>CM035411.1:180635828-181235828 GCA_020310875.1 Ceratopteris richardii
GAATCAAGTAACCCCCATCAAGTGACAACAGTGCCGAAAACCATCCTATGGTAGAGCTTTAGTCAAAGCATCTGCAACATTATCTCGAGTGTGAACTTTCTCAAGAATAATGTGCTAAGTGGCTAATCATTCTCTAATGAAGTGATACCTCACCTCAATGTGCTTGGTCTTTGCATGATAGACCGGATTCTTCGCCAAAGCAATGGCACTCTGATTGTCACTAAGAAATAGGTACATGATGAGGTAAACCCATATCACAAGCAAGATGAGAGAGCCACAATGCTTCCTTACATGCCTCACTTGCTGCAACATACTCTGCTTCTGTGGTGGAAACAACTGTACATTCTTGAAGACGAGATCTCCAAGAGATAGCACCTCCAGCAAAATTGAAAATGTACCCTGATGTAGACTTACGATTGCTACACAACCAGCATAGTCAGAATCTATGTAACCAATAATGGATGCTTTCCCTCTACCTAAGCATAGACACTTATCCTTAGTGCCACTCAAGTATCTCAAAATCATCTTGACTGCTTCCCAATGTTTCTTGCCAAGATTAGACATATATCTGCTCACAAATCCCACTACAAATGCAATGTCTCGTCTCATAGCTACCATAGCATACATGAGACTACCAACAACAGTTTGATAGGGAATTTTGGTCATGAATTCCTTTTCCTCATCTGATTTAGGGCAATCATCCTTGCTCGATTTCACATATCTGGGTAAAGGTGTACTTAATGCCTTTCCACCCTGCATATTGAACCTGTGAAGTACTTTGGATATGTACTCACTTTGAGACAAGTATATGCATCTTTTACTTCTATCATGAGTAATGTGCATGCCAAGAATATGTTTGGCATGCCCCAAATCCTTCATATCAAATGTTTGACTCAACTTCTTTTTTAGAATTGACAAGTCATAAGAGGACTTCCCAGCAATCAACATATCATGGACATAAAGTATCAAACATATCAAGCTGCCATCTGAGTATCTCGTTGTATAGAGAAAATAATCCTCATTGCTCCGAGAATAGCCTTGAGACTTCATAAAAACATCAAGCTTTTGGTACCATTGTCTAGGGGGTTGTTTAAGTGCATACAAGCTCTTCTTGAGCTTACAAAATACACTTTCCTTGCTAGGAACTACATAACCCTCTAATTGTTCCATATAGATCTCATCTGTAAGATCTCCATGAAGAAATCAATTTTCACATCCATTTGGACTAGCTCTAAGTCCTCCATTGCAACGAATCCAAACAACATGCACATGGTAGTAATCTTGACACTCGGGAGAAGATTTCCTCAAAATCAACACCATGTTGTTTCTTAAAACCCTTCGCAAAAAGTCATGCTTTATACTTTGGAGAAGCACTATCTGATGTGAATTTCAGCTTATATACCCATTTACATGGTAAAACTTTCCTGCCCTTTGGCAAAGGTAGTAAATCCCAAGTTCCATTCTTGTGAATAGAATCCAACTCACTCTTCATGGCATGATCCCACTTCACATGATCCTCTGTCTACATAGCCTCTTTGTAGCAAGAAGGCTCACCGACATCTATTAGCATAACACAATCTAAACCTAGAATATATCTATTAGGTGGATGTGAGACACGTGTAGAGCGTTTCAATGGTTGCTGAACAGGAACATGTGCAGACTGATCTAATTGGGAATTCTCTTGAACGTCCCTATGTGGAGCATTTTTATGCATGCTAATTGGAGGACTAGTATCCTCAAACACCACTCTTCTCACTTGAGCCTCCTTAATGGGCTGTTTATGCATCTTGGACTCATTGAAAATGACATCACTACTTTTGATCATTGATCATGTTTTAGGATCCCATAAGTGATATCCAAATTGTCATTCTTGACCATATCCAAGAAAAATGCATTTCTTTGACTTATGGTCTAACTTTTGTCTAAGATTCTTGGGTATATGAACATATGCTTCACACCCAAAAACTCAAAGATGATCATAATATGGTAGCTTCCCTGTCCATAACTCTTGTGCCTCTTTTAGACTTTTGGTAGTACTAGGTGAAAGGTTAATCACATTAACTACAATCAATTTTATTCATTTTGGTTCAACCAATCTCGAGATATGAGCTGATGAAGTCGACTATGTTTGCACATCATCTCGTTCTTGAAATGTCAGGATGACCCCCTTGAGTTATTAAACTCATTTATCAGTGTACTTCATGAAATAACATGCTTTAGTTAGACATGCTCTCTAGTTAGATGTGTGCAAAAGCTCTCTAGCCAATTCATACCAAGTTTTGAGCTACGAGCAAAATACTGAGCACCCACATTCCCAAAATAGAAGGTTTTGTCACACTCCTTGTATATGCAAGTTATATGTTTTGGTACAAACTTTTGGGAGTGATGTTCCAAAGTACCTAGTGGTTGTAAATGCATTATTGTGAATTCAAAAGAGTCTACTAAGCATCCATGGAGTCAACTTGGCAGGTGTAGTGCAGGTTTTGTGCAACACCAGCTCATCTCTGGAGCATACCCAACCATCTCCTCACAAGGTGAATATTGAGTCACATGATGAACAAGTTGTGGAAAGATCACACCCACAAGCTACTACATCACAAGTGATGGTTATCATCATCGATGAAGAAGAAGAAGAAGATGGTGAAAATGAAGATGAAGAGGAAGAATTTGAAGAGGGTGACAATGAACATGAGGAAAGACATCATGACGAGCAATAAGAAGTGCCTGAACTCCTAGGTGCTCCCATGTACACGCCCCAATTACAATGATTGTACGACAAAATTATGACTGTGCAAGAATGACATTGAGTCTCATTCACTTCAAGAAAAGCCTTAATGGATCAGATTCTCAGAGATGAACGGGTGGACCCTCAATTCATTGAGTCACTCAAATTATTAATAGAATCATTGGGAGTTGAAGAAGCAGTGCATACTACTCTATGCCATTCAATTCGATATGATAGACAAAGAGTGGAGATGAGGCCATGACAAGGCAAAGATAGACATTTTCCCATATCTAAACTGGAAGCAACCACTGAACCAACGACTACTTCAATAGCCACAATAGATCTTACCGTAGAGACCTTTCTACAAACCCCACCTCAACCACCTCTTCTCCTTCTGTGAACCTCACTGTAGAAACCACTATAATCTTAACAATCACTACGCACATCCCTACCTCAACCACCTCTTTCTCCTTCTGTGAACCACTCTCTCAAGAGACCCTCTTTTCTTCCACCACCAATTCAGTTCTTGCTTCTCCAATTGTATTTGCAGAATCTGCCATTGGCCACCACATCATACCTAGTATAGAAGGACACCTGAGACCTGCTCAGGGTAGTTTAGGTTTTCCTGCTTACCCCCATTCACACATTCCCCTCCCCCTTGATCCATACTTTCCATTCACCTCATCCATCTTTCCCTATACCTCCATTGCCACCATTGCCCCATCCCATTATGTATCATTAATGGAAAACTTCATTCATGTTCCCACCACAAAAATATTAGGTTCACAAAAACTTACATCCACTTCACTATACAAAAATACCATGATCACTTCACCTACCATCCCCACCTTCATGGTAGCTCCCACATGCACCACACTATCCAACCTATGGACATTTCTCCACCCATTGCACCTCCCCCTCCCCCCATGCTTCCATCATCCCCTATCCCCCCTCCACCAACATCACTAGTACCATCATGCATTGCATCCACCATTCCCATCCCCATTCCCATTCCCATTCCCCTTGCAATCAACCCTATCTCCTTTGCATCTATAAGTATAAATAATACTTTCAATACAATGATTCAAATTGTCTCACAACTTTTGCAAGACCATCAACACTTGGAAGAATGAAATGCTACATTACAGGCAGAATCTCAGAGATTTCAAACATGGGTTACAACATTGGAAGCGGACAACAAAACACACCAAGCCCAATACCTCACATTAGAGCAAGCTCATGAAGAATTGGAGTTCAAGGTACCGGATGTGGATGCCAAAGCTATCAAAGATTTGGAGGACATGCTACATGAGCAACATGTAACCAACACAAAACTACAAAGGAATCTAGGGCTTCTAAGGAAACACATGTCTTTGGCACTAGAAGAGAATCAGAGATTACAACAATAGAACCAAGAAAATCTCGAGGCCGCAATGGAAGGAACACCAAACACAATGATCAACCTACCATGGTTTCAATCTGGTCCTTAAGATGACATCAAGATATTACTCGAGGAACATGCTAGCTTTTTAGAGTCATACGAGAAGCTCGAAAAAGAATGTGCCGATCTCAAGAAGCAATTAACAATAGTAAGCACATCTTGGTCAGAGGCTGCCACCATCCCATAGACTACAAAGGAAATAGAAACCCTCTAGAAACAGGTCAAAGAACTTCAAGCACAACTATTACAATATGAAAGACCATCCTCTCCACTTGAAGACCTAGAGCCAAAAATAGTAGTGGAAATTCTTGTCAAAGACTCATTTGAAGAACCATATGAACCCATCCCAATACTAAGAGGACACATACTTTTGAAATAGAGGCACCAGATTGGCTCAAGCAGGTAGAACAAATAGGTCATACTCATGATGATAGGGTAGTTGTACAAATACAATCTATGTCAAATCTTGATGAAACATTTCTAAAGTCAGCTTATTTTCAGAATCTCTCACATCAATGACTCATCAACAGTTATGAACTGCAATACATCCCATACTTTGTATTATTGGCCGATAATACTGCAAAAACAAAGAGGATTACTGGGAAAGAACCAACATTTTCTACGTAGTTTCAGTAGAATGACCTACCATAAAAGGCATGAGAAGGAACGATCTTCCAACCAAATTGGCGTGCATAACTACTAACAAATTATCCAAAAATGATGCACACTTGGTCAAATATTCCATTATACATTAAATATAACCCTTGTTACTGTCTTGCTATCCATCATCGACCATGACCAACATTTGCAATCAAAGTTTGCAATACCAAAGGGTGTTCAGACTAGATAAACTATCCTTATTTTGCTCTCCCTAGAGTGCCATCCACTATTGCTTATATGATATCTACTATACACCACTGGTCAGCATGGTTCAAGAATGTGCTGGACATTGCTGCCAAGATGTGTATGCAGAGTTTTGAGCTAATGGCAATCGTGCTTTTGGAAAGTCCAAGCTCCCTATATTTCTATCCCAAGGTTTTTTGAAGGAATTCCTGACGTAGTATATGATATGAGCCAAACACCCTCCATCAACACCATCTATGCCTGGCATGTGTGCATCAAATATTTACCTACTTGCTATAAGCAAACCTTTGAGGATATGTTCTCTATAGGGTTTTGGGAGTACCACTATGAGATTTTCATTCCCAGACCCACCCATCTGTTGCACCTTTTTGTAGTAGAACAAGCAATCCATGCCGATGAGCTATGACTACCACATTTGTATGTCCCAGGTCTAGTAGATTGGGATCAGCTTATGACATATCTAGCATAAGGATTATGCTTGCAAGAACATCATCTTGCCATAGATGTCGTTGAATACCACATCAAACAGTCCTTACAACAAGGGTCTATCAGGGACGATAAACGCGAGAGGGGGGTGTTGGTAGCAGCCACGACAATCAAGGTGGTGTTACAAGACAAGCAAGCCATTGGAGAGAATCAAAACAAAGGGAGAGTCAAGCAAGACCAAGCAAGAAGAGCAATCAACGAAGATCCGGAAACTAGGCCTACCTAATTTTTCAAAGGATAATTCTTTTACAACATTGATTTTAATCACTACACACCTTTGTAAATACCGATTTTGATGATTCTTACTCCATTTTGTGGAAATCCACGAGTCCTCAATCTTGAGGAGTATTAGATCCAAGTATGCACCAATTTTCATATTTTTTAGAGCTCATTTGAGCCTCTAAATTAGCATAGCAACCTATTTTTTGACTAGGCCAGGCACTAGGTCTGAAGGGTTGCCAAAAGATAGTCAAAAACTATAAAAGGAGCTAGAGAGCTCATTTTGGGGTTAGCAAATTGGGAATTGAAGTGAACAAAGGAGCTTATAATCTTGTTTTTGGCTAATTAAGGATTCCATTGCTCCATCTCTTTGTCTTGGTGTGTGTGCACACATGTGTGTATGTGTGTGCATGCTTGTGTGCTGGCACTCACTCACTTGTGCACTTCAGTTGCTCATGGTCATCATACCCTACTCATGTCTTCCAGGATTGACAATTATGAGGTGGATCTCCTCATGTTGGTACTTGCCATTGTGCTAGAGTGACAACCTTATAAGGATTCATAATTTGGGATTAAAAATCTTAATCCAAGAAATAAAAGGGGCATAGAAATCATCTATTGCTTTTCTCAAATAAAATAATAATTGATAAGAGTTTTTTATTTGAATTCCACAAAGGAGAAATATTTGGTCTTTTTATGCTTCAATCAATGGCCAAAATTAAAACGAATATAAACTAGAGAGCGAGGGTTTAGCATGAGTGTGATTTACAAAAATATCACATATTCTTTTTTGCACAATTTGGGAATCTTTTGGGCCCTTAAATGGTGGTATATTCAATGGAGTACTGCAATTGGGGTTGAGCTAATTTTTGGAGTCATTGGAGATCAAGGTCTGCGAAAGCACATGAACAACACGTGGAAGAAGAAAAATCTTGGGAAACAACAAAACATAGAATTACCAAGTGAATGTACAAAAGATAAGTGAGCCATTAGGGTTATACACATATATACAAGCCGAGGGAAAAACCTCCTAAAGAGGGGAAAAGGTTTCCAAGATTCCTAGGTGTTGGAGTTCAAGGTCTATGGAAGAACATGAACAACAAAAGGAAGAAGAAGAAGCTTTGAGCACAACACAATACTGAATATTTTGCCAAATGAATGTACAAAGATAAGTGACCCATTAGTTTTGTAGGTGTATATACAAGCCGAGGGAAAAATACATCCTAAAGAGGGAAAAAAGTGTCTTAGGGTCCTAAGTGTGTTCACACACATCACTACTGAAATATATCAACAAATCCCCTCTAGGAGTGATGCGATGAACAAGGATCTGGCACTCATGTATAAGGAAGTACCAAGCTATGTGGAAGGAAATCAAACCACAAAAGGAAGTAAGCCCAAAGCTTTGCAAAAAGCTTCAAGCTTCTCCCTAGGCAGAGCCTTTGTGAAAATATCTACAATATTATCCTCTATGGGCACATAAGCCAAACCGATCTCTCTAGTAGAGAACCTTTCTCTGACATAATGATAATTCACCTCAATGTGCTTTGTGCAAGCATGGAACACATGGTTCCTTGCAACTACCAATGCACTCTAACTGTCACCAAAGATGATGGTGGCAAAAGATTGGTCAATACCCAAATCAACCAAAGGGCTTTGAGCCACACACACACTCAAAAATTGCTATGAAAGTTGCCCTATACTTAGCCTCACAAATAGAAATGGCCATAGTAGGCTTCTTCTTGCTCAACCAAGATATGCACAAACTACCAAGCATGAAGTAAAAATCACTAGTGGACATAGCACTTACCCAATTTGAGTCAGAGAAAGCATATAAATCTAGTGGTAATGAACCCCCTTGGGATAAAACAATCCAATAAGTTGGGAACCACTTAAGTAGAAAAAGATGCACTTAACTACCTACCTATGCTTGACACTTGGGCAATGCATAAACCTGCTCATATGAGAGACAACAAACTAAATATCAAGCAGAGTTATGCATAAGTAAATCAAGCATCCAACAACTTACTGATAGAGAACAACATCAAATGCATCTCCAACATCATGAAGCATCAACCATAAACTTATTTTGATGGGAGTGGTAAATATGATGCCAAAATGACCTTGTCTCACAATCCTATCATAAACCAAGACGGCAATGCCTATGTGGATAAGAAAGGCTCACTATGTCTTTCATGCAAATCTTGAAAAGTAGGATATCTATGGGAATGAAGTCCAAAATGATCACAATACTAATTTTGATGGTGGTTCTTGTGGCTTCATGGGTATCCATCGAGAATTATTAGGGGTGGATGACCAAGAACAAATCGATGTGGCAAGAAATCTACTCTTGAACAAGATTATATTGGATTCCTCTACAATTTAAGTCTATTATTTGATTGAAACTAATGAAAAAATTTTGGACCCTTCCAATCTACTATTTGATTAAAAGTAACAAAAAAATTTTGGACCCTTCCCATAGTAGGTGGATCAAGTGAATCAGTTCTTAAATTTCAGGAACTATGATCTTCAGAAGTCCCATACATGGTTGTCTATCAGGATCCAATGGAAAGAGAGTTTTGGGTCTTATACCCAGATATCCAAGATAGGCATCAATATAAAGGCCAACCTATCTTTGTGAATGTTATGCCTAGAAATGAGACTCTCACTCCTAGGTTCCCCAATCACCAAGAAGAGCACCTGAAGACAACAATGGAGATTTAACATTTACTTGGACATAGGAAAATGCTGCTAATCTTCACAATCAAGGTTCTTAGAGGCAATCCATGCAAAGAGAAAATCCTCCTAAGCTATAAGTGCCTATCAAAAGGCTTGACTTCGGGAGAAGATTAAGTGCATACCCAAGTTGCTAATTGTATGCAACACTTGTATGAAGCTCATGGGGAACCCCATGAGCATGTTGCAAAATTCAAACAATTTTTTTGTGCAAAGCAAGTTGATGATTTTTTCATCGAATACGAGGCCTTTGGGCTAACTCTCAAAGGATCTTCTTTGGCTTGGTTCCAACCTCTCAGAATTAAGAACCTCACAGTATGGACCATGGGATCAGGGGAAAAGCTATTATATAGTTTTACATTAAAGCATATTTTTGAGGATGAAAATGTTCTTAAAGGGGGGAAAGTTTAATGAAGTAACTTGGACAAGGCTCTAAGTTTATGATAACATTAGGTGCTTCTAGAGTATTAAACAAGTAATTAACTAATGCTAGTGGTTAATTCTCAAGCATGGGAAGGAGAAGTCTTGGGCTCAACCCCATTGGGAGCATCAGGAGAGTATTTCTCTCATATTTCTCTTGTATTTCTCTCAAAGATTGTAAAGTCTTCAAGGAGGATCCATGCAAGCTAACATGAGCAAACTTGAGCTTTGTGAGACTTGACTTAAGTGGTGAGTACACCTAACACTAGTAGACTCTAGTGGAAGGTGTATAAACAATGGTGGAGATTGAACATGCATATGTGGACTCCATTGTTAGTCCCCAAATCTATATAATGGAAGGTTGGGTGGAAAGTTACATGTCATTATCCATGCCTTATTGTGGACTTTTCTCTATCATCCTTCACTACGAGCTCTCTATAGACACACTAGCTCTGATACCATGTCAAGATAAAGGAGATAAGAAATAGATATCCCACACACTCTAACATACACAGAGAGGAATACACACACATCGAGGCAAGGAAGAATGATCATCATCTTCTTCTTCTTCTTCTATTACATAAAGACAATGTACAATAATGACTTACTACAACAATACAACAAGTACAATAAAGCAATACATAAAGAGAACCTTAATGTCTGTGAATGAGTGATTTCAAAAGGAATAAATGTTCCATCACTCTCAATAGGTTAATTTGGTGAAGATCATTAAAAATATCCTTGAAATATATCTACATAATCACTATACATGGTAGAGGAAAGAAAAGTGGTACATGTCATCATTGATAATCACATGTTAACCTTGATCTCTCAACAATTTGTAGCTTTTTTCTTTTTCTCTCTCTTCTCAATCAATTTGTGAGTTTCTTAGTGCTCTTGTGTCTTTATTATGAGTGAGGATTGCTTGCATGCTGCTGGAGTTTGAGGTTTGTGGAAGCACGCCAACAATACAAGGAAGAAGAAGAAGCTTGGAGAAGAACACACAGTACTGAATGTATTACCAAGAGAATCTACAAAGCTAAGTAACCCATTAGGATCATATGCATATATACAATCTGTTGGAGAAACAATCACTAATTGGACATATATTTGAAGGTTAAAGCTTTAGAAGAAAATCACATGCCTATGTGAAGGGACAAATTCACAAGTGTATTATATTTGTAAATTTAGTTCACTTTAGTTCTAGAAGTTTTTTAGAAGTCACGAGAGTGAGAAAAACTATATAAGTTAGTTTGTATCAACTGACGCGAATAGGAAGACAATGAGAAAGTGAGTTAGTACTCATTTTTGTATGACTGAGAATAGTCGGGCTTGTCTGCATGAGAAAGCACCTGTGCATTTGTGAGGTTTCATAGTTATGGAAAGAGTTTATTAAACTTCTGTGTATAAGTCTTCTTCTTCCATCTCGAGAGTTTGTCTTATGTGAAATGATTTCAGAAGTTGAAGTTTTCCAAAAAGGTCGATGCCTGGCATCGAGTTTGTGCTGATAAGTCATTGTTTTCATTCTCTGAGTGTTACCTATTGTTGAATCTTCTAAAAAACATGAAGTTTGTAGAGAAAGTCGATGCCTGACATCGAGTTTCAACATAAAGTCTATGCCTAGCATCGACTTCTAACATAACAGTGATCTTGTTCATGTCTGTGTTCAAGGAGGTAATTCTGGCGCTGAAAAAGTGGCTAAAAAAGCTCAAAGTTGATGCCTGGCATCGACGTTCGGTTGCAAGTCGATGCTAGGCATGGAATTTTCATTTTTAGACAGTGATCTTTACTAAAACAGGGAAACTTTCCACTTTTGGAAGTCATATAGGGCCATCTTGTGAAGGCTATATCTTGAGTTCTAGAGATCCGTTTCTTGCATGTCATAGCTTTTTGGAAAGCTCTAATCTTTTACTTTCATCCACCAAAAGACCTGGAGAAATAATATTTGTGCTAAGAGAAATTAGCAAAATACTGAAGGTATGTTATTTTAGTGACTAGGAATTTCTGTAGAAGCAAAGTTCTCAGTTTAGACTATCATTTCTCAAAGTTTGGAGTGGAAATGAGTTAATGGTGACCATAGAGGTGTTCTAGTGTCACATTAATTCATTTCTTGTGGTGTTTCATACATCAATAAGTGGTATCAGAGCAGAAAGGTCCTAAAGAGCAGAAGGCAACAAAGGTACAAGACGTTTTGGAAAGTTTTCCATTGAAGTTTGAAAGGTGAAGCATTTGAAGACACAAGGCATCAAAAGATTACTTCAAAAGTATCTTCATACAAAAAGAACTTCAAAAGGTATTATCCTTTATCCTTTAAGCTCACAGGTTGAAGCGGAAGGAAAGGAGTATGGCAGATCATATCTCCATTGACAAACTGGACAGAGATAATTATCCCGCATGGGTAATGAGAATGGAAGCCTTACTTATGAGTAAGGATCTCATGATATATATTAGAGGTGAAGAAGAGAAGCCAGTATTTGAAGATGAAAGCCCACCAAAGAAAGAGGAACTTGATGCTTTAAAGCATTGGTAGAAGAAGGATGCAAGTGCAAAATCTTACATCTACAATACAATCTCTGATCATTTGCTACCACACATCAGAGGATTGGAATCATCTGAAGATATATGGAATGCATTGGAGTATCATTTCCAAAGCACTACTAAAGCAAGGAAAGCAAGTGTATGGTCAGAGTTTACTACATTCAAGAAGAAGCCAAGTCAAAGTATTAGTGATTATGTCACTAAGATGAAGGATCTAGCAGATACTCTTGGATCCATAGATGAAGATGTTGAAGATCACAGGTTGATTGCCCAATTACTTACAGGTTTAAGAGGAGATGAAAGGTGGAAACCTTTTGTCTTATCAATAGAACTTTCATTAAATCATTATGTTCCAGATTTGAACCAGTTGCTTGGTTTGATGCTCACATTTGAGCAAGACTTGAAGGGAGATGGAGATAAAGGACAAAGTTTTGCAATGTACACGAAGAACAAGAAGAAAGGAGATAAAGGTAAAGCAAAGGATGGAGAAGAGTCAACTTCTCAAGTTTAATATGCAAGAGGTAAAGGCACTGGTAGAGGAAGACCAAGAGGTTTTGGAAGAGGAAGAGGTAATGAAAATAACAACAAGAAGGATTGCTGGATCAATGGATTGAGTAATCATTTGGCTCATGACTATTGGCATAATCAGCAAGGATCAAATCAAAATCAGAATAACAATAGCAGCGACAGAGGTGGAAGATATCAAAGTAATTTTCAAAGAGGTAGACAAAGTCAAAGAGGAGGCTATGGCAGAGGTGGAGGAAGAAGTTGCGGACAGAATCAATCCTACAACACCACCTATTACAATTATGCAAATGACACACAAAATGAAAGTCATACATCATTGATGATGAACTCAATTAGCACATCAGATAAAGAAGATCTAAAGGTATTTTACATTGACTCTGGATGTTCTAATCATTTGTCAGGAAACATAGAATTGATGTCAGAATTGGAAAAAGGCATTTCTAGTCATAGTGTTCAAACAGGTGATAATACAAGACATAGTGTACATTCAATTGGAAAAGTGAAATGCAAGAGTGGAGCAGATTTGCTAACCAATGTTTTGTATGTTCTCACAATACCTAAAAACTTGATTAGTGTGGAGCAGATAGTTGAAAAAGGTTTTCAAGTCAGGTTTACAAATGAAGGAGTATTTGTTGAAGATCCAGAGAATGGATATAATTAGATTGTTTGTGGTAAGAAAGAAGGTAGACTCTTTACTTTAAGAGTACAAGGGAACATTGGTCAAGCTTTGCTCACACATGGTGAAGGAGTGATTACAGAACTTGATCTCTGGCATAGAGATTAGGTCATTTCAATGAAAGAGGAATTAAAGCTATGGTTGAAACCAGTCTGTATTAGGATTACCAAATGTGTAGAGTCAACATATGGTTTATAAATGTGAAGCATGTCAAATGGGTAAAGCACACATGTTACCATTTCAGAAGAAAGGATTCAAACATGATGGAGTACTTGAGCTCATTCATACAGATGTATGGGGACCAACAAAAGAAGGATCTATCAGTGGCTCAAGGTATTATGTTCTTTTTATTGATGATGCTACAAGATGGATAACATTATATGTTTTGAAGGAGATATCAGAAGTGTTTGGAGCTTTCAAGCATTTTCATGCATATGCAGAGAGAGTCACAGGTCAAAAGCTTAAAAGACTGAGGTCTGATGGAGGGGGAGAATACTTCTCCCAAGAGTTCAATGATTATCTTTGGAATGCAGGTATTAAGAGAGAAATAACCTGCAGGTACACCACAACAAAATGGTGTAGCAGAACGACGAAACAGGACTCTAGTTGAGTTTGCTAGAGCTATGCTGAAGGAGAAGAATTGTCCAAATTATCTTTGGGCTGAGGCTATAAATATAGCTACATATCTTGTGAATAGAGTACCATGTGCAGATCTCAATGGTATGACTCCATATGAAGCTTGGTGGGGTAAGAAACCAACACTAGATCATTTTAAAGTGTTTGGATCAATTGCATATGCTTATGTGCCATCACAACTTAGACATAAACTTGAACCAAAGGTAGAAAATTATGTGTTCATTGGTTATGATGAAAAGCAGATGGGTTACAGATTGTGGAATCCTCTAACCAAACAATTTATTGTTTCTAGAGATGTTACATATGATGAACAAAAAAGTTGGTATGCAGATCAAAGTCATTCAACTGAAGAATTTGAAGAAGAGGTAAGAAGATGTGAGAAAGGAAAATCAATTGTGCAGGTAAATAGAGATGAAGACTATATGCAAGAAAGTACATCCAGAAGTGGATTAACAAGAAGGAATGAAGAAGCTCCTATATTTGATGAAGAGGTGTATCCAGACACTTATGAAGAATGTGAACCAAGAAGGTCAAGCAGGACAAGAAGACAACCAGAAAGGTATTCTTATGATACTTCTTACATAACTCAAAAGAACTATGCATATATGGTCAAAGATGATGAAGAACCTCAAAACTATGATGAAGCAAAATGTAAGAAACAATGGGAAGAAGCAATGAAGGAAGAATTCAATGCACTGGAGGAGAACAAGACATGGGAACTTGTTCCTAAACCAAATCGTAAGAAACTAATTGGAAATAAATGGGTTTATAAAGTGAAGAAGCTTGCAGATGGAAGTATAGCCAGATACAAAGCTAGCCTGGTTGTGAAAGGCTATGCCCAAACCTATGGCATAGATTATGATGAGACATTCAGTCCTGTAGCTAAGATGTCAACTATAAGGACAATCATTGCTATTACAGCTTCAAAAGGATGGACTCTAAGTCAATTGGATATAAAAAATGCATTCTTGAATGGATACATATTAGATGAGGTATACATGGAACAACCTCAAGGGTTTAAAGATTCCAAGTATCCAAATTTTGTTTGCAGGCTGAGAAGAGCACTCTATGGATTGAAACAAGCTCCAAGAGCATGGAACTATAGACTGGTGAAGTATCTGAATGAACTTGTATATCAAAGTTCAAAAGCAGATCCAAGTCTACTCATCAAAAGAACAGAGGAAGGTACAATCTACATTTGTATTTATGTAGATGACATTATAATCACAGGTACTTTAGATGAAGGAATCAAGGAGGTAAATAGATTACTTGAAAAATAATTTAAGATCAGTGATCTAGGAAAGTTGTCATACTTTCTTGGAATGGAAGTCACTTATACAGATCATGGCATATATGTATCACAAGAAAGATATCTTCTAAATCTATTGAAGAAGTTTGATATGGAAAATTGCAGAGAAGCTTCAACTCCACTTGAAGTTAATCACAAGCTCAGTAAATATGATGGTGCAGAATACAAAGATATGAGGAAGTATCAATCTTTTGTGGGTAGTTTGATTTATGCTACACTAACAAGACCTGATCTTAGTTATGCAGTGGGAGTGTTGTCACAATTCATGCATTGTCCAAAGGACCCACATTGGATTGCAGGTCAAAGAGTTCTCAGATATATCAAAGGAACTATAAGGGAAGGATTATATTATCCTTTTACATCAGATTTGAAGTTGAGAGCCTACAATGACTCAGACTGGGCAGGTAACCAAGATGACGGAAGATCAACTCATGGCTACATGATATACATTGGAGATAAGCTTGTAAGTTGGTGTTCAAAGAAATAACATACAATAGCATTATCATCAACTGAAGCTGAGTACAAAGGACTTGTGGAAGCAGCTAAGGAGGTCATATGGATGCAGACATTGTTCAAAAGCTTGGGCATTGATCAAGGTATACCTACAATACATGGAGATAATATGAGTTCACTTTATCTTGCAGCAAATCTAGTATTTCATGCAAGAACAAAACATATAGAGATACATTATCATTTCCTGAGAGAAAAGGTAATGGAGAAAGAAATTGAAGTGGAGTACATTTCTACAAAAGATCAGATAGCAGACATAATGACAAAGAGCTTGGATGGTGTGAAGACCAATAGATTCAAAAGCATGGCAGGCGTAAAAGAAAAGAAGATGCTATGAAGAAACAGAGAATGTCAAATAGTGATTGAGGTGGAGCTGTTGGAGAAACAATCACTAATTGGACATATATTTGAAGGTTAAAGCTTTAGAAGAAAAGCACATGCCTATGTGAAGGGACAAATTCACAAGTGTATTATATTTGTAAAGTTAGTTCACTTTAGTTCTAGAAGTTTTTTAAAAGTCACGAGATTGAGAAAAACTATATAAGTTAGTTTGTATCAACTGATGCGAATAGGAAGACAATGAGAAAGTGAGTTAGTACTCATTTTTGTATGACTGAGAATAGTCAGGCTTCTCTGCATGAGAAAGCACCTGTGCATTTGTGAGGTTTCATAGTTATGGAAAGAGTTTATTAAACTTCTGTGTATAAGTCTTCTTCTTCCATCTCGAGAGTTTGTCTTATGTGAAATGATTTCAGAAGTTGAAGTTTTCCAAGAAGGTCGATGCCTGGCATCGAGTTTGTGCTGATAAGTCATTGTTTTCATTCTCTGAGTGTTACCTATTGTTGAATCTTCTAAAAAACATGAAGTTTTGTAGAGAAAGTCGATGCCTGACATCGAGTTTCAACATAAAGTCTATGCCTAGCATCGACTTCTAACATAACAGTGATCTTGTTCATGTCTGTGTTCAAGGAGGTAATTCTGGCGCTGAAAAAGTGGCTAAAAAAGCGCAAAGTTGATGCCTGGCATCGACGTTCGGTTGCAAGTCGATGCTAGGCATGGAATTTTCATTTTTAGACAGTGATCTTTACTAAAACAGGGAAACTTTCCACTTTTGGAAGTCATATAGGGCCATCTTGTGAAGGCTATATCTTGAGTTCTAGAGATCCGTTTCTTGCATGTCATAGCTTTTTGGAAAGCTCTAATCTTTTACTTTCATCCACCAAAAGACCTGGAGAAATAATATTTGTGCTAAGAGAAATTAGCAAAATACTGAAGGTATGTTATTTTAGTGACTAGGAATTTCTGTAGAAGCAAAGTTCTCAGTTTAGACTATCATTTCTCAAATTTTGGAGTGGCAATGAGTTAATGGTGACCATAGAGGTGTTCTAGTGTCACATTAATTCATTTCTTGTGGTGTTTCATACATCAGCACAATCTAAGGAAAAAACCTTCTAAAGAGGGAAAAAAGTGCCCCAACGGTCCTAGTGTGTTCACACACATCACTACTTAAATAATTCAACAAATCCCCCTAGGAGTGATGAGGTGATGAGAAGCTTGCACTCATGTATAAGGACGTATCAAACTATGTAGACTCAGTTCACAAAAGGAAGTAAGGCCGAAGCTTTGTGGAAAGCTTCAAATATTTTCCTAGGTAGAGCCTTCGTGAAAAGGTCTGCAATGTTCTCCTATGTGGGCACATATGCCAAAATGATCTCTCCAGTAGAGAACCTCTCCCTAACATAAATATAGTGCACCTCAATGTTCTTAGTGCGAGCATGGAACACAAGGTTCCTTGCAATTGACAATGCACTTTGACTGTTACGGAAGATGATGGTGGCAAAAGACTAACCAACACCCAAATGAGCCATAAGGGTTCTGAGCCACACACAATCAACAATTGTTGTGAAAGCTGCCCTATACTGAGCTTCACAACTAGACGTGGCCATAGTAGGCTGCTTCTTGCTCAAGTAAGATATGCATGAGGTGCCAAGCATGAAGCAAAAACCACTAGTGGGCACACGAGTGTCATAGCAACTAGCCTAGTTTGAGTAAGAAAAAGCATGTAAATCTGGTAGTAGTGATCCCCCCTTGGGTAAAACAATCCAAGTAGCAGGATACCACTCAAGTAGCAAAGGATGTGCTTAACCGGCTGCCAATGCTTGACACCTGGGCAATGCATAAACTTGCTCATCTTTGAGCCAACAAAATAATTATCTAGCTGAGTAATGCATAAGTAAATCAAGCATCCAATAGCCTACTGATAGAGAATAACATCAAATGCATCTCTAGCATCATGAAGACTCAACCATAAACCTGTTTCCATAGGAGGGGCAATAGGTTTAAAGTCTTCAAGGCCAAAACACTACAATAATGTGTCAATATATTTTGTATGACACAAAGCTATTCCGTCATCAACTTGTAGAAACTGAATGCCCAAATAATGATGCAAATGCCCCAAATCTGACATATCAAATGAGGCATGCAAATCAGCCTTAAAATAAGTAATATGCTTCTCATTAGGACTAGTGAGCAACATTGCATAGACAACAATTATCAGAAGCACATCATTTACATGCTTAACATATAAGGAGTTATTCTCTCTTCTGTTAAGCATGTGCAATCAAGTAGGCATGTATCTTCTCATACGAAGCATGTGATCATGTGCAATCAAGTAGGCATGTATCTTCTCATACGAAGCACGTGATCATGTGCAATCAAGTAGGCATGTAGAAGCATGTGGTGCTTCTCAAAACCATGTGCAATCAAGTAGGCATGTATCTTCTCATACGAAGCACGTGGTGCTTGCTTCAAACCATATCATGCCTTTTTCAACCTACACACTTGGTTTTCATGCCCTTTCTGCACAAAGCCACAGGGCTGAAAAACATACACTTCTTCATGCAAGTCACCATTTAGAAATGTAGTTTTAATGTTCAACTGATGTATATTCCAACCATGATGAGTTGCAAGTGCACAGATGCTATTAACAATAGTCATTTGGCATGTAGGAGCAAAGGTCTCATCAAAATCAATGCCTCTTTCTTGAGCATAACCCTTTGAAACAAGCCTAGCCTTATACCTGTCAACCATTCCATCAAGCTTATACTTCATCTTGTATACCCACTTAGTCCAATGGTCTTCTTGCTAGGAGGCAAGTCACATAAAGGCCAGGTACCATTTTTCATGATAGCATCATATTCTAATCGCATAGTAGCCATCCAATTTTTAGAATTTTGTGCTTCATCAAACGAAACAGGTTCATCCTCATCACAAAGACTAGAGGCAGCCATAGCATAGCAATTTGATGCAAAAGAAGCATTATGAGAGCCAAAACGAGTATGACATGACAGAGGTGCATCTAATTTGCTATCTCGCAAAGTTTGCACCAACCATTTTGGCATAGTTTTTGCCTCCTCAATATTAGCTCTCTCATTAACAAGTGCATCATGTAAATTTGCATTAGAAAATGCAATGATTTGTATCATCACATGAAACATGTAAAGGCTGAGAACTTGCCTCATTTGGACCAGCATTAGAATGTCCACCTGTAAAAAGAGGCAGCAAAGTGTCATACATATCTTTGGAGCTAATTGATGTCTGCTTAGTACATTAAAGTAATGGATGAATAGCATCTTCCACAAAAACAACATCGTGGCTAATCACAATGCATTTAGCCTATGGATGATACAGATGATAGCCTTTGCTTTCAGAACTATACCCAACAAAAATACATTTCAGTGTTTTATCATCCAATTTCCTGCATTGTTGTTCAAGCACTAATGCATATGCCAGACAACCAAAGACACGTAGGTGAGCAAGAGATGTCTTATGACCATGCCAAGCCTCATATGGAGTGATAGACTGTAATGCTTTGGTGGGACACCTATTACGGACATATGCTACACACATAACAACCTCAAGCCAGAAACTATGTGATAAAGCCTGAATCTTGACCATACACCTCACCATCTCCATGAGTGATCTATTTTTCCTTTCAAAAACTCCATTTTGATGAGGTGTATACGACACTATACACTGATGTTTTATCCCAGGTTCAACCAAAAATGCATTAAAATCAGAAGACATATGTTCCCCCCATCGATAAGGATGGAGGGTGCCCATTTTACATGCTGACAAATTTTCAACCAAAACTAGAAACTATTTGAAGCACATAAACACTTCAGACTTTGCTTACAATGGATACACCCATGCATGCCTAGAAAAATCATCAATGAAGTTCACGAAGTAAAGGTAGTTCCCAAAAGAAGGTGTTTGCATAGGACCATAGACATCACTATGAACAAGATGCAATTTCTGAGTAGCTCGAATTGAACCATCGTTAGGGAAGGAGGAACATTGAATTTGCCTAGAATAAAACCTTCACCGACAATTTTGTGAGGTGCCTCAAGTTTGGGAAGAGAGCACACCATTTCAAATTTTCGCAAGCATATCAAACTAGCGAAATTCAGGTGATCAAAGCATGCATGCCAAAGCTTTGCATCTGACATAGCTTGAGAACCGTGAGCTACACATGCTGAATCATTCATAGATTTTGCATAATCTATGAGCTTATATAGCCCACAACATAAAATGCTAGAAGCAAAAAATGAGGTCGCCATTTGAAACATCATGAATTGTACATCTATCATAAAAAAATTCACAACCAAGCTGATCTTGGCTAATATTGAAACTGATAATAGATTTTTCTTGATCCTTGGCACAAATAGAGCATCTAACAATGTAAAAGAACTACCACTAGTAGTTGTCAGAATGATTTTACGAACTCCCATAACATGATAAGAGAAGTTGTTGGCACATGTGACAATATTCCCTGTAGGGGCATGCTCAAGTCACATGAAGACTAGTTACCATTCTTCATAATAGGATCATATTATGATTGCATAATAGCCATTTAATGTTGTGAATTTTGTGGTTCATCAAAAGAAACATGTTCATTCTCATCACAAAGACCAGAGGCAGCATTGCATAGCAATCTGATGCACAAGAAGCACTATGTGATCCCGAATGAGTGTGATATGATAGAGGTGTATCTAATTTGCTATCTCACAAAGTTTGCACCATCCATTTAAGCATAGCTTTTGCCTCCTCTATATCAACCCTCTCATCAACAAGTGCATCATGTAAATCTGCATCAGAAATGGAATGATCTACATCATGTGAAGCCTATACAAGCTCAGAAATTGCCTCATTTGGACCAACACTTGATTGTCCACCTGTAGTCTATGGATGATATAGATGATAACCTTTGCTTTCAAAACTGTACCTAACAAAAATACATTTCATTGCTTTATCATCCAATTTTCTATGTTGTTGTTTAGGCACTAATGGATATGTCAGACAACCAAAGAAATGTAGGTGAGTAGCAGATGGCTTGCGACAATGCCAAGACTCATATGGAGTGATAGATTGTAGTGCTTTGGTGGGACATATGTTAAGTACATATGATGCACACATAACAACCTCACGCCAGAAGCTATGTGGTAAAGACTAACTTTTTACCATACACCTTGTCATCTCCATGGGAGACCTGGTCTTTCTTTCTATAGATCCATTATGCTGTCATTTTTATGGAAATCTACACTGATGATTTATCCCATGCTCAGCCATAAATTCATTAAAATCACAAGACATGTATCCGCCATAGGGATCGAAAGGAAGGGTGCCCAATTTACATGCTAACAAGTTTTAACCCATAACTAGAAAATCTTTGAAGCACATAAACACTTGTGACTTTTCTTTCAATGGATACACCCATGCATGCATGGAGAAAGCATTAATGAAAGTCACAAAGTAAACATAGATTCTAAAAGAAGATGTCTGCATAGGAACACAAACACAACTATGAACAAGCTACAATCATGCTTAAGGAAGGAAGAATGCTGCATTTTTCCCAAAATAAAGTCTTCAAAAACATGTTACAAAGTGCCTCAAGTTTGGGTAGAGAGCATACCGTTTCAGATTTTTGCAAGCATAGCAAACATACATAAATCAGATTTCTATACGCATAATTATAAACTAGTAAGTGTGCATGCCAATGCCAAAGCTTTGCATCTAAGATAGCCTTAGAATCTTAAAATGCACATACCGAGTCATTCATAAAGTTTTCATAGTTTATGATCTTATATAGCCCATGACATAAAATCCCAGAAGCAATAATAACATCACCATTTGAGAGATCATGAACTGTATATCTGGCATTGACAAATTTGAAAACCAAGCCGTTCTTCGCTAATGTTGAAATTGACAACACATTTTTCTTGATCCTTGAAACAAATAAAGAATCTGACAATGTGAAAGAACTACCATCAGTAGTAATTAGAATGATCTTACCGAATCCCATAATAGGATAAGAGAGTTGTTAGCACATGTGGAAATATTCCTTGTACGGGTAGGCTCAAGTGAAATGAAGAAGCTACACTACAATGTAATATGTTTGGTTGCCTCACTATCCAAATATTTGAGTGTACTACAGATAGACACCGCTCATGAGAAGATGGTTCATAATTGCATACAATAGTAAATTCCCATTCTTCATTCTACACAAGATTAGCAGACTCAGTTTTAGGTGAAGAGGCCTCTGCAACAACCATTCTAGCCTCTTTCTTCTTTGCCTCTTTTGCAGCCAGTTTTGGAAAACTCTTTATGACATGATCATTTCCTTTACAATATTTGCAAAACTATTTCTGCTTTTCTATTTTCTTCTCATCTTTTTCTTCCTTCTTTGATTGTGCAACATTAGCATATTTATGCTTACTAGTAGATGAGCTCCATTTATCTTTGCCCTTCTGACTAGCTAAGAAAGATTGATGTGCAACACACATAATAGACATGTTCTACCTAGACTAATATTATTGCAACAAAACAAAGACTAACTCCTCAAATGTTAAGGCACCTTGATTTCCTATCGTCATCAATAGATGAGTAGAAGAAAAATTCTGATATGAATATGGAAGACCATTAGGAACGGTCTACATGAGTGAAATATTTGGTAAAACTTCATCAACAAAAATCAAGTGCTCCTTCAAATCTTTGATATTTGTCAAAAATTATCCATGGAATATCCTTCGTTTATGTGCTCGCTCTCCAATTGTTTTTGGAGGCAATTTCTTGTCTGGTATAAGGTTGTAAGTGTATCCCAAGCATCCTTTGACTTACAAGAGTGAATGTGCAAGATAATGGCATGTTTGATAGACAAAGCTATCAATGCATGTACTTGATCATCTCTACCATCCCCCTAGCTTGTATATATGCCAATAACCCTAACAGGTCAGTTATCTTTGTACATTCTCTTGGTAATACATTCAGTATTGTGTGTTGTGCTCCAAGCTTCTTCTTCTTCCTTGTGCTATTCATGTGCTTCCGTAGACCTCAAATTCTAACAATTGGTATCAGAGCAGGCCGCCACTTCATCTAGGGTTTCATCAACACCCCTTCAATCATAGTCTCAAAATCATGAGAAATTTGGTGAGCATACTCATGACGATTAGGAGTCAAAACTGTTTCACTTTATGGTGTCAAAATCATGATCTAAGCTTGTTTCAGCCTCCAAATGCACTATTGTAGTGCTTGTGTAGGCAATTTTGTCTTTTTGTGCCAAAGATATATACAAGTTTTGGTTCACCAATATAAATGCCTCGAAGTCTGCTACACATTAAGTAGGACTCAATAGGGTAGTCTTGTTCAACTTTTTGAGATATAATCATTTTTTTACATCAGGGTATCTTAGTTAGTGGCCATGGCTATAAGGAGTGATGTATTTTGTATGTTGGCTGTTGAGGATAAGTTAGATGGTACCAATTACCCATTATGGGCTTATATGATGTGTCATGTACTGGTTGCAAAAGGACTATGGAATATTGTGTAGGGTGTTGAAAAATGTCCTTGAACTCTTGCTTGACGGTTCACTTGTGTAGACCATTTTGAATGGTCTTCTAGATTCATATCACAGTTTTGTTTCTACTCTTCAATTGATGATGAAAGGCAATCCAATTTTACTTAACATTTGTGGAGTTATTCTCTCTTCTGTTGCAAGAAGACCACTCTAGGCAGAAGAGGTCCATTATGTGTGTTGCTGATCAATCTTTCCTGGCTAGTCAGAAGGGCAAAGCTAAATGGAGCTCTTCTACTAGTAAGCAAAAATCTGTTGATTCTGCACAATCAAAGAAGGATGACAGAGACGAGAAGAAAATAGAAAAGCAAAAATTGTTTTGCAAATACTGTAAAGGAAACGAGCATGTCATAAAGAGTTGTCCAAAACTAGCTACAAAAGAGGCAAAGAAGAAAGAGTCTCGAATGGTTACTGAAGAGGCCTCTACACCCAAAACAAAGTCTACTAATCTTTTACAGAATGAAGAATGGGCATTTACTACTGTTTGCTGTTATGACCCATCTTCACATGAATAGTGTATGTCTGTAGTAGACTTAGATGTTTGATCCTTTGACAGTGGGGAAACCAAACATATTACCTCGCAATGGAGTTTCTTCACTTCACTTGAGTCTGCCCCTACAGGGAATACTGTCACAAGCACCAACAACTCCTCTTATCCTGTCATGGGAGTTGGTAAGATCATTCTAACTACTACTGATGGTAGTTCTTTTAAATTGTCACATGATTTATTTGTTCCGAGGTAGTTCTTTTACATTGTCACATGCTTTATCTATCATCAGTTTCAACATTAGCCAAGATCAGCTTGGTTGTGAAATTTATTGATTATAGATATACAATTCATGATCTATCAAATGGTGATGTCATTATTGCTTCTAGCATTTTATGTCATGGACTATATAAGCTCATAGACCATTTGTGAATGATTCAATATAAGCTCATAGACCATGAAAAATTTGTGAATGATTCAATATGTGTAGTACATGGTTCTTAGGCTATGCCAGATGCAAAGCTTTTGCATGCATGCTTTGATCATTTGTATGCTACACCTGTAGAAATTTGAAGTGTTGTCCTCTCTGCCCAAACTTTAGTCACCTAGTAAATATGTTTCTGAAGGCTGTATTTTGGCAAAAATGCAACATTCCTCATTCCCGAAAGATGGTTTAGTTTGAGCTACTTAGAAATTGCAGCTTGTTCATAGTGATGTCTGTGGTCCTATGCAGACATCCTCCTTTGGGAACTACCTTTACTTCATGACTTTTATTGATGATTTTTCTAAGCATGCATGGATGTATCCACTAAAAGCAAAGTTTGAAGTGTTTATGTGCTTCAAACTATTTCTCATTTTGGCTCAAAATCTGTGAACATGTAAAATGGGCACCCTCTATTCTAATCGAGGGGGGGAATTATGTCTTCTAATTTTAATGCATTTCTAGCTGAATGTGGGATAAAACATCAGTATATAATGTTGTATATACACGTCAATAGAATGGAGTTGTTGAAAGGAAGAATAGGTCACTCATGGAGATGGCGAGGTATATGGTCAAGAGTCAAGCTATACCACATAGTTTTTGGCTTGAGGCTATTATGTGTGCAACATATGTACTTAACATGTGTCCCACTAAAGCATTGGATTCTATCACTCCATATGAGGCTTGGCATGGTTGCATGCCATCTTTTGCTCACCTACATGTCTTTGGTTGTCTTGCATATGCATTAGTGCTTGAACAACAACGTAGGAAATTGGATGATAAAGCAATGAAATGTATTTTTTTGGGTGGAGTTTTGACAGCAAAGGCTATCATGTGTATCATCCATAGACTAAATGCATTTTGGTTAGCTGTGATGTTGTTTTTGTGGAAGATGCTATTTAACCATTGCTTTCATGTACTAAGGAGACATCAATTAGCTCCAAAGATATGTATGGAACTTTGTTGCATCTTTTTATAGGTGGATAGTCTAATGCTGGTCCAAATGAGGCAATTTCTCAGCCTTTACAGGTTCCATGTGATGATGCAGATCATTCCATTTTTGATGCAGATTTACATGATGCACTTGTTGATGAGAGAGCTGATATTGAGGAGGCAAAAACTATGCCAAAATGGCTAGTGCAAACTTTGCGTGATAGCAAATTAGATGCAGCTCGGTCATATCGTACTTGTTGGGGCTTTCATAGTGCTTCCTTTGCGTGAGATTGCTATGCTATGGTTGCCTCTAGTCTTTGTGATGATAATGAGACTCTTTTATTTGATGAAGCATGAAAGTCAAAAAATTGGATGGCTCCTATGCAATCAAAATATGATGCTATTATGAAGAATGGTACATGGTCTTTTTGTGACTTGCCTCCTGGCAAGAAGGCCATTGACACTAAGTGGGTATACAAGCTGAAGCATGAGCTTGATGGAACAGTTGATAGGTATAAGGCTAGGCTTGTTGCAAAGGGTTAAGCTCAAGAAAGAGGCATTGATTTCGATGAGACCTTTGCTCCTACATGTCAAATGACTACTGTTCATAGCATCTGTGCACTTGGAGCTCATCATGGTTGGAACGTATATATGTTGGACATTAAAATTGCACTTTTGAATGGTGAGTTGCATGAACAAGTGTATGTTTTTTTCAGGCCCGTGGTTTTGTGCAGAAAGGGCATGAAAACAAAGTGTGCAGGTTGAAAAAGGCATTATATGGTTTGAAGCAAGCACCATGTGCTTGGTATGAAACGACACATGCTTACTTGATTGCACATGGTTTAGAGAACAATCCAACTAAGAGAACCTTATATGTTAAGCATGCAAATGATGTACTTCTAATCGCTGTTGTCTATGTTGATGACATGCTGCCCACTCGTCCTCATGAGAAGCATTTTCCTTATTTTAAAGCTGATTTGCATGCCTCATTTGAGATGTTAGATTTGGGGCATTTGCATCATTATTTAGGCATTCCGTTTATGCAAGTTGATGGCAAAATAGCTTTGTGTCAAACAAAATCTATTGGCACATTATTATCGAATTTTGGCCTTGGTCTACAAACCTATTGCCACCCCTATGGAAACATGTTTATGGTTGAGTCTTCATGATGCTAGAGATGCATTTGATGCTATTCTCTATCATTAAGCTATTGGGTGCTTGATTTACTTATGCACTACTCAGCTAGGTATTTAGTTTTCTATCTCATAGATGAGCAGGTTTATGCATTGCCTAGGTGTCAAGCATTGGTAGGTGGTTAAGTGAATCTTTCACTACTTGAGTGGTACTCGACTTCTTGGATTGTTTTATCCCAAGGGGGGATGACTACCACTAGATTTGCATGCTTTTTCTGACTCTGACTGGGTTGGTTGCTATGACACTCATGTGTCCACTAGTGGTTTTTGCTTCATGCTTGGGAGCTCATGCATATCTTGGTTGAGCAAGAAGTAGCCTACTCTGGCCACTTCTAGTTGTGAGGTTGAGTATAAGGAAGGTTTCACAGTGAGTGTTGTGTGTGTGTGGCTGAGATGCCTTATGGCTGTTTTGGGTGTTGGTTAGTCTTCTACCACCACCATCTTCAATGACAGTCAAAGTGCATTGGCAGTTGCAAGGAACCCTATGTTCCATGATCACACTAAGCACATTGAGGTGCACTATCATCATGTAAAGGAGAGGTTCTCTACTGGAGAGATCAGTTTGGCATATGTGCCCACAGAAGAGAACATTGTAGAACTTTTCACAAAGGCTCTGCCTAGGGAGAAGTTTGAAGCTTTCCGCAAAACTTTGCGTTAATTCCTTTTGTGGATGGATTCCACATAGCTTGGCACTTCCTTATACATGAGTGCCAACTTCTCATTCACCACATCACTCCCACGGTGGATTTGTATATTTAGGTAGTGATGTGTGTAAACATGCTAGGACTGTTGAGGCACTTTTTTCCCTCTTTAGGATTTTTTCCCCCCCGACTTGTCTATATGCCTATAACCCTAATGGGTTGCTTATCTTTGTACATTCTCTTGGTAATGCATTCAGTATTGTGTGTTGGGCTCCAAGATTCTTCTTCTTCTTCCTTGTGCTATTCACGTGCTTCTGCAGACCTCAAAATCCAACTATTGCTCTGGACTAGGTGGAGTAGGAACAGTAACACAAACAAGACTGAAGATCATCATCCTCAACACCATCCACATCACCTTAAATAATTGTATTTTTAGGTGTAGTAGGGTGTTTTTCAATATCCTACACAATATTCCACATCCCTTTTGCTACCAGTACATGACACATCATATATGCCCATAACAAGTAATTAGTACCATCAAACTTATCCTCAACATACAACATACAAAATACGTGATTGTTTTCAACCATGGCCAAACTAAATACCTTGATGTAAAAAAATGATTATATCTCAAAAAGTTGAATAAGGAGTGAGGAAATGGTGAATCTATATATCCATGCAAATATCTGTATAGCAAATCATGAAACATATGTGAGATGTTGGAGAGGTGGATGATTCTCTATAATAGTCTTTTCCTTCTCTCTCATCCTTATCTATGCCCTGAGATTCTTGATCACGATAAGGGTAGACATCAACTTTCATGATCACCATATTCATATGCATTGTATTCACTGTGTCCGACCCCCCCCCCCCCCCCTTTTTCTTGTACTTCCCTTGTTTTCTAGAGAGGGCCCCCTTCTTTTGTTTTGCCTTTGTAGACCACAAGCATCTGATGTAGTTTTCCATACACTTATATTATTTCCAAGTATCCTTCATATTAACGTGGGTGGTTCTTCTTCACCTATACCACAAGGGAGCATTTAGTTCCTCCTCACTACTTGATGAAGGTAAAAAGCACCCCAAAGCACACATGACATTCATATCCAAAATCTTCTTCAAGGCCCTAGAAAGTATGCACTCTTGGTAGTGACACATTCCTTTCAGTATTATCCATGTATGAATGAGCAACTAAAGCACAAGGACATGAACATGCAAGTAAGTAATTTTGACATATAAATATGTATAGATTCTCACATATATGGATGGATATGCAGAGTCATAGAAAGATTGACTACAGAATGATGTAGATAGACAGAGTAGATAGATGCATGGATAGACATGTAAACATAGAAATGCAATATAAAATATAGAGATATGGATTGGATCCGGTATCAACCATATTCAAGAAGCAAAGCCTCCAAATCAAAATGCATGATTTTGAAAAGTGTCAAAGAGTACATCAAGTGTGTGAAGTACCAACTCTCCCTTCTAGAGGTTGCAATAGACAGATGAACTGAAGGAAAAGCACTATGGAAGTAAAGGGGCCCACCAACTTTTCTCCACATGGGCCATGAAACGAATGCAAGAGCAATTGGAAGATGTGAAGAAATAACGGAAGTCAAAGTGCAACTATTTTCAAGCAATTACAAACAAATTTGAGCACGAGTAGTGTTGAGCATCCACATTCAAATGCACAAAAAGAGAAAATTCAATCAAAGACTTGAAGATATGTTGAGAGCATATGTATCTTCAAATCAAATTGAGTGGGAATACTATTTACACTTAAATCAATTGGCTTGCACTAGTGCCAAGCATTTTGCAACTGGATTTAGTCCATTCATGTTAATATAAGGGTTTCAACCTAGAGCCCCATATGTTGTCAGACTACAAAATCAGAAAGTCCAAGCTCCTAAAGATTTCTTGGAAGACATGAACTTTAAGCTAAAGGAAGCTTAAGAGAACCTAAGGAAAGCCTAGGATAGAGATAAAGCATATAACAACCTTCAAAGTCTAGAAATCTCCTTTTACCTTGGAGAGAAAGTTTATTTAAAAGTTCGTAAGCAATCAAAAACCTTGAAACATGACATTTTCCGAAACTATCTCCAATGTATTGTGGCCCTTTCATAATCCTTAGAAATCTTGGAACCAATTGAAGCTTTGAGAAGATTTTTTGATTCCTAGTGTTTAATGTCATTAGGCTAAAAAAGAAGCAAGCTCAACAAGAAAATCTTGTATCTTTGGAAACAATAGTCCAACTTATACCACTACAAGGCATCCCTAAATGAACGACAGAGATTAGTATGCACTTGATATAGAAATACAAGAACTCTTTTAGATAAAGCGAGCCTAGTTAAGTACAAAAATGAAACAAAGCAAAGCACCACTTGGGAATGAGTAAATTCCATCAATACACCATTTCTCTCTTTTTAAAATTAAAAAAAAGAGGTAAATCTTTGAGAATGAGTGCATGATCAAAAAGACTAATTATGGTGCATAGGAGAATACTCCATGTAGTATACTTCTACACATTTTCAATGATGAAAATGATTTGAGGGGGGAAGAATGCTGTATAAATACCCTTGGTTTGAGCCCTTAGGTTATGTATTTATTTTTTATGGGATTTGAATGGTTTCAACCTTTAGGATTAATATATTGTAATACTTGGGAACCTTAGTCTTGGGAGAAGCTTATCCATGTGCCATCATTCAGTGAACATGAAAGGGGAATCCTAACTTCAATTCTAAGGCATGTGATAACCTTAGGAAAGTGTCAACATGAGACACACTTAGATGGACATGTGGAAGAGTCCAAGGACAAGTACTTCACCAACTGGTTCAAGGGGATGGTTCAAAGATACATGTGTTCTAATATGGTCTACCCGTGATAAAGCATGAAAAACATGGTACAACTATTCCATTGATTCTCAGATCTTCATGGAGGTAAAGATGGCATCCTCTCGTGTCACCCTTCCCTTTTCTCAAAAGTTTGTGCTACTATGACTGTTCTATACAAGCTTGTGTTCATGGATGGAGGGGGGAACACAAAGTGAAGAATGGGATACTTAAGGCAAGCCCTCTAATGCCTTTTTCCATTCACTATTCATGGACTTGGATGAGGTTGGGATGGTCTAGGGGACATTTTGTACTACATCCCCCCCCTCCCCCCAATTTAGTCTCCCATGGAAGGAGAATGGACCAGCATGCGTAAGGGGGAAGAAGATACAAGGTAACATCATAGAGGGACAAAGGAAGCATAGCCTTTGGTGTACCCACTAGAATTGCAAAAAAGAGTTCCTTTCCAAAACAAAGTGGACTAGGGAAATTCGCTCACACTATTCAACTACAAACATCAACCATTACAAATATGTTAGCCATAATATGCATGTGATCTCGAAAACAATTATTGTGACCAAAAACATACACAAAACCTACCATTCCATTTCACTTCACACATCCACATGCACCACGTTTTTCGAATCTTTGAACATTGTTTTCCATAATGATATATATGAACTCTCATGATCACCATATTCATAATCATAACTTGCATTAAGGCTCAAAGATTACAAGTACAAGATAAGAATATTAGGATGAGCAAAGTATTTATTCTATTTCATCCCCATTTTGGTTGTAATTCCCTTGTTTTCTAGAGGGCCCTTTTCACCCCTTCTTTTGTTTTGGCTTTGTAGATCACAACCATCTGATGCAGTTTTCCATACACTTGTAGTATTTCCAAGTATCCTTCATATTAATATGGGTGGTTCTTGTTCACCTATTCCATGAGGGAGCACATAGCTCCTCCTTAGTACTCGATGAAGGTAAAAAGCACTCCAAAGCACACATAACATTCATATATGAACTCTTCTTGTATGCCCCTAAAAGCACGCATTCTTGGGAGTGATACATTTCTATCAGTATTATCCATGTATTAACTAGCAATTAAACCAGATGCAATTATCTGTGTACACAAGAGAAAGATATGTATGGATGGACGTATGCATTTATCTCAGTGGACAAACAAGTAAGTAATTTTGGTACATGCATTTGTATAGATTCTCACATATGGATAGATTTAAATATCATATAAATATTGAATATTGATTGATGCATATAGATATAGTAGATAGATAGATGGATATACATCTAGACATAGAAATCTAATAAAATTATAGAGATATGGATTGGATTTGGTCTTAATCATATGAAACAAGAAAAGCTTCCAAATCAAAATGCATGATTTTGAGGTTTCAAAGAGCACATCAAGTGTGTCAAGTACCAAATACCTAGAAATAGAGCAGAGGAATATGTATATCTCCCTTCTATCTAGCATTTGTTGAGGTTGGAATAGAGAGATCAAGTGAAGGACAAGCACTATAGAAGTAAAGGAGCCCACCAAATTTTGTCCACTTGGGCCATGGAATCAATACAATATCACTTGGAAGATGCCAAGGAATAATGGAAGTCAAAGTGCAAATGTGTTGGGGCAACTAAGCAACTTATGTCAAATTTGCCTAATTTTGAGCAAACTTTGTATATTCTCTGTATGGACACTCAATCATTGTAAAGGCTAGAGATTCATTAATCCTCGAGAGTGAATTTCCTCTTTAGGAGACTCAATTTGAAGATCAAATAGTCATTTGGGACCATTAAGTATATTTTGTCCAAAACTCATGTGGAATGCGGAAAATATTTCAGTACAAAGGACAAAAAACTATATGTTTGTATCAAATCTTCACTCATTTTGAATAATATTTCGTGCATCTTATTTCTTGAGTGCTTTTTCCTTATTTCTTTCTTTATGTAGAGCTTCCATGGCATTCTTGAGGTGTCCAAACCCTATTATCCACATATAGTAAATGTTTTTGGATGCTTTTCTTATGTGCTTCTTATATCTAAGTGCTACTTGTGTGTGTGTGTGTTGACCTTCTTCTTGATTGCAGGTGTGGACTCCATAGCTTCATAAGACAAGTCTCCATACATTTGAATGGGTAAACATGCTTGAATTGACAATTTAAAGTTGATCTAATTTACTTGATGCCGGTTAGCCTTCATTCTAGTGGATCTACAACAATTTTTGGCACCATTGTGAGGATGTGCTTCTATTCAAGGTCTCCATTGAAGCTTGGAGCTTGGGAGAGGTTTTTGATTGATCTAATGAATGTGGGATAGGTAACTTGCATTCTTCCATCATCCTTTCCAGGTTGTAATCTCTCATTCATCATGGGGAAGGTGGTAAGACCTATGTATATATGCATTTCATCTTCTTTTCAGGTTGGGCTTATATTTCTGTTTGTTTTGGTAGTTAAGACATTTTTAGCAGGGGCTTTATTTTCAATCGATTGAGTAACATAGAAAATATGTGTGTGGGCAGTGGAAATAGCTTTGAGGGTGCATTAAACTTTCTACAAACTTGTGTTGGAAGTTAGGATCTTGATAGGAGGGAGGCAAGCATGTAGTGAAGAGAGAAGAGAGGTTGACAAAAATGTGCATTTTCAATTGCATAGAGCATTGGAGGATGAATGTAGCTATCGATGGATACGTGGGGTGACTTGTATAGAGTGGTGAGTCAGTAGCAAGAAGGGTATTTTCATCTCCTTTAATTGGTCAATCATGCTTGTAACACTGTGGGGGTTAAGATGGCGCTTATTCATGTCATCAGGGATTGGAAGGAGGCACGTCCATGCATCACAAATAGTTCATAGAAGAGCCATCACCTAGCTTTAATAGAGGAATATGATTGCATAAGAGTGGGTGATAATGCCAAGGAGAAATGAGAAATCTAAAGGGTGAATAGAGGACATCAATGTGCATGAAAAGAGAGTCTTTTTGGTGTTTATTTGATTAAGGGCGCATTGGGTTATTGTTGTAGTACTATGAGAGGAGAAGGAATTGGCTAGAGTTTTTGCAGCATTAGAAATTAAGGAGAGGAGAATAGGGTTTGCTTGATCTATTGCAATTTAAAGGTTTTGTAATTGGATTTGTATGATTACATCCCATAGGCTCATCATTTTTGTCTATACGTGAGATTGGGAGTGCCTTAAGGAGGGTTAATAGCATACATGAGATCATCAGTCATATCAAAGATACTTGAAAATTCAAAATTTAAGAAATTCCAAGTTATAAGTCTCATGTTTGCCCCACGTGGTTCAAGATAAACATATTTTAAGAAACATCCTCAAGTTCAAGATCCAATTGTATTGATAAGCTTAAGCACAAGTAAAAGAAACCAACAGCTTTGGAGAGAAATTGTGCCATCGTTGGTTAACCATAGGCTCTTGTGTGCAAAGCTGATTTTTAGGACTCCAAGGTGTGTCTATGTTGAAAGATATTATCATCGAATCTGAGAGCTACTGAAATCAACTTAGATGGTGAAAGATATTATATGGGAGCTAGTGAAATCATTGGGAAGCACCCTTAAGAGTTGTGGGTGCTCTTATGATTCATCACATTTCTAGACATTGAGGGAGCTCCATAAATCCAAACAAAAGATATGGAGAATCATGAAACTATGTGAGAGAGGAAAACATAAATGTAGTCACTGAGACTTTGGGATGTTCTTGAGGTTTGATAATGACACATCATATATCTATGCCCATCTTCTGCTAACAATCCCCCGCTTTGTCAAAGACTGGAGGGCGTTTGCGTTTGCCTGGAATCGAACCAGGCTTTATTGCTTAGGGGGATAAATCCTTGGAGTACAAACACTATTGCCAAGGCATTTAAGATGAAAAACATGGGATAACTAATCCATTGGTTCTTGGGACTTCATTGGTTATGTCCTGCCCTTTTTTCAAAAGGTTGTGCTACTATGATTGTTCTCTACGAGCTTGCATTCATGGATGGAGGGGGGAACACAAAGTGAAGAATGGGATACTTAAGACAAGCATGCCCTCTAATGCCTTTTGCCATTGACTATCCGTTGACTTGGTCGAGGTTGGGATGGTCTAGGGGCTAAAATTGGCCCTTGCAATGGACCAACATGCATAAGGAGGAAGCAAGATACAAGATAACACCATAGAGGGACAAAGGAAGCATAGCAATTGATGTGTCCATTAGAACTATTAAAAAGAGTTCCTTTCCAAAACAAAGTGGATGAAGGCAATTTACTCACACTATTGAACTACGAATGGTTAGACACAAGAAATGAGAGGAAGGAGATGGTTAAACCACACCCTAAGAGTGAGGATTAGGAATTAATCCTCAATCAAGGCTTCGGGACAAGTGATTAGCCCATCATACACATAGCCGATAGGTCATGAGTTCAAATCCCACAATCGGCATTAGACCCTAGGAAGTAGGCTTGGGCAAGTGGATGGAAGGTGCATGGGTTGCTTTCACAAATGATCCGAGCAAAAATTAGAGTGTATCTCCGAATCTGTAGGTCGGATTTAGATGTGTAAGTTACCATCGGAAAGATCTCGGGATAGAATTTCCAATGAGGGCACTACATTTAGGATCCAAGATACATAGCATGTGTGAGAACCAAGTTCAAGATACTCAGGTTGAGAACAAGGCGCTCAAGAGACCAAGGTTGCAAACAAGAAAAGTTCATAGGAAAGTGGCCAAAAAAAGGAGCATTAGTTAAACCAAAACGCAAGGTTCAAGACACCAAGGTTGAGATCAAGGATTCAAGAGACCAAAGTTAAGAACAAGAAGGTTCAATAGATTGTGCAAGGGTGAAGACATCAACTCAAGTGGAGATCAAGGATTGATCATGGGGGAGAATGATCTCAAGGAGGGGAAGAGAGTGTTAGAATCAAGAGATCATAGGCACAAGATGGTTGAACCACACCCTATGAGGGAGGACTAGAAGGTAATCCTCAATCATGGATTTTGGGGCAAGTGGTTAGCCCATCATACTCCTAGCTAGTAGGTCATGACTTCAAATTCCACACGAACATGAACCATTAAACTCATTTTATCCATAATATGCATGTGAGCTCGAAGATGATAAATGTGACAAAAAACATACACAAAACCTAACATTCCATTTTGCTTTTCACACATGCACCATGCTTGTTGAATCCATGAACATTATTTTCCATAATGATAGACATCAACTCTCATGATCACCATATTCATAACCATAACTTGCATTAAGGCTCGAAAATTACACAATATCAGGATAAGCAAAGTATTATTCTCTTCCATCCCCCTTTTGCTTGTATTTCCCTTGTTTTCTAGAGGCCTCTTTTCACCCCGTCTTTTGTTTTGGTTTTGTAGAACACAACCATCTCATGTATTTTGACATACACTTATAGTATTTCCAAGTATCCTTCATATTTTGGTGGTTCTTCTTCACCTATTCTGTGAGGGAGCACCTAGTTCCTCCTCAATACTCAATGAAGGCAAAAGGCACCCCAAAACTTTCAATAGTCCATAAGGTATGTTGAATGGCTTTATGATTTTATCCAAGTCTTTTCCTTTAATTTTGGCCTCCTTCATTATTTTGACCACTTCATTTTCAAAATTCTTGATCAATCGGGACACCAATAGTGCTCGTTCCTTCTGACCTGTTTTTGCAATATACGACATGGGATGATCATCACAAGATTCTATCGTTTGCTCTTTTACGAGTGAATGATAGATCGGGGGAGATAGAGGACGTACCTCTACCTTGTTAGTAGGATTTCCTGGTTGCGGCTCTACTGGTGTCCTGATGTTTGCTTGTTGTTTTATTTGAGCTTCTAATTGCGCAATGCGTTCTTCCTTTTCTTGGAATTCATGAAGGGCCGTGGTTAGCGCACCTTTGGCCGCTAAAATCTCATTACCAATGGCTGCTATTTGGTGAGCATCTTCATTATAAACTACCAAGAGTTTGTCTTCTGCAGCTTTCCATTATTTCCTGAGTTCATTAGTATCATGCATATACCGTTTTTCCCATTCTTCTCTGATGGTTTGCTCTTGTTTCAGCAACTTTTCATACTTTGCAATCTGATCTTCCAAATCTTTCGTGTCGATTGCGGTTTTCTCTCGTGTTTCTACAGGTTGGTTGTATAGTAGGGCATTCATAAGTTCTTTATTCCTGTTGCATAAGTTGTTGGTTTCTGCCATATATACTTTGATTTGTGTCTCTAACACATTGCTTCTGGCCTTCATTTTTTCCTTGTCTGCTTCACTAACTTCATACTGTCTCTATAGCTCTATGAGTTGCTCTTGGAGTTTTTGATTCTTCTCCGTTAGGGTAGTGCATTGTCCTCGGACTTCTTTGAATTTTGTTTCTTTAGCTGAAATAACCTGTTGAGCTTGGATTAGTTGCGCAGACAACTGTTCACTCATTACTTGGAATTGAGTTTTTTCTCTCATGGCCTTGTCGTAGTCTGCGTCTGTTTCCATCAATTGTTGTTGAGTATCCATCGTCGTCTGTATCATTTGTTTGACGATTGGTTTTAATTGAGTAACATCCACGTTTAGCCATGTTGTGGGTATGCTAGGTTCTTCCCCCATTGTAACATCTTTCCCTTTTGCCACGTGTAGTGTTGTGTCATGGGGTTGCCGAATATGGAGTTGTATCAATGGCTCAGCCTCTTTGATTAATGTTTTACCTTGTGGCGTATCATCGGGGATTTCAATAAAAAATTTTCCCATATTTTGTTGTGATAGCCTTTCTTTTTCTGGGTTCGTTTGTACTTCCTCCTTTGTTGGTGGCACCACATCTTTTTGTGTTGTAGGTACTTCCTTTATGCCGATTCGGGATTGTGCATTTAATTGGATGAACTGTATTCCTTCAGATGATGCTTCCTGATTCTGTACTTGGGAGTGTTGCTTGTCGGGGGTGGTTTTGACTTGATGAATCTCCATCCATTCCTCATTATTCATTTCTGTCCTTATATCTGTGTCCAAGGTGTCATGCTCACGACTAGATTCCTCATTAGAACTTGAATCATCAAGTCCCAATTCCTTGTATCTGGCGGCTAGTGCTGGGCTGTGTTCCTTGTCATCCTTTTTCTGCAATCGCCTTGATTGCCTATATTGATGTCCTTGGACAGTGAGGTTGACTTGGCCCCACATGTAAGTATGTGTTTCTTCTAGCACTGTTAAGAGATCTCTTTGTGTGATAGGAGGCTGGGTCAACAAAACTCTGGGCAGCTTATGTGCCCGCTTTGATTGTGGTGTTTCCTGTGCTTCTTCGTCTCTAGCATGTTTAGCCCCTCGCATTGGTTTCTTGGAACTTGTTCCCACTTCTTCTTTGGATATCGTTGTTTTCTTTTTCTTTGGAATTGTGGCTGACTTCACATATTTTGCCATTTCAATGGATGTTGGCATTAATCATAGACAGTCCTTCATTTAAGTGCTTCATAAATCAATAAAGTCAATGCAAAGCTTCCATTTAAAAACTTCTTCTGAATCCATTTCTTCTTAGCTTCAAATAAGCGTTCTTGTATGTATGGCATAAAGTTGACTTGGTTCCCAATTTATCTCATAGCATGAGATAACAATTGAACGACGATCTTTTGGGGTGCTGTATATCTGTTCATGCTTGGGAAACAAAAGTGCTCATGCACCAATCGAACTGATTCTTCATATCTGTTCTGTTGATTTCCAAAAAGGTTTTCTTTTTGGCATCATGACATTTGTCTTTGAGATTCATGAGACCATCCTGAATCCATCCAAAGGCTTTGTTGATGATTTCATGTGTGAATCGAATAGTTTTCCATTCACCTGTTTTGTTAAGCACTTTAGCTTCTGAGATTGATGGCTTATCCGCTGCTGCCTGTAGTGTTCACTACTTGAGTGCATTGTTGAAAATCTGGTAAATAGATTGGGATTCGTAGAAATGCGTCAATTCCAACTCTTGTCCAGACTTCAATGATGCTAGGTAATCCTTGTATTATGGTTTGGAAGTCTTGTGACATCAATGGAAAATAGTGATCCCTGTCCATAATCTTGATGGTGGCCAAAAAGATGAGATCTGTCACTAGTTGGTCTTTGAGGAACCAATGCCCCCTTGCTTTCGTAATTGACTCCAGAAGAAGAAGCATGACCTCTTCTCCTTGCGTGGCTTCTGAATCAGATGATGCCATCTGCACTTAAAGCATACCACAATCAGTGTAAAAGTGGTTGCATGATTTATCTTCCACTTATCTTCATGAGTTGGACAAGTCTCCGAGTGACTTGTGTTGTCCCTTCCCCATGGGTGTGAGAAAGGTAGTACTTGGGATTTTCATATTTATTACTCTTTATTCATATTTTTTGGCTGAAAGAAAACAAAAAATGTTAGTACATAACCGAAGCTTTATTTTATCTTTAGTTGTTTTTCTTGAGATTATTGTACAATTGCTCTCCTATTCCTTGGGAGGGAAAAGTGCATCACTAATGAGTAGAAGAAGAACCATGTGCTGAATTCCTGGCCTTGTAATGTGGCCCTATTATGCATGCTGGAGGTTCATGGAACTCAGGATGTGTGCAAGTAGAAGTTTCCCGTCAATGTCTTGAGATTGATCAGGATTTGGGCATCTAGATCTGCTTTATTTTTCTGCATGTGGCTGCTCCTTGGTTGCTTCTGATGGTTTGTGCAACTATCACGTTGTAATTTTGCTTTGTTAGCCATTCATATATCTGAGTTGCTCTCGTTGAGTATTCTTGTTTCTTCGATTTCAAGTCGTCGCGTCTTTCTTGCTCCTTCGTCTTTGATTCATATTGTTCCTTATTTTGTACTAATGTTTTAAACTTCGTGGCCTCCATTGGTACAATTGCTTTGGGAAGCCATATTTGTGTTAGAGGGTTGAGCAGTAATCAACTTCTTTGGGATCCATGATTGGACAATCTTTTGTAAACCTCGGGATCCAGCTTGTCTTGCCATCTTGACCTGTTGTTGGTTCCCTTGTAGGTAATTGCTTTGTTTTTGGTGGTATGCTGCTATTTGATCCTTCCGAATCCATGCATGTCTGGTGCCCTAAATTGGATATATTCTAGTGTGGGAAGGTTCTGGATGACTATGCTGACTAGTCACTCTCGTACTCAATTCCTCACTAGGGCTGTCCATGGAAACAATGTTAGTAGAGGGTCCAATGGATGGTGAGGGTGTGTAAGATTAAGGCTTGGTGTAAACTCAGGTGAAGTGCTTGGAGTTGGGGTTTCCATAGTGGAGGTAGATGTACAAGCATCAACATGCATGAGAGATTGATCTCTTAGACCTAGACACATGGATTTGATAGGTCGTTCTTCTAGCAAACTGAATACCTCGCAATGTCCTATCTTGGCTGATATGTAGCCCAAGGCTAATTGGATCGTTACCTCATATTCATACACCCAATCCTCTCCTAACACAAGCTCTTCTAATAAATCTTGATCATGGCATACTAATAGTTTTTGTTGCATTGTGTTATTCCCTAGGTGCAATGATAAGGTAATCTCACCTATGCATTCAGTAACCTTTCCCCCTATTCCAATCAATAGTGCTTTGGTTGGACGTAATTGTGCTTTGAGTTGATGAGTCAGAGAAGATTGGATGCAGCTGACAACTGATAAGGTTGCCTCACTTGAGGTCCTATGTTTGCTGAGTCCCTAAAATTAGCCATTGGAATGAGTTCTTCTCCTAGCCGATATCTTTCATCCCTCTCTCTCATCCATTCCTTCTGTTTTTTATTCATTCTAGGCCTCCTATCTTGCTTCCTCGCATATTTTTTTGTCCTTTTCTCATCTATTTTTTGCTGTTAAAAGTCGTGACAGTATTTCCTCTGTCAATGGCTCTAAATACCTCTTCCCTCGACAACCACTTATGTAGTTTGGCAGTATCCCTCCATCTAGGGTTGCTAAGCTAATGGCTCCACTAGCGGATATATGATTGATCACCAATAGGCCATATCCTCTTTTTTGCAACTTCTTTGCATGCTGCTTCAAAGTATATAACAGTACTAGATCCCCTTCTTTCAAGTTTTTATCCTTGATATGAGCATCATAGTAGGCCTTTTGTTGCCTTTTTGAAGCATAAATGCCTGCCACTGCTTGTAACCTAGTTTCATGTAACTTCTAGATCTGGTCGAATTGGTTGGACAACTCATGTCCAGTCCATTCGTAGTTTGAGGCTACTCTAAGAGTAGGTACTAGGAAATCAATTGGTAAGATGGCATTCTGGTCGTATACTCGGTTAAACAGAGTAGTTCCTATGGTTGTTTTGTATGCTACTCAGAATGGCCATAAAGCGTGATGTAATTGCTTGTCCCAATCGGATCTTCCATTGTTAACAATGTTAGTGAGAACCGTACACAAGATTTTGTTCGAACTTTCAGCCTGCCCATTGGCTTGTGGGTGATAAGGAGCCGATTTCTTGTGACTCACTAAGAATTCATTCATTAAGGTTTGGATCACTTCACTGACGAAGTGTGTGCCTCTATCACTTACGATTTCGATTGACAATCCAAACCTGGTGAATATGTTTTCAAAGAGAAACTTAGCTGTGGTCCGTGCATCATTCTTCTTGGTTGCCTTGGCCTCTACCCATTTGGTCAAATAATCTGTTGCTACAATTATGTACTCGACATGAGAACCTTTAGCCAGTGGGCTAATGGGTCCTACAAAATCTATTCCCCATTTGGTAAATGCCTTGGCACTCATCATAGGTCTTAATGGCATTTCATCCCTTTTGATGGGATACTTTGTTCGTTGACATGTATCGCATTTTTGGACATAAGTGGCTGCATCTTGATATAGAGTTGGCCACCACATTCTAGCAAAGCGAATCAATTTCGCAGTTTTATCTGCAAAAAAGTTTCCTCCTGCGACTCCCGTATGAGCCATCTCTAAGATCGAAACTGTTGATATATTTAGGTAGTGATGTGTGTGAACACACTAGGACTGTCGAGGCATTTTTTTCCCTCTTTAGGAGGTTTTTTTCCCTCGGCTTGTATATACGCCTGTTGCCCTAATGGGCTACTTATCTTTGTACATTCTCTAGTAATACATTCAGTATTGTGTGTTTGTGCTCCAAGCTTCTTCTTCTTCCTTGTGCTGTTCGCGTGCTTCCGCAGACGTCTAACTCCAACAATTGGTATCAGAGCAGGTCGTCCCTTCATCTAGGGCACCGTCCACACTCCTCCATTTGCAGTCTCAGAATCGCATGAATTTTGGTGAGCATACTCAGCGTTTGCAGTCTCGTTTGCAGTCTCCTTTTGGCCTCCGAATGCACTATCACAGCGCTTGTGTAGGCTATTTCGTCTTTTTGTGCCAAAGGTATATACCAGTTTCTATTCGCCAGTTTAAGCGTCTCGAAGTCTGCTACAGGTCTAGCAGAACTCGTTTGGGCAGTTCTATTCAACTTTTTGAGATACAGTCAATTTTTTGCATCAAGGTATTTTAGTCACCGGCCATGTGTTAGCAGCAGACAAGGGAGTCAACGACAATCTGGCAAGTAGGCCAATAATTTTCTTCATGAAGAAGCAAGTACGAGCATTCACGCAGATCTAGCACTAAGGCAACCTTTAATTTTTCAACACCCTTACACCAATTAAAAGTGATTCTCATCACTAACAACCCCTGTAAATACCATTTCATATTTTTGTAGCTCCATTTTGTGCAAGCCAAGGAGTCCTTGAGCTTGAGGAGCCTTAGAAGTACCTACATATCAATTTTCGTATTTTTTAGACTCCGTTTAAGCCCTCAAATTGGCCCTGGAACCTAATTTTTAACTAGGCCGGACACTAGGTCTGGACAGGGCCAAAGCTAGTCAAAAACTATAAAAAGAGCTAGAGAGCTGATTTTTGAGGTTAGATTGTAAGTGAAACGAACTTGTAAAAGCTTTTTGAAAGTAATCTAAGAACTCCATTGCTTCTCACTCTTTGTCTTGCCGTGTGTGCGCGTGTGTGTGTATGTGTGTGCATGTTGGTGTGCTTCTCACTCACGCACTTGTGCTTCCACTTGCTTGAGGTCTTCATACCATCCTCACGTCTTCCCGGATTGACATTAAAGGAGGTGCTACTCATCACTGAGCTACACCAAATTTTGGCGCCGTTGCCGGGGATCGAGCTTTGAGGACGAGCGTGTGATGGTAAGACATAGAGTTGACGCGTTGGAGTTGTAGGTATTTTCTTCACTTTCATCTATTTTATTGTTTTTTCTTCACCACCTTCATCACCATCATCATCATCACCATCTCCCACCTCCATCTCCATCATCGCAAAAATTTCTGTTTTTTGATCATATCACCTTCTCCACCTCATTTCCTTCATTCTACTTGTGAGAGAGAGCGAGAGAGCGATATTGCTTGCACTGTTTTTGCATGTTTGTTGTGTTTCTTGCAGGTTCTTGCTGAATCATCATCCCCAGCTCTCTGTGCAGGTACGAAACTCGTCGAATCTGTATCGCAGTCGCCAGCCTCTGTCGATCGCGATGACAGAAAATTCGATCATTTGGTAAAACAAAGTTCACCACTAGCACAAGCATGATGAGCACATCCCAAATCACCTAAAACAGTAGAAAAATTCCGTGTTTTTCTGTCAATCGCGACCGACAGACCCTGTCAATCGCGATCGATAAACTTCACGACCGACAGACTGCCACGTAGGACCCTGTCAATCGCGATTGACACTATCAATCGCGATCGACAGCCACGACCGACACCTCTGTCAGTCGCGATTGACACCGTCGATCGCGACCGACTGAAATTCAACGATTGATTGACTTTTGCGCGTAGCCACGTGTCCATCGCGACTGATAGGCCCCCGATTGACTGAAATTTCAGCGAAAAATCCGGAAAACGTGTCGATCGTGATTGATACCGTCGATCGCGATTGACAACCACGATCGACTCTGTCGATCGCGATTGACAGCCACGATCAACTCTGTGGATCGCGATTGACAGCCACGATCGACTCTGTCGATCGCGATTGACACTATCAATCGCGACTGACAGGCCCGACGGACACCTCTGTCAATCGCGATTGACAGACCTGTCGATCGCGATTGACAGGCTTTTCGGCCAAAAATTAGGGTTTACTTTTGTTCAAAATTGGGATAAATTTTGGGGCAATATAGTCAATCTATTAGCATTTTTGGAGGTTCCTACACTTGTGAATTGGGAGAAATCCTAGGATCTGTCAGCCAGATTGAATCCTGTCTTAACCCTAGAACCCTGAACGGTCATAACTTTCTCATACAAAATCCGTTTGCCGTGATTTTTGTTTTGTTGGAATTAAGATCAGGATTATTAGATTGGGTATCTTGAAAGTGACCATACCCAGGGGGAACAAAATTCAGGGATCTCTAGAGTTGTGTCAAAAAAGTCATAGTGCAAATTGGTGAAGTGTTACATGAATGAAAGTGATTGGTTCTGTCTTTTGAATTTAAGTCTTGAGCTAACAGTGGGCCTTTTACAGATCTATTGAGAGCATCGAAAGGCGTTCTAAGCAAGTGTAAGTGCAAGCTTGGGAACACACGTTCTGAGCATACTAGGGCATCAACACAAGGAAGGAACTCAAGGTTGGAATACTCTCAACTCCCTCGGTCATTTTCTAGCTCAGGTTAAGTACGAATAGTGCTAGAAGTAAGTCAGGACGACGATAGGCAGGTATCAAGTTGAAGACTACCTAAAAACTCAAGTTCAAGCTAAAAACCTAATCTCGGTACTGTCGATAACATAAAGGAAAAGAACCTAACGTGGAACGATCAATTCCAAGTACGGAAAATACTCGAGTATTCCTGACGACGCAATACCAGACAAGATCATAAACATAATAACTCACTAAAAACGAATCAAGTGACTGAGACCAATTGATCGGCAACGAGGTTGTACTCTGGGCAAAAATCGGGCTACTTAACTAGGCATATGAACCTTAGATAAGGACGACATCTAGTAAGGGATAGACAGAGCCTTAGGTCTTCAGAGGCTAGTGTCAACCACACTGCTAGGTCGTGGGCCCAGCAGTTGAGCCACCACTCATACTACCCAAGTTCTGAGACTATTGAATCCGAGATGTCTCAGGGTATGGAGAGACCTACAGGCAATTCAGGAGTGCCATACTTGCACAGGGTAGAAGGCCCCTATAAAACACAGTTGGAATACCTTAGGACCAACCGATTAGGTGCTAGCATTTATGAGGACGGCCTAGGAAGATCTGTGGTACAGATTAGGAATCCTGATCAATCCATTGGATTAGAGCACCCAGCTGTCAAGTTTGAAAATGAAGCATACTCGGACAAAGAAGGAACCATATACGTAGTCACCAGTCACCCAGATAGGACGGACGAATTTGGAAATGTGATCCCCGAAGCAGACTTAGGTGACCTGGAGCAAGGAAACATGGGTGCAGAACCTAGAACCCCTCGAGGTAAATTGGTTCTGACTAGGATTATCACACCGGAATGGATTCCCCAGGATAATAAGAGCATAGATTTGCTCCTCAATCGAGAGACTGACGAAGCCTTTTGGAGGTACAAACCTGATCGACCAATTGATATAGGAACAATCATGATATATGAGTTTAAGGATCCTGAGAGCCCAGGTAGAGTGACCTACTTAGATCACGCTTCGGAGAGGATCTTCGTAATGACAGAAAATGATAGGCATGCTTACACTTGGAAGGGTGAATTCGTTTTTCCCCAACCAAGATCGAATGTATCCTATGGTCACCCTGGTGCTGGAACATCCCAAGCTCATGAAATGCAAAGAGACAGACATAGAGCTAGGCCAGAAGTAAGCTTTGCCAACCCAGTGGGCAGAGAAAGAACGAGAATGGAAACAAACAGGGTAGAGCCTGAGATACTTAGAGCTCACAGGAATCACAGAAATACGGATGAGTTCCCTCTACCACGACCTAGAGAGCACACAAGGACTTTGAGACCGACTCAGCTAGTTAAGTCCATGAAGAACTACTTCGATGGCAATGGAGATCCATACGATCATGTGACTGAGTTTAGGCAAGTCTTGAGAGCTGAACAAGTGGAGGATCTTTTCACACAGTATAATGCCTTTGGTCTGACCCTTAGGAACACTGCCCTGACATGGTTTCAGCCACTAAATGAGAGGCAGTTCACAAGCATAGACCAACTCCTAGAGGCTTTCATTATTGAATTCTCTAAGAGTGGCATAAGGCATAATACCTCCTCGCTGATTCACAGCTTCAAGCAAACCCCTCAAGAAACTGTGAGGCTTGCAGGAAGAAGATTTAGGCAATACTTAGAAAGGTGCCCTGTTTCGGAGCTACCCACACCAGCCAAGCAAGTGGCTTTATTCTTGGATGGATTGCTAAGTACTAAATTGAGATCTTATGTGTACTTGAAGGACCCTAGGACCATAGAGGATTGTGTACGCATGTGCATTGATATCGAGGATAACCTAGGGGAGGAGTTAGAGCTTTCCAAGATATACAAAGATTCGGATAGTGCCTCTAACCTCTCTTCCACGCAATCCACATCAATTGAGGAACTTGTAGAGAAAGTAGCTCAGAAATTAGGTGTAACTAGCAAACAGATCCCAAGGTTTGCCCCTATGAAAAGGTGCTATACCTGTGGTGGCGACCACATGGCAAACGTATGTCCCATTATGGCTCAACCCCAAGTTAATCTTGGTAGCCAGTACTGCACTATAGAACGAAGGTACACCAATCACACCGTGCAAGATTGCCCCTACAATAAGCAAACCGTTAGGCAGACGTACCCACAGCCATACCCTCATCAAGGAAGATACCAGAACCAATACCCACCTCAGCAGTATGCTAGGCCTCAACAAACCTACCAACCCTACCAAAACCAACAAAGGCCTCAGCCTGTGCTAGCACAACAACCCCCTACCCCAGCTAATGTAATCCCAGTAAAATATGCAGCAGCAGAAGAAAACCTGAATAGAGCTATAGTCCTTGTAACACCACTGCTCTCAGAAAGTGATCCTAGTGACCATAGTTTCGACTCTACACATGTTGATAGTCCCCAGGTTTACTACATGCAATCTCCCGAACATGGTGAGTCCTACTATAGTGAAGAGCCAAATGAACCTAGTTGGGAATCAGATTACACAAATGTCATGTATGCAAACCCCAACCCTAGACCTCAACCTAGGCAGGTAAGACCCCCGTTTCCTAGAGGACCATGCTATAGATGTCAGGGAGATCACCTCATTCGTGATTGTCCCTTACCTCCACCTGCACAATCCCAGTCAGTAATGATCCAAGGCTTTTGCCAAGAATGTGGAAAGGAGCATCTCTTACGAGATTGCCCAAAGAACCTCAATAATATGCCAAAAATCACTCCTATCAACGTTGTTGGATTAGTGGTAGACTCCACAGGGAGCGTGACGTCCACCGCACCAGTGCAGGTAGTCACTAGAGCTCAAGCATTGCAGCAAAACCAAGCTGTAGGTCAGGAAAAGAGCCCAGAAGCTAGTGAAACGGAGAGCATAACCAAGAAAAGGACTAGAGCCTGGAGAGATAGCCGTGAAAGAATGAAAAGACAATGGGCAAAGAAAATGAACGAATTAGAAGAAAGCATAAGAGAAACAAAAGCCAGAGTTGTGGAGCTCACCTCTCAACCGAACTCTCACATGTCACCCCCGCCTCAATCCATATCACCTCCTCCGCCACCCTCCATACCATCTCCATCCGACCCACACACATCCAACCCGCCTCACCTAAACCCACAACCCCCAAGAGTAGGATCAGTCCTAGCAGATCCCACTCCCGAGGACCTTAATATGATGTTTAAAGCGTATCAGGCCAGAATCCAAGAAGGGCCAAACGTAACTGATCATGAAAAGTGTTACCCTAGAGTAGAACTAGAGTTAGAACGAACCAAAATTTGTGCTAAAATGGTGGAAGTGGCTCAGACCATGTTTGAAGCCAGTCGCCTCTTTAACATCTCTAGTTCAGCGAAGACACAATTGCACTTTGATGGACTGTTAGAGAGAATAGAGAAGCTGATTGCACAATCAGAAAAGGAACCCACCTCTCAACTAAAGGACAAGGCAAGTGGAAGAGCAAGTCTTCCTGCCCAGAAAGCCTATGTGCCTGAAGCCTATGTGCCTAACTCTACGGAGCCAGACACATCTTCTTCTATGAATCGATTCACACCAGAATTCCTACGAGAGATTCAAGAAGACAAATGGGCTAAAGAGAGTGAAGTCCCTCCTCCTATTGAACTTGTGGATGATGCACACAATCAATTCCCACCAGACATCCCATCCATTTATGAGGAGCAGGAGAGCACCCACTCTCAGGAAAGACTAGACTTTGAGTCTAACTCTCTACAAGAGTTACCCCACTTCACAGGCCCATGGGAAACTAAGTCTACTTGTATGAGAGCACCCACAGTCATGGTAAGAAACGAAGATTCAGTCATACCTAGGAACACAGAGGTAGTGAAAAACACTAAAGTGCAGTGCAATCTCAAGTTGGAAGAGCTACTCAAGGTTAAACCTGAATTATGGAAACATGTAGCCAAACAAGTGCCAGAGATAGCAAAACCTCGTTCCCAGGTAGGATCACATAGGACAGTGCCAGAAATACCCTTGGATAAGATAGGAGATATGTGTGAAGGTGAAGAAGGGAACACCTATCTTCCCATTACCTACCAGGAGTACACCACCAAGGCAATTTTGGACTCAGGTGCAGGAGTGGCAATTGCCACCACTTCCCTATGGAAGCGTTGGGGCAAGCCAGCACTCAGGCCAACGAGAATGAAATTGCAGATGGCTGATGGTCACATAGAGAGACCCTTAGGATTGCTAGAAGGAATAACTCTCACCACCTGTGGTGTCGAGTTTGAGCATACATTTGCAATATGTGACTTCAGCAAAAATCATGCCTATGAGATGATTTTGGGAAGACCATTTATGCGACAGTTGCAAGTGGTACAGGACTGGGGAACCAACTCCTTGTATTTGCAACACTTAGGTGTTACAACCAAAGTAAATCTCAAAGATTACTCTCATAGAGGTGTACCTCCCATCCAATGGAATCCCATTCATAGAGCCAAAGATGATACAGAATCGGTGCATTCCATAGGGTCAGGATCCTCGTGGATGCATGAAGACACCCACTTATGGATGTGTAAGGTAGCAGTAGAAGAAGAGAAGAGAGAGGAAGCTAGAGAAGTAGGTGCAAAAGAAAACCATAGATCAATTCAAGACCCAGCCTATGCACCTGTAATCTTTCCTGATGAGGAATTTGAACCCCACGGTTGGGCAGAAATCCTAGCCACAATGGATGTAGCCATCAACGAGGAACAATGGACACCTCACTGTGATGAGGATGGCTATGACATTTCAATCTTCTCCATAGAGCCAATCATGGGAGAGGCGGTCCTAGAAGAATGCGAACCTAGCCCTGATGCATTTGAGGATGCAAATGACTCCGATCTAGAGTCAATCATTATGGACCCACCTTTTGCATCAGATGAAGAATACTTCCAAGAAATAGAATTTCAACCCCAGAGGCATGGAGAGCTTACAAATGATGTAAGATTAGCCACACACGTGACCCCGAAGAAGAAGGAAAGAAACGAAAGAAGAGAGAAGTCTCACGAGAAGAGGAAGAATCTTTGTTTGAGGTCCCAGAAAATTTTAAGAAGTATGAGATAGACGACAGGAGAGTCATGATAAGAATGCCTAAACGAGAGGCACAAGTAGGAGAGGCCTATGATAACAAAGAAACCACCAAGAAAATAGTAGTGGCCTTAGAAGAAGGAGAGGAGAGATGCACGTACATAGGCCATGACCTAACAGAGGAAGAAGAGCATGCGTTAATAGCCTTGCTAAGAGAATACAAAGATGTATTCGCTTGGAGTTACAAGGATTTGAAAGGTGTTGACCCTGATATATGCTCACACACTATCCCCATGACCTCGGATGCCAAACCTTCTAAGCAAAAGCCATATACATACAATGACAACTACGCTGCCAAGATCAAAGAGGAGATAGATCGACTGGTCGAAGCTTGACTTATCTATGAAATTGAGCACACCGAGTGGGTATCCCCCATCGTAGTGGTGCCCAAGAAGAATGGCAAGCTGCGTGTATGCATTAACTTGAAGAAGGTTAATGCAGCCACAATTCGAGATAACTATCCGCTTCCCATCACATAACATCTCTTAGAAAGAGTGGCAGGCAAGGAAGTGTATAGCTTCCTCGATGGATTTTCGGGCTACAATCAAGTCGCCATTGCTCCAGAAGATCAGCATAAGACAGCTTTTGCCACAGAGTGGGGTATATTTGCCTTTCGTGTAATGCCATTTGGGCTTACCAATGCACCAACTACCTTCCAGAGACTAATGTGCCATGTATTTAAGGAGTTCCTGGGGAAGAATTTAGAAGTCTATGTTGATGATCTTTGTGCTCATTCCAACATCAGACAAACCCATATTCCTGAACTCAAACAAATCTTTGATAAATGTAGAGAATATCAAGTCTGCCTGAACCCAGAAAAGTGCGTTTTTATGGTCAGGCAAGGCAAGATTCTAGGACACATAGTGTCAAAAAATGGCATATCCACTGATGAAGAGAAAGTGAGAGCCATAGCAGAGCTACCTAGGCCAAGGAATGTCAAGGAAGTACAAGCTTTCATGGGGCATTGTGGTTACTACCGCCGGTTCATTCACATGTATGCCGTCATTGCAAAGCCCATGTACGGGCTTCTGACTAACTTTGAGTGGACTGATGAATGTGAGAACTCCTTCCACGAGCTTAAACGAAGATTATGTTCAGCACCAATCTTGACCACGCCAGATTGGAATAAGCCTTTCCATGTTCATGTGGATGCATCCAATTATGCCATTGGATGTGTGCTTGCTCAACCTACTGGTGAAGGTAATATGGATCTTCCAATTGCCTATGCCAGTAGACAATTGAATGCAGCTGAACGAAATTACACCACTACTGAGAGAGAAGGCTTAGGCATGATATATGCAGTTAAGAAATTTAGACACTATTTGCTTGCAAATAAGTTTAAATTTTTTACTGACCACCAGGCATTGTTGTACTTGGTAAACAAGCCATGCAATACAGGAAGATTAGTAAGATGGTTTCTCTTACTAATGGAATATGACTTTGAGGTAGTGGTGAGAAAAGGGAGAACTCATTTGAGGGCGGATCATCTCTCTAGGCTCACATTCGGAGAAGCCCCACAAGGAGTATCAGATGATCTTCCTGATGCTTACTTGTTTAATTTGGAAGTGGTGCCGCAGTGGGCTAAGCCATTAGTGCCAGTATTGACATACGGGCCTAACCACCCAGTAATAACCACACAAGATCGAGAAGTAGTAAAAGCCCAAAAGTACCACATCATGGCAGGAAGCATGTACAAGCACACAGATCAAGGAATCTTGGCTTGTTGTGTAGAAGAGGACGAGTATGCGAAGTGGTTGCAATTAGCACATGTAGGTGCATTAGAGCAACACTACTCAAAACAACGAACCCTACAGACACTAAGGAGACTAGGAGTACATTGGCCAACTATGGAGGCTGATGTCCAAAAGTTGTGCAAGGAATGCCCAATCTGCTGCACTAAACCACCTGTGGAACATGCCACTCTTTATCAAGTGTCCATAGTGCCAGATTGGAGTGAACCACTAGTATCCTTCCTGAGGACGAAAACATTCCCTCCAGACATGACTCTGGCTAGAAAAAGGAGTTTAGAACAAGAAGCCCAGGATTACTCACTTATTGGTGATAATCTATATAAGCATGGTAAAGATGGTTACCTAAGGCTATGTATCCATGAAAGCGAATATCTCAAAGTCTTGGAAACTGCTCACCAAGGTGTAGCAGGAGGACACTTTGGACCAGACCGGGTGATCAAGGCAATTCTATTTGCGGGCTTCTGGTGGCCCACCCTTCACATGGATGCACATACCTATGTGAAACGATGTGATGTCTGTCAGAGAACTCAGTATCCTATACGTAAAGATGAGATGCCACTGAAACCTATGATGGGTGGACGTGCATTCTCTAAGTGGGGAATAGACTTTGTGGGTCCTATTAATCCCCCAGCTAAGGGTTCCCATGCAGAATATATCATTGTTGCAACAGACCATCTAACAAAATGGGTAGAGGAAAGCCACAACGAAGAACGATGCTCAAACAACAGCCAAGTTTTTATTTGAGAATGTGTTCACTAGATACGGACTACCTATAGAGCTAGTCAGTGATAGGGGTACTCACTTCTTAAATGAAGTTATTGAAAATCTGCTCCAAGAATTCTTGGTAGTTCATAAGAAGTCTGCTCCCTATCACCCTCAAGCTAATGGTCAGGCTGAGAGCACCAACAAGATCTTATGCAATGTACTGACAAAATTAGTAAACAATAAACGCTCTGATTGGGACAAACAGCTACACCATGTTGTTTGGGCATACCGAGTCGCCTATAAAATGGTACTCCAAGCCACCCCCTTTCAGATGGTATTTGGCCAAAACGCGGTGCTACCTTTGGACTTCCTAATACCTACATTAAAAGTAGCACAAGAGCACGAATGGACGGGTCATGAACTCTCCTCTAGACTTTTTGACCTTGAACGATTAGGAGAAACTAGACTGAGAGCAGCTGCAGGGATATATGCAGCTAAGAAGAGACAGAAGGCATACTTTGATGCCCATGTGAAGGGTAAGGGCTTGAAAGTAGGAGACTTAGTTTTAGTCTACACACTGAAGCAACATGCGAGAAAATTAGAGAAGCGTGGCTATGGACCGATGATCATAAATAGGATCTCCACGAGTGGAGCAGTGCAACTAGCCACATTGGACGGTGACGTTCTTCCAAGTTATATAAGCGGATGCAGAGTCAAGTTATATCAGGAACCTCTCATAGAGGAAATGCTAAGTCGACTCAATATCGCCAAGAAACGCAAGGAAGAAGAAAAGCGGATTCGAGAAGAAGCTCAAGCGGAAGCTTTAGAACGCATCAGAAGGATGAAGTTGCGAAGACAAGGTAGAGATCAGCCTAGAACAAATGACTATGCAGATCAAGGATATCATATGGCAATGTGTGAAGTCGCAGGAACGAGTCCCCATAGAATAATTGATCGACGACCTTTTGTGACCATAGAGGTAGGACAAGGAACTAGTGTACAGTCCGTGCGAGCATTGATTGACTCAGGTGCAGCCACTAGTGCGGTGAGACTCTCTTACTGTCAAGAACTGAAATTAAAGGTCAATCCTATAGAAGCTTATCTCATAGGATTAGGAGGTGTGGAAACCCCTTGCATGGGCGAGGTGGAGCTTCCTCTCTACATTCAGGACATGTTAATGACAGTTAAGGTACTAGTGTGCCAAGACGAAGACCTCACTGAGCCTCTTGTCTTGGGTCAGGACTGGATCTATGATCATGCAGTCAACCTAAACCTAAGAAGTGGACTTCTTCAGGTATGGGTCAATCATAGTCGAATTACCGTAAAGTTAGAGAATGGAGCACTCAAGGAGCTAGGAAAGGCACACACTCCTCGTCCTTCCAGGAGTACACATGAAGATGACCATGCTGTTCTTGTCCAAAACTATGTGTTGCAGAGGAATGATGGTTGCAAAAAAGGAGTCAGGGATGCAACGGAACTCCCTTCTTTTCCAAAGGCCAGAGGGAGGCGGCAACCGAAGGTGGATCAAAGACAGAAGAAGCAGAGTAATACCTATGTCGGAGATCAAAAGTACCTGCGCAGCAAAATATCTCAGCAAGTGAAACAAGTGTGGGTGCGGAAAGGCGAACACCCGGTTGCACTCAAGCCAACCACACGGGCAACGCCTCTTATTAGTAACCAACAACACGATACTAATAAGAAGTCTTTCAGAAGTTCTTCTGCTAATGTGAAGTCTATTTGGGTGCTCAAGAAGTCGATGAAGGCTAGCCCACAATCAAGAAAAATTTGGGTGCCTAAGGCTTGTTTGCGGGCTCAAATAGCCACACCAAGGCCACACCATTTACAGCGTGATCCATTCACTCACACCGCCGAAATCCACTCGTTTTCAACACTCAGGAACACACCAAGGCCCATGAGCACGAACCGAATCACTTGTAAATGGGTCCCTAAAAGATCTCATATTCAAGCCGACACACCCATAAAGCTCTCGAGAGTCTCTACGAAACCAAGAGCAAAACCTATCCGCTGCATTTGGCAGCCTAAGATGTGTAACAAACCCCCGGACCCCATTTGTAAATCCATGACAACCTACTAACCACATCAAGATCACACTACATCATTCCACTTAGCTCTTAGGTCTATCGAACTCCTAACCACACACACACTCGCACCGAGCACTTACTAACCCATTATTCGCTCCCGACCCTCATGTTAATGTTGTAATGGGAACAACAACGGTTCTCCCCTGTCCTGTACAATGTTAACACATGTTTGTATATTCTCACAGAGACAGGCAGCAAGAAGTAACATGGCAGATACGGTAGGAACTAGCTCCCAGGCAGGCACCTGCCCCCAAATTGTGGACATTGAAAGCCTTCCGGTTGAGGAGGAATTAAAGGAACGACCAGCGGCATTAAGGGCATTACATGCCATACCGATTCAGAATCCTCCACAGGGTCACACAATGCCGGTGGGCAAAACCTCACACTGGTTCAGTGATGTTGCGGGACCTCTGGGTGAAGGCACATACATGTGGGAGTTCGAGGTAGAATTCAATGGACGTTGGGGCAGATACCACTTCTTTACCAGAGAGTTTGAAAAGCTACAGAATAACGAAGGACTGAAGCCGATATGGAAGAAGGCTGGGCTCTATGATTATTTCAAGTTCCAACTACCAAAGCCTGATTTCCTAAGGTGCTCATACTTGATTAGCACCCTCACTCCAAGCAAAGACAAAAAAGGATACAGCTCCTTTGTACTCCCATCACTCACAAGGGGCAATGAGCTGAAGCGTTTCCGCTTGACTATCAACTTGGTAAGAGAAGCTCTCGACATGAACGGTATGCACATTCCTACGGAGAAAGAGACTATGGTCCCCGATAATATGAAGAACAGGAATCTGACGAAGTTAAAGGACATGGTCTCGATGACTCCTACGATTGCCATTCATTTACGGATGGTCATGCAACATTTCGCATTCCCCGCGCAAGACAGGTTCACAATGCCTCCCAAGAAGATCTGGCTTAGCCTCTACTTAGCGGATGCCTTTGATTTGACAATCAATATGCCCCACTGGATTATAGACCAGATCCATATGGCTCATCAAAGGTGGTATAAGAAACAAAAATTTGTACTCTATGGATGTTGTGCGCTTACCAGAATTGTGTATAGATGTCTCGCATATGATGTACCGGTGCAAAGGGCTCTCAATTGGTCCAGAGCACAGGAGTTTCAATGCAGATTGTCGGCCGTCGGACCTCCCTCAAAGAAGATGAGAGGCACCGTACAGATGCCTTGTGCACAACCCCGCGGTGCAACCCTAACACCAGAAACAACTCCAAGGCTTCCTCGAAGAGTGCAACCATTTACTATCAGGTTACCCAGGCACAGCACAGATGGCCCTAACCTTGTGTTTCCACCAGTACCTACGGATCTGGAATTTCCGCACGGATTTACTTTGGAAGATCTAACGGATGAAGAAGTGGCTAGAATTATTGAAGCAGTTAATGCGGAAGTCGAGGCAGAGCAGGGTAGTGGACAACAAACGGCTACGCAACAACCCCAGACAAGACAACCAGAAGTGGTAGAAGTGGAAGATGAAGAAGAAGGAGACCAAGAGGATGAACAAGAAGGATTTTCTGATGAAGGGGCGCATGACTATGAGCAAGAAGTTATACAGGAGTTAGAGGGTGCCCCAGCATATACAAAGAAGTTGAAAAAGCTCTACAATACCATCAACAGGGTCCAACAACAACATAAGTTATCCCTTGCAGCAGGAAAGGCTATCATGCACCAAATCCTTGAGGAGGAAGGAGTTGACGAACAGTATCGTGCCACACTAGATATGATCTCTGATGCCCTAGGAGTACCTGAGGCAGTGCAGACGGCCTTGGCACAATCACGCAGAATGGAAAGAAGATACGGAAGACGTCCCCCACGAGCAGGGAAACAAATGAATGTATTAGGATCAGGACCACAAGGCACCCCCACAACCACGAGCACTGCACACACCGCTCACGACACCGAGGAAGCCCATATATCAAGTGCACCTCCATCACCTCCCTTACCACCATCGCCTCCCTCTCCACCACATTCACCTCCCATTACCAATGTAACAACCACCGTAACCGCCTCCGAGCCCACCGCCATAACTAAAGCACAAACCGCCAATCACCCCACACACCCTCTCAACACTTCCCGTGTATACACCTCCACTAACACTGTGACCCTAAAGGCAGCTACTGACATCCCCATTCCCCCACTCACACTTTCGGGCAGTTCACATTCACAACTGCACACACCACTGTACACATTCACCACAATCACTGCACCCACAATTCCACTATTCACAATCACTCCCACTACTGCTTCCACCATGGATTTTATGGACATATCACCCTCCACTGCACCTCTCCCTCCCCCCATACCACCACAATCTCCCATTCCCCCACCACCCACTTCACCATTTTCCAGCACTGCATTCACACTTCCCTTCCCCTTTCCCTTCCCCTCTGCACTTAACACCCTCCCTGCATCCACCCCCATTAATAATGTATTTAATAATATGTATCAGTGCATGTCTCAGTTACAACAACACTATCAGCACCTCGATGCTCAGCATACAAGTTTGTTCAGGAGACATGAAGAGTTACAAGGAAGATTCATTGATTTAGAGAAAGAAAAGCATCAATTACAACAGCAGTTTAGCGCATTGCAAGAACAACATGAGCAACTAGTGGCAAATCCACCGCAGCCAGATGCAGAAGAAAGACAACATATGGATGATTTGCTACACTCACAAATCACAGAGAACCTCAAGCTCCGCCGCAACATGGCTCTATTACGGAAGCATATGTCTGCAGCCCTAGAAGAAAATAGACGGCTTCAGACACAAAACGAAGAGAACTTGGAGTTAGCCATGGAAGGTTCCCCACAAGAAATTGACCTAGAGAGATTTAAGGCTATTCCCTCGGACAATATGCAGATCATATTGGAAACCCATGCTGATCTCCTCGAAGCCCATGTAGCCTTAGAAAAGGAAAGAGACGAACTATGAAAGCAATTGGCAGCTCAACCAGCACCACCCAAAGAAGTCCCAACCACAGCTGACACAACTGACGAAGTAGCAGCGCTCAAAGCACAACTCGAAGAATTACAAAAGAAAGTGCTTGTGTATGAACGCCAACCCTCCCCCTTGGTAGAACCAGAACCTGAAGACCTAGTACCAATCGAAGTAGAGGAAACCTTTGAGGACCCGTACGTTCCGATGCCAGCACCTGGGGGCAAGCGAACAGATGAGGGCATGGACACCCTTGAAATAGAGGCTCCGGAATGGATGCAGAAATTGGAAAAGGTGGCCACAACACATGATGACAGGGTGGCAGTCCAGATAGCATCGATGTCACGCTTAGAAGAGGTGGTCATAAAATCGGACTATTTTAGGAACCTCTCTCATCACAGGTGGATCGGCACCTCTGACGACTTGTACGTTCCTTTTTGTGTCCTAATGGTGGACTATAATGCTGAGATCAAGCACCACACTTCACGAGAACCAACCTCTGCCACACAGTTTGCACCAGACGACCTCCCAGAAAGTGCCAAGCAGGGAAATATTCGCCAACCGACTTGGAGGATTCGGCTGCTTGAAACCTATCCGGAAATGAATCGCACCTGGAATAACATGCCCCTATTAATCAAGTACAATCCCTGCTACTGTCCTGTTTTTAGAAGAAAGTCGTGGCCAGAATACACAAAGATGGTGCTGACAACCAAAGGCTGCGAGAAGTGGCTCAACTATGTCTACTTAGCACCCCCTAAAGGCCAACCTACCGTAGGGTATATGATATCGACAATTCGGCATTGGGGTGTCAGGTTCAAAAACATACCAGATGTCATGACACAGATGTGTCTTAAAATTTTTGAACTCATGATAGTCACCTTCCGGACCTTCAAGAATGTTAAGGAACCTCACCTCTCTGCGCTCGGATTCAATGAAGGCAATCAGGATCTTGTTTATGACATGAGCACAACGCCCTCTATTAATGTTGTTTATGCATGGCATGCCTGCATCAATACCTACCGGCCTGCTTCAAACAGACATTTGAAGAGATGTTTGTCACAAGGTTCTGGGAATATCACTCAGAGATCTTCATTCCCAAGCCCTCACATTTATTACAATTGTTTGCAGTGGAACAAGCTCTCCACTCAGAAAAGTTACGAATGCCACATCCAGAGGTTCCCGGGCCGGTAGATTGGGATGCTCTACTCACAGACTTGGCCAAAGGATTGAGGATTGCCGAACATCACTTAGCGCAAGACGTTGTCGAATACTACATCCAACGACCCTCCCAACAAGGGTCTGTCAGGGACGACAAACGCGAGAGAGGGGGGAGTGTTAGCAGCAGACAAGGGAGTCAACGACAATCTGGCAAGTAGGCCAATAATTTTCTTCATGAAGAAGCAAGTACGAGCATTCACGCAGATCTAGCACTAAGGCAACCTTTAATTTTTCAACACCCTTACACCAATTAAAAGTGATTCTCATCACTAACAACCCCTGTAAATACCATTTCATATTCTTGTAGCTCCATTTTGTGCAAGCCAAGGAGTCCTTGAGCTTGAGGAGCCTTAGAAGTACCTACATATCAATTTTCGTATTTTTTAGACTCCGTTTAAGCCCTCAAATTGGCCCTGGAACCTAATTTTTAACTAGGCCGGACACTAGGTCTGGACAGGGCCAAAGCTAGTCAAAAACTATAAAAAGAGCTAGAGAGCTCATTTTTGAGGTTAGATTGTAAGTGAAACAAACTTGTAAAAGCTTTTTGAAAGTAATCTAAGAACTCCATTGCTTCTCACTCTTTGTCTTGCCGTGTGTGCGCGTGTGTGTGTATGTGTGTGCATGTTGGTGTGCTTCTCACTCACGCACTTGTGCTTCCACTTGCTTGAGGTCTTCATACCATCCTCACGTCTTCCCGGATTGACATTAAAGGAGGTGCTACTCATCACTGAGCTACACCATGGCTGAAAGCAATGATGTATTCCGTATGTTGGCTGTTGAGGATAAGTTGGATGGTACCAACTACCCATTATGGGCTTATATGATGCGACATGTTTTGGTTGCAAAAGGATTGTGGAACATTGTGCAGGGTGTTGAAAGACGTCCTGTTACACCTGTAACGACAGGTACTACAAATACAGGTGCTGGAGCTGATGAAGATGGTGTCGACGATGATATTCTACAGATTCCTGTTCGTGCTACTGTTTCTATTGCACCTACTGCAGAGCAAATTCGTTGGGATGACAGAGATGCCCAGGCACATGCATTGATAGCTTTGTCTGTCAAACATGCCATTATTCCTCATATTCGCTCTTGCAGAATAGCTAGGGATGCTTGGGATACACTTACCACATTGTACCAAGCTAGGAATGAGGCTCGTGTTGCTTATCTCCGAAAACAGTTGGAGAGTGAGCACATGAATGAAGGTGATTCTATGGACAATTTCCTAACGAAGATCAAAGATTTGAAGGAACAATTGATTTCTGCTGATGAGGTTATACCAGATAGCTCACTTGTGCAGACCATTCTGAATGGTCTTCCTGATTCATATCAGAGTTTTGCTTCTACTCTTCGGTTGATGATGAAAGGCAATCCGAATGCCTTATCATTTGAGGAGTTAGTCTCTGTTTTGTTGCAGGAAGATCAGTCCAAGCAAAACAGGTCCATTATGCGTGTTGTAGATCAAGCTTTCCTGGCTAGTCAGAAGGGCAAAGGAAAATGGAGCTCTTCTACTAGTAAGCAAAAATCTGCAAATGCTGCACATTCGAAGAACCAGGATAAAGATGAGAAGGAATCAGAAAAGCAGAAATTGTTTTGCAAGTACTGTAAAGGGAATGATCATATCATAAACAACTGTCCAAAACTGGCTACAAAAGAGGCAAAGAAAAAGGAGGCTGGAATGGTTGTTGCAGAAGCCTCTACACCAAAAACAGAGTCTGCTAATCTTGTGCAGGAAGAAGAATGGGTGTTTACTACTGTTTGCAGTTTTGACCCATCTTCTCATGAGCAGTGCATGTCTGCAGTGGACTCAGATGTTTGGTACTTTGACAGTGGGGCGAACAAACATATTACCTTGCAGTGCAATTTCTTCTCTTCACTCGAGCCTGCCCCTACAAGGAATACTGTCACATGCGCCAACAACTCCTCTTATCCTGTTATGGGAGTTGGTAAGATCATTTTGACTACTGCTGATGGTAGTTCTTTCACCTTGTCAGATGCTTTATTTGTGCCAGGGATCAAAAAGAACCTGTTATCAGTTTCTGCATTAGCCAAGATTGGTTTGGTTGTGAAATTTGTTGATGACAGGTGTACTGTTCATGATCTGTCAAATGGCAATGTGATTATTGCTTCTGGCATTTTATGTCATGGGCTGTATAAGCTCATAGACTATGAAAGATCTGTTTATGATTCGGCATGTGCAGTTCATGATTCTCAGGCTATGTCAGATGCAAAGCTTTGGCATGCACGCTTTGGTCATCTGAATTTTGCTAGTTTGCTACGCCTGCAGAAATCTGATATGGTGTCTTCTTTGCCCAAGCTTGAGGCACCCGGAAAACATGTATGTGAAGGCTGTATTTTAGGAAAAATGTAGCGTTCCTCCTTTCCAAAAGATGGTTCAGTTCGGGCTACGTAGAAATTGCAGCTTGTACATAGTGATGTCTGTGGTCCTATGCAGACACCCTCTTTTGGAAATTACCTTTACTTCGTGACTTTCATTGATGATTTTTCCAGGCATGCATGGGTATATCCATTGAAGGCAAAGTCCGAAGTGTTCATGTGCTTTAAACAGTTTTTGGTTTTGGTTGAAAATCTGTCAGCATGTAAAATGGGCACCCTCCGTTCTGATCGAGGGGGGGAATATATGTCTTCTGATTTTAATGCATTTCTGGCTGAACGTGGGATAAAACACTAGTGTACAATGCCGTATACACCTCAACAGAATGGAGTTGCTGAACGAAAGAACAGGTCACTCATGGAGATGGCGAGGTGCATGGTCAAAAGTCAAGCTTTACCACATAGTTTCTGGCTTGAGGCTGTCATGTGTGCAGCATATGTACTGAACAGGTGTTCCACTAAAGCGTTGCAATCTATCACTCCATATGAGGCTTGGCATGACCGCAAGACATCTATTGCTCATCTACGTGTTTTTGGTCGTTTGGCATATGCATTAGTGCCTGAACAACATCGCAGAAAATTGGATGATAAGGTAGTAAAATGTATTTTTGTTGGGTACAGTTTTGAAAGTAAAGGCTATCGTCTGTATCATCCACAGACTAAACGCATTCTGGTTAGCCATGATGTTGTCTTTGTGGAAGATGCTATTCAGCCATTGCTTTCATGTACTAAGGAGACATCTGTTAGCTCCAAAGACATGTATGATACGTTGATGCCTCTTTTTACAGGTGGACAGTCTAGTGCTGGTCTTAATGAGGCAACTTGTCAGCCTTTGCAGGTTTCATATGATGATGCAGATCATTCTATTTCTGATGCAGATTTACATGATGCACTTGATGAGAGAGTTGATATTGAGCAGGCAAAAACTATGCCAAAATGGATGGTGCAGACTTTGCGTGATAGCAAATTAGATGCACCTTTGTCATATTGTACTCGTTCAAGCTCTCATAGTGCCTCCTTTGGATCAGATTGCTATGCTATGGCTGCGTCTAGTCTGTGTGATGAGAATGAGCCTGTTTCTTTTGATGAAGCACAGAATTCAGAAAATTGGATGGCTGCCATGCAATCTGAATATGATGCTATAATGAAGAATGGTACATGGTCTTTATGTGACTTGCCTCCTGGCAAGAAGGCCATTGGCACTAAGTGGGTATACAAGCTGAAGCGTAAACCTGATGGTACAGTTGACATGTATAAGGCTAGGCTTGTTGCAAAGGGTTATGCGCAGGAAAGAGGCATTGATTTTGATGAGACCTTTGCACCTACATGTCGTATGACTACTGTTCGGAGCATTTGTGCACTTGCAGCCCATCATGGTTGGAATGTACATCAGTTGGACATTAAAACAACATTTTTGAATGGTGACTTGCATGAAGAAGTGTATGTTTTTCAGCCCCGTGGCTTTGTGCAGAAAGGGCATGAAAACCAGGTGTGCAAGTTAAAGAAGGCATTATATGGTTTAAAGCAAGCACCACGTGCTTGGTATGAGAAGATACATGCCTATCTGGTTGCACATGGTTTTGTGAACAGTCCAACTGAAAGCACCTTATATGTTAAGCGTGCTAATGATGTGCTTCTGATCATTGTTGTCTATGTTGATGACATGCTGCTCACTGGTCCTATTGAGAAGCATATTGCTGATTTCAAGGCTGATTTGCATGCCTCATTTGAGATGTGTGATTTGGGGCATTTGCATCACTATTTGGGCATTCAGTTTATGCAAGTTGATGGTGGAATGGCTTTGTGTCAAACGAAATATATTGACACATTATTGCAGCGTTTTGGCCTTGAAGACTGTAAGCCTATTGCCACTCCTATGGAGACAGGTTTACGATTGAGTCTTCATGATGCTGGAGATGCATTTGATGTTGTTCTCTATCAACAGGCTGTTGGATGCTTGATTTACTTATGCATTACTCGGCCAGATATTCAGTTTGCTGTCTCACAGATGAGCAAGTTTATGCATTGCTCAGGAGTCACACATTGGAAGGCGGTTAAGCACATCTTTCGCTACTTGAGTGGTACTCGGCTACTTGGGTTGTTTTATCCCAAGGGGGGATCACTACCGCTAGATTTGCATGCCTTTTCTGACTCAGATTGGGCTGGTTGCTATGACACTCGTGTGTCCACCAGTGGTTTTTGCTTCATGCTTGGTAGCTCATGTATATCTTGGTTGAGCAAGAAGCAGCCTACTGTGGCCACTTCTAGTTGTGAGGCTGAGTATAGGGCAGCTTTCACAGCGACTGTTGAGTGTGTGTGGCTCAGACGCCTTATGGCTGATTTGGGTGTTGGCCAGTCTTCTGCCACCACCATCATCACTGACAGTCAGAGCGCATTGGCAGTTGCGAGGAACCCTGTGTTCCATGCTCGCACTAACCACATTGAGGTGCATTATCACTATGTCAGGGAGAGGTTCTCTGCTGGGGAGACAGCTTGGCATATGTGCCCACGAAGGAGAACATTGCAGACCTTTTCACGAAGGCTCTGCCTAGGGAGAAGTTTGAAGCTTTTCGCAAAGCTTTGGGCTTACTTCCTTTTGTGGAGTGATTTCCACATAGCTTGGCACTTCCTTATACATGAGTGCGAGCTCCTTGTTCACCGCATCACTCCCAGGGGGGATTTGTTGATATATTTAGGTAGTGATGTGTGTGAACACACTAGGACCACCGGGGCATTTTTTTCCCTCTTTAGGAGGTTTTTTTCCCCCGGCTTGTATATACGCCTGTTGCCCTAATGGGCTACTTATCTTTGTACATTCTCTAGTAATACATTCAGTATTGTGTGTTTGTGCTCCAAGCTTCTTCTTCTTCCTTGTGCTGTTCGCGTGCTTCCGCAAACGTCTAACTCCAATAGAAACATACTCGTCTTCATGAATGCACATTCTTAAATGATTGTCCCTTCCTCTCTTGAAAAGTTGTTTTCCTATGAGTACATAATCCTTGCTTTGCTCCTCGAGGGCACTGTTGGACTTAGACGTCTATGGAAGCACGTGAACAACACAAGGAAGAAGAAGAAGCTTGGAGCACAACACATAATAACAAATGTATTACTAGACAATGTACAAAGATAAGTAGCCCATTAGAGCAATAGGCATATATACAAGCTAGGGGAAAATAACCTCCTAAAGAGGGAAAAAGGTGCCCCAGCAGTCCTAGTGTGTTCACACACATCACTACCTAAATATATCAACAAATCCCCCCTAGGAGTGATGCGGTGAACAAGGAGCCGACACTCATGTATAAGGAAGTGCCAAGCTATGTGGAAATCACTCCACATAAGGAAGTAAGCCCAAAGCTTTGCGGAAAGCTTCAAACTTCTCCCTAGGCAGAGCCTTCGTGAAAAGGTCTGTGATGTTCTCCTGTGTGGGCACATATGCCAAGCTGATCTCCCCAGCAGAGAACCTCTCCCTGACATAGAGATAATGCACCTCAATGTTCTTAGTGCGAGCATGGAACACAGGGTTCCTTGCAACTGCCAATGTGCTCTGACTGTCAGTGAAGATGGTGGTGGCAGAAGTCAGACCAACACCCAAATCAGCCATAAGGCATCTGAGCCACACACACTCAACAGTCGCTGTGAAAGCTGCCCTATACTCAGCCTCACAACTGGAAGTGGCCATAGTAGGCTCCTTCTTGCTCAACCAAGATATACATGAGCTACCAAGCATGAAGCAAAAGCCACTAGTGGACACACGAGTGTCATAGCAACCAACCCAATCAGAGTCAGAAAAAGCATGCAAATCTGGCGGTAGTGATTCCCCCTTGGGATAAAACAACCCAAGTAGTCGAGTACCACTCAAATAGCGAAAGATGTGCTTAACTGCCTGCCAATGCTTGACTCATGAGCAATGCATAAACCTGCTCATCTGTGAGACAGCAAACTGAATATCTGGCCGAGTAATGCATAAGTAAATCAAGCATCCAACAGCCTACTGATAGAGAGCACTACCACTAAAGGTGACACCCATTCCGTGTGTTCGATTTCAAAAATGAAGCCCGCATCCAATAACTTATCTATCTCTTCCTTAATCTTTGCCGAATAAACATTGTTATAAGTGTATGACCTTTGTTTGAAGGGCTTGGCTTCTGTTGTCATAGGGATTCTATGGGCACACATAGAAGGATCTACACCTTTTAAATCCTTATATGTCCATGCAAAGACATCTGTATATTCTCTTATGAGCTGTATTAACTCTTGTTCTTCCTCAAATCATAGACATCCTGTCCTATAAAAGTGCATCTCTCTTCTCCTTCCTCCAGAACTGCTGTTATTTTCTTGGTTTGTTCCTTATTGTCATATGCTATTCCTAGTCACGCTTCCCATTTTGGCATTTGAATAACAATCTTCCTCTCTTCTACCTAATGTTTCTTGAACTGCTCGGGTACCTCGAAGTGGTCTTGAGGTGTGTTTTCTTCTTCTCCGTTTTCTTTGTCGTGTTCATTTTCTTCCCTTTGTGTCATTCCTTGATTTGACTCATTAGTCATGATGCTGACTCCTTGATTTTCATTTTCTTCCTCTATAGGTTCCTGTTCCATTTCAATGCTCTCATAATCTTCCTTCCATTCTTTTTCAATTACTTCTCCTTCATCCGCTTCTTGGAGGACAACCATGTAGAAGCTTACATCATATCCTTCCTCATCTATGCATTCATTCATAGTTATTACTTCTTCATTTATGCATACGTCAAGAGTGGCTAAAATCCCCATCCAACCATGGGGTTCAAATTCTTCGTAAAAAAATATTTGAGGCATGTAAGCAGGATCTTCTATAGGTCTAGATACTCCTTGTCTTAGTTTCCATCCTCACCTCCTTTCTTCTTCTCTTTTAGTTGCCTGGCACATCCACAGGTGAGTGTCTTCGTTCATCCATGCTTGGCTACTCGATCCTACACTATGAATCGATAGATCATCGTCCTCCTTATGTATCAGATTCCATTGGAGAGGGGGGACATCTTGATATGTATAAGTATGGATATTTATTCTAGTTGTGGTTCCCCCATGCTGCAAGTATTCAGTGTCTTTTCCCTAGTCTTGCACTACCTTAAGCTAAGTCATGAAAGGCCTTCCAAGTATCATCTCATAATTGCTAGCCTTTTCGAATTGACAGATTGCTAAGGTGTGCTCGAATTCAACTCCGCAAGTTGTAAATACTGCTTTTTCTAATAATCCCAAGGGTCATTCTGTGTGCCCATATGCCATTTGAATCTTCATTCTGGTAGGTCGTACAGATGGTTTTCCCCATTTCTCCCAAATTTCTTTGGTTGCAATTCCTACTCCCGCTCCCGAATCTAATATGGCTTTAGTGGTACAATCTCTGTAAGTGATAGGGAGGCATGTGTTTCCTTCATCTCCCTTACTGAAATCTCCAACCTTATCGATTGGGATTTTAATTGTGGCTACTTCATCTTGCATCTCGATTTTGTCTATCTTAGTCTCTAACTGGCTAGTGATCTTCTCTCTCAACTGAGGCTTCACTTTTAAGAGTTCTTCCAAAGTCAGAGTACAAGGTATTTTCACTTTTTTAAGATGTTGTATTATGCTAGTGGTTTGAACTGATGGGTTCTGCTCCTTTCTCCTCACTGAGGGAACACAATAGAGTTCAAAGTTACATTCATACTCTCCTATGTAGTTTGGCAACACCTTCACACTATCTTCGTCATCTTTGCTATCATTAAGTTGCAATAATCCTTTTGAATTTAACCCATGTATCGACACTTCAAGCTCACCTTTCGCTTCTAACTCCTCAAAAGGAGGTTCAATTCCTTCTGTTTCCTTCCATCTATCTTCTTGGACTCTTGTCCACAAGTCTCTAGGCCATTCCCCGTCTACTTCAGGGATAATGGATCCTTCTCTTTCATTTTCATAGTAATTTTCACCACGGATCTCATCTTTCTTCCCTTCCCTGGAATCACTACGTGTGACATATTCTTGAAATTCTTTTTCAGGAATCCTGGTATTGGGTAGTGGCTAAATAGGTTTTTCTAGGGTTTGCTAGGCCACTTCAATTAATTTCTTACATATCTCCAATCTTTCTTTCTCTAAGTCTCCTCTTGGGTATTCCCTTTCATGTTGTTCAATGATTGGGTGTTGCTCTAGCACAATGGTGAGAACCACGTTAAGAAGCTTCACCTCCTTAATGTCAATCCTCGGAAGAGATAGGAGTGATATGAAGATCGTGAATGTGAGATGAAGTGAGAGTGATGGTGAGAAACATAGAGATGCACACACACATACACACACACAACGAAGAGACAAGCAAGACACAATGGAAGGTAGGAAATCAACTCTATTACTCAAGAACACTCTTACAAGCTCAAAATAGCTCTAAGCTCTTCTCTATTCAAACAAGCTAACCCCAAAAATGAGCTCTCTAGATCTTTTTATAGATTCTAGACTAGTTTTGACCAGTTTCACATCTAGTGTCCGACATAGTTAAAAAATAGGTTCTAGACGCTATTTGAAAGGGTAAACGGTGTCTAAAAATAACCAAAATTGGTACGCTCATTCTACCTAAGCTCCTCATTTGCCTGTTTCTTTTTCTATGGCCAGCTGATATTCCACCATTAACATAAAATAAGGCTTGTATTGTAGCTCATGCCCAGATATGTATCTGCGAGGGGCCAAATGAGCAAAGTAGGGGGACTATAAAATGCGTTCTTCAATCATTGCTATTGCGTGTAATTGCGCCTCTACCTGTGCTAAGTGGGTTGTTCCAAGTTCTTCAATCGTCTTCATCCATGCGGGATTAGGAAGTTCAAAAGTCGTCTGGCCTTTGGCCGTGACTCGTCTGCCTGGGATGGGTTGGGGCTCATATGCTTCTTCAAAAGTTTCCTCCACCGGAATAGTTACTGTTTCTTCCTCTGCTGGTAGTTCGGGTGGGGAGTCTCGCCTGGGGGGTGCTTCATATACGGCTATCTGTGATTGAAGAGTTGATACCTGGGCCCGTAATGCGTTGAGTTCCTCTAAGGTCTCAGGAGAAGGGTCCGCAGGAGCTGGTAGTCCTTGTGGTAATTGTGCTCTTAGTTGGAGTAGTTTATGATCTTCTTTCAGCTTCTGATATTCCTCGTTCATGCTGTCGTATTCGTCTAACAATCTGACATGATCCTCTAGCAACATTTTCATAGATTCGGAGGGCACAACCTTGAAACGGCTGGGACTTAATGGTTGGTCGGTTTGATCTAGGGTAGCTTCTAAATTTTCTCTGTTTTGTTCTTGTAAACGCTGGTTCTCTTCTTTTGCGGATGCCAAGTGTCGTCTGAGTAAGCTCATGTTCCTGGTGAGCATCGCATTGCGAATAGTCTATGCCCTTAACAAGTTTTCTATGTCTATGACGGCCTCTTTGGTTTTTTCTTCACTTTCTAGTTCCAATTTACGATAAGCCTCTCGTAGCTCTTGGTAGCGGGTGTTCAGTGAGGCATTCTTGATGGTTAGTGAATTGAGCTGTGACTGTAATTTGTTGGTTGTCTTCTGTAGTGTCTGATAATTATTTCCAAGAGATGCAAACTCATCTCTTACTTGTGTCATACATGTGAACATCTGTCGAAATGCGGTGTCTATAGTGGGTGATAATATAAGTGACGGAGTGAATGCAGTTGCGATATGTGTGGGTGTCGATGCAAAGGGAAAGGGAAACAGGGGTGGGAATGTGGATGCAGTGGTGATTGTGGAACATTGTGATGTGCCTAAATATGGTGGTATAATGGAAGATGTGTGTGGTGGTGCGGTGGGTGGTGATATATCCATGTCATTGGATGTGGTATCGAGTGCGGTGACTATGAATAATGGGGTGACAGTGGGTGTGTGCATGGGTGTAGATACAGGGTTTACAAAGGTTGAAGAGTAATTTACAGATTGGTTCTCTTGTACGCATTGGTGGAAAGGGGAGAGAGGAATTATGGTGGGTCGGGAAGGTGAGACTGGGGAGAAGGTTAATGGAGGTGGGAATGGGAATAAGGGTCGTGGTGGGGTAGGAAATGAAGGAAAGGAGGGATGAAAAAATGGACTGGACAGTAGGGTGGATGTCCTAGGCGGTAGACTAGGTTGCGTAGGTGCGAGAAGGGTTAGAGGAATCGAAGCAACAATGGCTTCTGCTGCGGCACTAATGAAAGATGTGGATGGTGTGGGAGAGAGCGGATGTACAGGGGAGAGTGGAGGGATGGGCGGTGAAAGAGGAGTAATTGGGGTGGTAGGTACTTTGACAAATGTGGTGGTATGTACAACAGTAGTATGGGGTGGGGAGTCGACGAGGATAGATTGTTCGACTGCAGATCTTTCAGGAATTAGGCGTGCTTCCCTGGCCTGTTGGGATGACTGAGTACTTGTCCGTACATGAATATATTTGCCCGGTTTCGATAAGAGTCGTACTCATCAGGGGTCAAATTGCAGTAATGGTTTCCTCTGCAAATATCTTAAGGCTTGGTTAGACCCCAATGATTTGACAAGTTCCCTGAAGCCTTTGATGTATACTTCTTCGAAACTGCATGAGACAAGTTCTTGTTCTATGAGTGCTTGGCTCTCTTCCTCAGTTAACTTCTTACGTGCCCAAACTTTTTCCATGGTGCGATATAATTTTTTGATTGCCAGCGTATAAGCTGCTGCCTCAAAGGTTTCATCTTCATGCGTACTGGTATCACCTTGGGTGTCGGTTTGCTGTCCTTGTTCGTCTGTCTGTACATTCTCTTGGGATTCATGAGTGCCCTGGCTGGCTTCATCATCACCCTCATCATCATTTGTTTCTGTTCGTTCATCTTCTGAGTTGGATAAGACTTGTCCCTGTCGTTGATCCGGGGGAGTGGTCAGGTAGCTCAGACGTTCATATTCTTGAGAGAAAATTTGGCCTTCAAAAAACTGAAATTCATTTGAAAAGGCATCTGGCATTTCAAAATCAAAGGTTGTATTCAGTGGCTCTGCTTCCATGTTGGGTATCGAAAAAGAGAATGCTTCCGCACCAATAGTGGTGGGAACTTCTGCTACAGTGGTGGTAGGTTCCTGAACTGATGTTGCCTGTGAGGTAACTGCACTAGTAGTGCCTTCTGTAACCATAGGTCAAGATAATTGTATGCGAATAGGTTGTACAGTTACAGGGGCTTCTGTAGGAGACTGTTCTGGAGAGGGTTGTGGTGATTCTGGGACCTGTAGGCATGGAATGGTTCCTCTCATGCGCTTTCCTGCTTGTCCTTTGCTAGACTTCCTAGCTTTCTTTGATGTCCCCTTGAATGCTTTCAGCTCCTCGCTTGTCATTGCACGCTCGATTGGTAAATCGTAGGCCAAACACATATAAACAATGCGCGTGAGAGCACAACATCCATGGATTACTTTCTTTCTTTCCCATTTGTGTTGTGCTAGATACAATTGATCAATAATCCAACTGGCCAGATCAACTGTTTGTGGCCCAGTACAAGCTAAATATAAGCAAAACTAAATGCGTTTGTGGGGCATAGTGAATAGATCCTGAGCGGGGAAAGCGAAGTGCTGCATACATATCCATAATGGTTTAGAGAGCTCAGGTGTGATCGCTGAAATATCTTCCCACTTAATGATGTCTCCACGTTTCATTGGCTCTGGGATCAGCCTCTCTCGCTCTGTAGGAGTATGCATTCCGTGTATCTTAATAGCAGCTCTAATCAAATGTTTAGAAAGATAAAACCTCTTAAATGGTGGGTCGTTCACTAAGGATGGCAAAATAAAGGTGCCTGGTAAATCCTTGTTTTCAGACGCTATCAATGTTGTTACCAAGTAGTAACATCAGTAGAAATCTGGTTTAGGCAATGGATCACTGAAATATTTTGTGAAGCCTGCTCTCGCCCAAACATGCTTTAAGTCTTTTGTATTCTGTAGTCCTTCGAACTCTCTTGAGAAAAATTGGTATTTGCCCCATGTACGGTTGTCAAAAGTCAAATTGGCCTTGAAGATAAAGTCCGCGTCTTCCAATGGTCCTGCTAGCCCTTGAAACCTGTGAGAATTGCGATGAATCTTTTCAATATAACCCCTGGGAGGATCGTCAATTGGATAGGTCCTAGAAATCCCTGAAATTTTGGTGGTTGAGCCGTAGGATGTGGTTCGGCTAGTAATTCGCCAATATTTGCCATGGGTACACTGGGGCCAGCTTCAGATGGTCCTTCTACCTGCATGATGAGTGATGCGAGTGCATAGAAGATCTGCTACAAAAGATTAACACATTCGTATGGAAATTAATCATGATCCCATTAAAGTGAGACCGCAATCCCTTTCCATAATCGATGTGTAACCCGTGTAGCCGAGTGTTGTGATGTCGTTTATGGAATGATTGTTGCAAAACTAATGCAGGTCTCTAGACACCTACATGCTTCAGATAATGCATACATTTCTTGATGAGATTTTATTATGAGTGGTGTGGGGTTATGGTCTGTGGATTTGTACAAGGTTTAGTCGTGAATGAGTTATTACAAGGTTGTAGGTTAGTCGGGGTGGGAGTGATGTTAGATAAGGGGGTCGGAGAAGACGTGTGAATACGTTTCGGTATCCACTTCCTAAGAGTTTCTGAGCGGGTGGTATGTTTTTGCTGAGGGACAAAAGGTGATATCGGATGTGGTGGTCTTGAAGGGTGAGGAGATTTCTGAGGGTTATATATTTGGCGATCCAAATCTGTCGAATGTTCGTACTTGTAGAAGAAGGTCGAGGAGATGTTGAATATTGACTCTGCTTTTTCCTTGACTTCTTCTTGTCATTGTCCACGTTGTTGAGATCTGTCCTTTTGGCACCCATATTTCTCGCGTGCCTCTTGCTTTGTGATGCTGATACTGCTTTCCTCTTTGTGTCGTCTGATATTGTCGTCGGTCTGGGTTCCTTCGTTGTGGTTGACTCCTTTGTGGTTGAGGTTGAGAGGTCGGATGGACACTCTGCTTTGGAAAAGAAGGGAGGTCCAACACTTGCAAAACCTGCCCATTAGGAAGTGCTCCGTTTTGTACTATTAATCTAGGCCAGTCCGTAGTAAGTGTGGAAGGATGGGCACTGCAGGGTGTTTTGCCCATGTGGCTGCCGATGCAGTCCACCTAACCGCTGATGAAACCCACCTGACCTGCAATGGTCCCCATTTGTCCGCTGCTGGAAGACCGAGGGAAAATCTCCTGACAATCGTCTATCTGGCCCCTATCCATCGGCAAGCTCTCATGGGTTGACTTTGGAAGGAGCGTGCTTAGCCGAGGGCTTTGACCAAATATCTTTCGGTCCTCCATAGCAAGCGTTTCATAGGGTTGCGGGTCATATACCTCAGGCAGAGTGTTGTTAGGGAAGTCAAGCGGTATCACTCGCTTTTGATCTAAGGTTCCAATTTGTAAGGAGCCTTGTCTAAGATTTAGGTCCACTGGGTGATCGTATAGACAATCTTGGCCAAGGATTAGGGGTTCTATCAGGTCCTCATCATGGCACACTAGTAGCTTTGCTGTCATGGTCACATCATGTATGAGGATAGGAAGGTCCACCTCACCCATGCAAGGGGTTTCCATGCCTCCTAGCCCTATGAGGTATGCCTCAATTGGCCGCATTTCTACTCCTGAGTCCTTATAGTGGGACCATCTAATCGCACTAGTTGTAGCTCCTGAGTCAATTAACGCCCTGAGCTCTTGGAAAGGGTTTTCGTGCCCTAGCCTGATTGTAATGAATGGTCTCCGGTCCACTATGCTAGGATGAGTACTTGACTTTGCTTGACACATGGCCATGGGGTATCTAGGTGTTGTTTCTAGATGGTTATAATGTTCTCTCCCTATCCTTGTCTTCTTAACTTCAGGTGCTTAATGCCTTCTATAGCTTTTGCCTGAGCTTCAGCACGTATTCTATTTTCTTCCTCCTTACACTTCTTTGCCAATGTGAGTTGTCTAAGCATATCCTCAGTAAGAGGTTCCTCATATAGCTTGAATCTACAACCACTAATGTAATTAGGCATTATGTCTCCTTCTAGGGTGGCTAATTATACTGCTCCACTTGTCGAGAGTCTGTTAATGATCATAGGTCCATAACCTCGCTTTTCTAGTTTCCGTGCATGTTGTTTCAGCATATATACTAGGATTAAATATCCTTCTTTTAAGCCTTTATCTTTCACATGTGCATCAAAATATGCTTTCTGTCGCTTCTTTGCTGCGTATATTCCTGCTACTGCTCTCAGCTTGGTTTCTCCTAATCGTTCCAAGTCCATTATTCTTGCTGATAATTCATGGCCGGTCCACTGATGTTCTTGTGCAACATTAAGGGTCGGTATCAAGAAGTCCAAAGGAAGCACAACATTCTCACCAAAAACCATCTGAAAGGGAGTTGCATTGAGTACGGTCTTGTAGGCCACTCGATATGCCCAAACAGTGTGGTGTAACTGTTTGTCCCAATCTGAACGTTTGTTGTTCACGAGTTTCGTCAGTACGTTACAAAGGATCTTGTTAGTGCTTTCAGCCTGACCATTGGCCTAAGGATGATATGGTGCGGATTTCTTGTGAATCACCATAAAATCCTGTAACAAATATTCAATGAGTTGATTTAGAAAGTGAATTCCTCGATCGCTCACTAACTCGATAGGCAATCCATATCTCGTAAAGACATTTTCAAATAAGAATTTTGCAGTCGTGTGTGCATCATTCTTTTTAGTGGCCTTGGCCTCTACCCATTTGGTAAGATAATCTGTCGCGACAATAATGTATTCAGCATGTGTACCTTTTGCAGCGGGGTTAATGGGTCCTACAAAGTCTATACCCCACTTAGAAAATGCACGTCCTCCCATCATGGGTTTCAATGGCATTTCATCTCTGCGAGTAGGAAATTGAGTTCTTTGGCACACATCACATCTCTTAACATAGGTATGCGCATCCATGTGAAGAGTGGGCCACCATAATCCTGCAAAGAGGATGGCTTTGATGATCCTATCGGGGCCAAAATGACCTCCTGCAACACCTTGGTGTGCAATCTCTAGTACGCTCAAATAATCGCTTTCATGAACACACTATCTTAGGTATCCATCTCGTCCTCATTTATATAGATTATCGCCAATAAGTGAATAGTCTTGAGCTTCTTGCTCTAGACTTTGTTGTCGTGCTAAGGTCATTCCTTGAGTGAATGTTTTCATCCTCAAGTATGTCACTAAAGGTTCACTCCAGTCTAGTGTGAGAGACATGTGATATAATGTCGCATGTTCTACTGGTGGTCTTTCACAACAAATAGGGCATTCTTTACACAACTTGTGGACATCTTCCTCCATAGAAGGCCAATAGACTCCTAGTCTATGCAGAGTCTGCAATGTACGATGTTTTGAATGATGTTGCTTTAATGCACCTACATGTGCTAATTGCAACCAATTCGTATGTTATGATTCATCTACACAACAAGCAAGAATCTTTTGATTATCTTGTTTATATATACTTCCTTCTATTATTTGATATCTTTGTGACTTGGTAATTTCTCCTTCCTTGATCCTTATCCTAGGATTCTTGGGTCCGTATGTGAGAATAGGGACTATCGGCTTAGCTCATTCTAGTGCTATCTCAAGGTTAAACAAATATGCATCTGGTAATTCATCTGCTATTCCTTGAGGATCTTCTCCTGTGGTTAATCTTGAGAGGTGGTCAGCTCTAAGATGTGTCTTTCCTTTCCTGACTACTACTTCAAAGTCATACTCCATGAGTAATAGAAACCAACGTATCAATCTTCCCGTGTTACATGGTTTATTGACTAAGTACAATAACGCTTGATGATCTATAAAGAACTTGAACTTGTTTGCTAACAAATAATGCCTGAATTTCTTTACTGCGTAGATCATTCCTAATCCTTCTCGTTCCGTCGTGGTGTAATTTCTTTCTGCTATGTTCAACTGTCTGCTCGCATAATCTATGGGGAGATCTATATTACCTTCATTCGTGGGTTGTGATAACACACATCCTATGGCATAATTGGATGCATCCACATGTACATGGAATGGCTTACTCCAATCCGGGGTTGTCAATATAGGTGCTGAGCACAAAGGTTGTTTAAGTTCAATAAATGAATTCTCACACTCATCTGTCCATTCGAACTTGGTCAAAAGAGAGTACAAAGGCTTAGCTATGATTGCATACATGTGTATGAATCGTCTGTAATAATCGCAATGACCCATAAATGCATGTACTTCCTTTACATTGTTCAGCCTAGGTAGATATGCAATTACTTTCACCTTTTCTTCATCCGTAGAAATTCCGTTCTTTGACACAATGTGTCCTAGAATTTTGCCTTGTCTGACCATGAAAACACACTTTTCTAGGTTCAAACAAACCTAATATTCTCGACATTTTTCAAACACTTGTCTTAACTCGGGGATATGTGTCTGTCTCACATTCGAATGAGCACATATGTCATCGACATAAACTTCCAAATTCTTGCGTAAGAATTCCTTAAAAACATGACACATGAGTCATTGGAAAGTGGCGGGTGCATTTGTCAAGCCAAAAGGCATCACACGAAATGCAAATATGCCCCATTCTGTGGCAAAAGCCATCTTGTGTTGATCTTCTGGAGCAATGGCTACTTGATTATAGCCTGAAAAACCATCAAGGAAGTTGTACACTTCCTTGCCCACAACTCTTTCCAATAAGTGTTCCGTGATAGGAAGAGGATAACCATCTCTAATTGTGGCGGCATTAACTTTTTTAAGGTTAATACACACATGCAATTTTCCATTCTTCTTGGGCACAACCACAATGGGGGATACCCGTTCGGTATGCTCAATTTTGTAAATGAATCTTGCTTCTATCAAATGATCTATTTCTTCCTTAATCTTTGCAGCGTAGTTATCATTGTAAGTGTATGGTTTCTGTTTTGTAGGTTTTGCATCTGGAGTCATAGGGATTCTATGAGAACATATGTCCGGATCTACTCCTTTCAAGTCTTTATAACTCCATGCAAAAACATCTCTATATTCGCACAATAGGGCAACTAGCTCTTCTTCTTCTTCAGTCGTCAGATCATGCCCTATGTAGGTACCTTTTTCTTCTTCTCCTTCTATGGCAACTATGATTTTTTTGGTTTTCTCTGGATTATCATATACTTCTCCAACGTCAGCTTTTCTGTTAGGCATTGTACCATGATTCTTCTATCTTCTATTTCATACTTTCTGAAGTTCTCGGGAACCTCAAAAAAGGATTCTTCTTCTTCTGGCACGGTTTCTTTCTTCTTTCTTTTCTTCCCTTCACTTTTGGCAGTCACTTGTGTGGTTAACCTCACCCCATTCATAATTTCTTCGTGTCTCTAAGGGTAAGTTTCTACTTCGTAGAAATATTCTTCGCCTAATGCAAAGGGCGGGTCCATAATAATTGACTCTAAATCAAAATACTTGAATCCTCAAATGCATCAGTGTTAGGTTCACATTCTTCTATAACTGAATCACACATGATTGGCTCTATCGTGAAAACTGAGATGTCATAGCCATCTTCGTCACAGTGGGGCGTCCATTGTTCTTCATTGATGGCTACATCCATGGTTGCTAATATTTCTGCCCAACCATGGGGTTTAAATTCTTCGTCTGGAAATACTACGGGTGCGTAAGCTGGTTCTTGAAGGGTTCATGGATGTTGTTCTGAGCCTAAGGCCATGGCTTCTAATCATTATCCCTCTTGTTTTGCTACCTTACAGATCCATAAATGAGTATCCTCGTGCAACCATGAGGGGTCTGATTCCAATGAGTGTACGGATTCTGTTTCTTCTGGTGTCTTATGGATGGTGTTCCATTGTATTGGGGGTACATCTCTATGTGAATAGTCTTTAAGATTGACTTTAGTAGTCACTCCTAAATGTTGCAAGTACAAAGAATTAGTTCCCCAATCTTGTACAATTTGCGACTGACGCATGAATGGTCGTCCTAAAATCATCTCGTACGCATGATTTTTACTAAAATCACAAATGGTGAAAGTGTGCTCAAATTCCACACCACAAGTGGTGGTGGATATGCCTTCTAGTAAGCCTAATGGTTTCTCTATATGCCCATCAGCCATTTGTAGCTTCATCTTGGTAGGTCTTAATGCTGGCTTACCCCAACGTTTCCATGAGGCGGTGGTAGCAATGGCTACTCCGGCTCCTGAATCTAAGATGGCTTTCGTGGTGTAGCCTTGATGGGTCATTGGAAGATAAGTGTTACCTTCCTCTCCTTTGCTTACATCTCCGATTCTTTCTACAGGTTTTTCTGGTACCTTCTTGTGTGTTCCTATCTGTGAGGGAGTAGTAGCACGCTCAAGGAATTGATTTGCTACATGCTTCCACAGTTCTGGTTTAACCTTTAACAATTCTTCTAGGGTGAGATTACATTGTACTTTAGTGTTCTTGATCACTTCCGTGTTTCTAGGAATCACTGATTCTTCATTCCTCACTATTATAGTGGGTGCTCTCATGCTAATAGACTTTGCTTCCCAAGGTCCTGTGAACTGAGGTAATTCTTGTAAAGAATTAGATTCAAAACCCGTGTGTTCACTCAGTTGCTCTTCCTCTACATCATCGTAAATAGAGGGAATGTCTTGGGGAAATTGCTCCTGCAAGTCATCTATTTCTTGAATAGGAGGATGAGTTCCTTGTTCTTTTCTCCACTTTTCTTCTTGGATTTCTCTCAAAAATTCATGTGAATACCTATGTATGGAAGACAGGTTGTCTTAACTTTCTGTATTGGGTACTTGAGACAGGGATGGTGTAAGGAATTGAACTCACAACCTCTTGCTTAGGAATGTGATGGGCTAACCACTTGCCCCAAAAGCCATGGTTGAGGATTACTTCCTAATCCTCTCTCTTAGAGAGTGGTTCAACCATCTCCTACTAGGATTATGTTACATTCTTCCCCCCTTGGTCGATCATTGTCCTCAATGATCTACTCTTGTATCCCTCTAGCCTCGGTGATCAGTCCCTTGAACCCCTAGGTGCCCTTGAATTGATGTCCCTCAACCTCGCACAGTTTCTTGAACCTTGTTCGCAACCTTGGTCTCTTGAACCCTTGCTCTCAACCTTGGTGTCTTGAGCCCTTGTTCTCAACCTTAGTCTTGAACCTTGTTCTCACCCACGCTTGGTATCTTGAACACTCAATCAAGTGCCACCCAAGGATTCCCAAGGAATTCACACTTCCAATCTAGCTCATTGGAAAGTTCGTTCCGATATCTTTCCAACGGTATATTACACGCCTCAATCCGACCTACGGATTGAGAGATACACCCCAATCATTGTAAGGTCCATCCTTGAAACCGACGCGCGCGCCTTCCACAATTCCTACCCTTTCACATAGAGGATGCCCAAGCGCCTTTTTTAGAGGCCATTGGATCATTCCACTTTGCCCAAGCCTACTTCCTAGGCTCTGATACCAATGTAAGGAATTGAACTCACAACCTCTTGCTTAGGAATGTGATGGGCTAACCACTTGCCCCAAAAGCCATGGTTGAGGATTACTTCCTAATCCTCTCTCTTAGAGCGTGGTTCAACCATCTCCTACTAGGATTATGTTACAGATGGTGCATTCTTTTCCTGTGTCTCTGAGGCAATAGGATTCCTATACTGATCCTTTTTCTCCCTGCGATCAATCAAGTATTCTAGCCTCTCCATTAATCCTTGAAAGTGTAGTTCTGATTTTGCCATGTGATTCCAATTAAGATATCTAGAGGCTTCGAACATAGCTTGTGATAATTCTACCATCTTCATGCAAAGTTTAGTCCTCTCAATTTCTAAGTCTGCTCGAGGGTAGTTCTTACTCATTTCAGCTATTTGAGGTCCTTCTTTTAATCTAGCTCGATATGCACGAAACATCATGTCTAGGTTTTCTGGTATGGGTTCCGCTAGAACTGATCCTGATCTCTGAGCTGGGTTCTCTTGATTCAATTCTTGTGAAGTCAATTCTAGGATTTTGGCTCTAGATTCCTTGAGACTTCCTTCCAATTCTATTATCCTCTTACTCCACCTTCTCTTAATTCTTTCTCTAGAATCTTTCCAAGATTTTGTCTTTTTGTTACTAGACTCTCCAACTTCACTAGTTTCGGCTATTTTCTCAACGTTAGGCTATTGATTCTGTAAGAGCGCCTGGGATCTTGTTATAGCTTGGATAGGCACGTATGTAGTGTTGGATCCATCTACGTTGTGCACAATACCTATCACATTGATGAGTGTTACATTTGAAGCATTAGCAGGGTGCTTAGGACACTCTTTGATGATATGTTCTTTACCACAATCGGCACAAAAGCCTTGTACATTATAATATTGTGACTATCCTGCTATTGGAGGATGTGGGAAATCCTTTATGAAATGATCTCCTTGGCACCTAAAGCATGGTCCTCTAGGGCCCTGTGGTCTTTGCTGTCTTAATTGGGGCCATGGATTCGGGTTTGAGCTCTATTGAGATTCTCTTCTACAGCAGCATATTTAATTGAAATGACATTAGCTGGTGGGGGTGGCTGCTGAGCTAAAACAGGTTGTGGTCTCTGTTGTGCCTGATACGGATAGTTCTGAGGAGGCCTATAGTAATGAGGCTGAGCATTATACTGACCTTGATATCTACCTGGCTGTGCATATGCTTGCGGGTAGTTCTGTCTCACTGCCTGTTTGTTGTATGGACAGTCTTGAGCCGTATGATTCGTGTATCTTCTCTCAATTGTACAGTATTGGCCACTAGAGTTGGCTTGCGCTTGTGTGGCATTGGGACACACATTTGCCATATGATCGCCACCACATGTGTAACAACACTTGTTTGTTGTTAACCTAGGCATCTGTTTACTAGAAACTCTTAGTTTTTGGGCCACTTTTTCAGCTAGGTCTTCTATCGAGCTAGACAATTTTGTGGATGCTAGGGATGAACAATCTGAATCTTTATAGACTTTTGAGAGTTTCAACTCGTCTCCTAAGTTATCTTCAATGTCTATGCAAATTCTTACACACTGCTCTAGCGTTCTGGGTTCCTTTAAGTATACATAGAAGCGTAGCTTTGAGCTCAACAGGCCATCTAAAAACAATGACATTGCTTGGCCTGTGAGGGTAGCTCTTGCATTGGGCATCTCTCCACATATTGTCTAAACCTACGTCCTGTGAGTCTAATTGTTTCTTGAGGGGTTTGTTTAAAACTATGAATCAATGAAGACGTGTCATGTTTGATCCCACTTTTAGAGAATTCAGTGATGAATGACTCTCAAAAGTGATGGATATCTCTAAATTGCCTTTGTTGCAATGGTTGGAATCAAGTTAAAGCCGTGTTCTTTAACATTAGTCCAAAAGCATTATATTGCGTGAACATATCCTCTACTTGTTCTGCCCTTAGCACTTGCTTAAATTCTTCAACATGGTCGTAGGGATCTCCTCACTACAAGAAATAGGGGCGTATAGCGACGGTTAAGGCGACAGAATTTCATCGCTATAAAATTGCAACTTGTGTCGTAATTAGCATCGCCCACCGACCATCGATTAAACGACGTAGAAAACGACGGTATTTGCGACTTGTGACACGACGGGATTGCGATGTTCCCATAAAACGTCGCTAAAACAATGCAATTTAAAAGCGTCGCATAAGCGACACTTTTTTGCGTCGCGTAGGCGACGTTAGTTGCCGTCGCATAAGCGACGGTAAAATTGTCCCCTATTCGACGACGAATAGCATCGCTTACACGGCGATCTGTTGACGAACAAAAATTAAAACGTTGGAGGCTCTGTGATCCGCATTTTCACGCATCCGATCGCAGAGCTCTCCAACGTTCGCAATTGCGCTGCGCTTACGAGCTGAAGCAAGTATATGCAAAATTGTTGTTTTGCATAAGCTCTCTCTTATTTTCTCCCTCTGTCTTTGTTTCTCTCTTTCTACATCTTTCTCTCTTTGAATTCTCTCTCTCTCTCTCTAGATCTCTCTCTCTCTCTCTAGATCTCTCTCTCTCTCTCTGGATCTCTCTCTCTCTAGATCTCTCTCTCTCTCTCTCTCTCTTTTCTTTCTCTCTTTATTGCAGGTTATTCAAGAAGCTAACCAAGCAAAAAGTATGGCTAACAATTGTAAGTACAATTTCTATTCTTTGTAGATCATTTGAATTGTGTTATTTTCATTACATAGCATACTCACACTTATTGATATGCACTCATACACTTATACATGATGAAGATGCACTTTCACACATATACATATATACACATGCACATACACACACATATATACACATAGATACATGTGCACATACACTTAGACATACACACATATACACATGCATATGCACAAACATTCCTACAACCACATAAAAAGACGTCCATGCATACATTATTATATATATATATATATATATATATATATATATATATATATATATATATATATATATATATATATATATATATATATATACACACACATTAACATATATGCAAATACATGTATATGCACATCCACATACACATGCATGTTTCATACATATACACATGCATATACATATACATATACATATACATATACATATACACACATATACATATACATGCATATACATGTACACACACATACATATACTCTTAGGTACACACATATGAATGAATTATATAATTAAAGTATTAAAACACATATACACATGCACACACACATGCATATACCTACATATACACATATACATGCACATACACACACATACACATAGAGTTATACATATACATGCATATACATATACACACACATACACAAGAACATGCACATATTGATACATACATATACACTTATACATGCACATGCACATACATACATATACACACACATACACATGCACATACATACATATACACACACATACATATACACTTAGGTACACACATATGAATGAATTATATAATTAAAGTATTAAAACACATATACACATGCACACACATGCACATACCTACATATACACATATACATGCACATACACACATATACACATAGAGTTATACATATACATGCATATACATATACACATACGTACATACGCATGCATATGCACATACTCATACACACATATACACTTATACATGCACATGCACATACATACATATACATACACATGCACATGCACATACATACATATACACACACATACATACATATACACACACATACATAATTAAAGTATTAAAACACATGCCTAATATAAACAATAATAACAATCAATAGAACAAAACTCTTCATTACTTAATACCATACACACAATTAAAAACATAACTGAAATAAAAAAAAAAAAAAATATATATATATCAATGTAAATACATATAATCCAATGTCATAATCAACTAAAATCCTAATCATCATCATCATGATCATCATCATCATAATCATCATCATCATCAGCAATATCATGATCATTCTGATCATCCTCATCCTCATCATCATGATCACCCTGTGAAGATCGAGATCGTCCCTCCTGTGTCTGTCTCTCCACCTCATCCATATTTGTCTCTCCATAATACTCTTGTATTACATATAACAAACATAAATAAATAAAATAATTAAAACACTCATAAAAACAAAATAATTATATAAAATTTAAAAATACTCACAAAGGCATCAGGATGATCTTGCATATACTCGCTCAAACGCCGATATCCAAAATGTGTAGCATACTCGATCTCCTATTTCGTAGGATATCGGCCATAATCCTTCCGCTGCAATGAAACAAATAAAAAACATTAGTTGCTTGCATTTTAATTAAAATAAAAAAATATACTCACAATAACACATATACTTACAAACGTAGCTACAAAACCATTATGGCCCATTTGGCCTAGGTGCGATTTGTGGCCCGAATCCACTCTCTTCTTTGTAGCAGCCTGTTTATTCAAGATATACACATACACATACACATACCCATACACATAATATGTAGTTGTGTATATGTGAATATGTGTGTATGTGTAAATGTGTATATGTGAATAGGTGTGTATGTGTGAATATGTATATGTGAATTTTTTGTTTATGTAGATAATCAAATTATTAATATCAAATATTATTATTTGTAGATTCTGATCAATCAGATGGAACTCCACCACCGTCTCCTCTTCGTGCAATGACTTTATACTGTAAGTATATGAAATATTTAATTTTAAATATATTTGATGGATACATAACTTATATTTTTTTTAATGGTTCTTATTATGTGCAGATTCTGATCAATCAGAGGGTACTCCACCACCTCCTACCCATGCAACGACTTCACATGTGTCCTCCGATAGGAATTATGATGAATTTTACTATGAAGAGCATATTATATGTTGGTGTAACTCTTGTTATGGCACGTATCGAAGACCACGATTGGAATGTATTGAACATGAGGCAGAGTATGGTACTTTTGAGCATGCACCATCACCTAGTCAATGTGATAATGCTTGGGTATGTATTTTCTAAATATATTAATGTCATTATTTTATTTAAAAACCATATATAAAATCAAATTATTGTTGATATACAGGAATACTTGCTCGATGATGATGATGATGATGATTTTTCTCATAATGTTAATATACCTCGTACATGTCATGGACTTGCTGTTCATCAATTACAAGCAGAGGTTTCTAGAAATCCTCTACCTCCTGGTTTAGAGAATGAAACGGCTGGAGATTATCCATTGCCAGCTCGTGATCGTTCTTTAGTACAAACATATGATAGAAGAAGATATGGAGGATGGAATAGAGGACCACTTCCTTTAGATGGAGAGGTTTTCAACTTTTGGGGTAATCGCTATATGATTGCTCCATCCACTATTACTAATGCTGGTCGTGGTCTCTTTATTGTAGAGGATTTGTATGTGCCCCCGAACTCTGAAGTCACTCTTATGTCATTTTGTGGTCCTATATATGGATGGGGAGATTGGCATCGACTTTCACGTTATGTTCAAAGCATGAGTACTTATGGAATATGCTTGAACGCAGCATCCCTTACTAGTAGAAGGATTTTACATGCAGAAAATGAAAGATTATATATTGATGGAAGACCTAACACACATGGAAATATAGCAGGTTTAATAAATAGTAGTCGAGGGTTACATAATAGTTCAAGGACTAATTGCACATTTGAGGAGCGTGAAAATAGTCATGAATCACCATACATGAGTAGAGATGTATCAAGATACATAGTTGTCAATGCTATTACTACATTACATGCTAGTGATGAACTATTAGTGAATTATGGATGGCGTAGACCTCCAAGAGCACCTTTTAGCTAGAGAGAATAAAAATTTTCTATCCATATTTAATAAGTTATATACTTAATTTTATATTTGAAGTTTACTTTTTATTCATTTATGGAATACTAATGAGTTTTATTTATATGTGTAGATTCCAACGTATGATGTTGATGATATTCGTCCACAGCATTCACAATTACCAATAAGACCACGATTATCAGAAGCTTCCATGAGGAGGCTACGCAAAACTAATCCTGTGCAATATGCAAAGTTGAAAGATCTATATTCAAAAGACGATAAAGTACAAGATTTGTGTGACAATGATGAAGATGATGGCATGGCAGATTTTATTGAGGATTGGTATCAAAATGACAGTGAGAGCATTGATATTTCTAAAAATGAGAAATATCTTCAAGAGGAATGTCTAAAGCATGTATATGAAGGAAGTTGTTTGACACGACTAAGTGCGAGCTTACTTATTCTCAACCTTCAAAATCGTTTTGGATGGAGTAATGTATCTGTTTCGACACGATTGTTTGGATGGCAGGATATGATTGTTTGTATGGCAGGATACGATTGTTTGTTTTGGAGGATATGAATGATTTGTCGATTCACACATATGTTCAGTTTGAAAGTGTGAATCGACAAATCATTCAATGAAGGTACATACTTCATGTGTCCAAAACAAACAATCGTATCCTGCCATCCAAAACAATCCAATTTTGTGTAAATATTTTGAAAGATGCATTAATAATTTTAAAAGATGCGCGGACAAAAAGTTTCCATTCAATTCAAGTTCTTGTTCTTACCTTATCTAAAGTAAGAATAAAAACCTACATGTATATATGTATATTTATTTATTTACCGTTTTTAATATATCTTTTTTGATAAACTTACAGGTTATTATCTGAAAAGTTTTTACCAAGTCAGAATATTCTTCCTACCTCACATGATGAAATGAAGAAGATAATCAACAATCTTGGTATAGATTATCAATGTATACATGCATGTCCTAACGATTGTATTTTATATAGAGGTGAATATGCAGACTCTTTGACATGTCCCAAATGTCAATCTCCTCGATATAAGGGTGAAGAAGGTAAAATCCCAAAAAAGGTATTGAGACATTTTCCATTGGCTCCACGGATTAGACATATGTTTCAAAGCCCCAAATTATCAAAGCTTTTGACTTGGGGACATGATCACAAAAGTACTGATGGAATAATCAGAATTCCTCATGATAGTGTTGCTTTTCAGCATATTGATTCTACATGGCCTAAATTTGCACAAAATCCACAAAATCTAAAGTTAGGAGTTGCATTAGATGGGGTTAATCCATTCTCCATGAAATCCAGTAAATGGTCAACATGGCCAGTGGTAGTCATAAACTACAATCTTCCGCCATATCTTAGCATTAAAAAGGAACATTTAATGCTTTCACTTTTAATCCCAGGCAAAAGACAAGTTAAAGATATGAATATATATCTTGCTCCTCTCATGGATGATCTTCAAGAGTTATGGAGAGGTATTAATGTCATTGATGTATCGAAAAGCATCAATGAAAGACATATTACAGTTCGTGGTATTGTGGCTTGGACTATTCACGATTTTCCTGGATATGGCGTATGTTCAGGTATTGATGTAATTTTTTTATTCAATATGCATGTAAATAAATATGATTTAATCTAATTATATTTTTATCATTTTTCATGATGCAAGAATATCTACTAAGGGTTATAAAGCTTGTCCATATTGTGGTGATTGGTTGAGATCAACCTATAGTAAGAATCTCAACAAAAATATTTATCTTCGACATCGATGATTCTTGCCTGATGATCATCCATTAAGATCTAAAAGAGAAGCGATACATTTTAATGGAAAGCTTGAAACAGGCCAGTATCCAAAACCTATGACGCCTATGGATTGGTATAAAAAATGGACAGATGGACCTCTGATAGATCCAGAAGCAGAAATCTTCAGTGATGATTCAGATAATGAGTATGTGAACAGAGGTAAAGGAAAATTGGCACTCGCTGAGAACATATCAATATGGTATTCTTTGGAGTATTGGAAAGAGTTAAAAGTATGTCATCTTCTTGATCCTATGCATATATTCAAAAATATTGGTTATTCACTTGGTAGCATCTTCTTGGACTAAAAGATACCACAACATCAAGGAATGATTTGAAAGATAAAAAATCCAAACCAAAGTTATGGCCAGTTTTTGATTGACATCGACAAGAAACAACTTATGCATCTGCTCCTTGGGTACTTACAACAAAAGAGATACAGACTATCAACAATAGAATTCAATTGATTAAGACTCCTACAGGATATGGAGCATCGTTTCAAAACATGTTTACTATGGATGATAAGAGCTTATCTGGGTTAAAGACCCATGACTGGCATAACTTTTTGAAAATTATTTTACCTTTGGTTATCGATGGATGTACAACGAAAGGAGTACGAGATGTGATCTATCATCTTGGATCACTTATAAGGTAATTATGATACTTTTATATTTAATATGTATGAATATTGGATATCTTTTATTTTTTAATTAACTTCTTTATAATTGTTTTTATGATATGTATAGGTGGATTACATCCAAAGAGATCGATAAAAATTCGATCCCACAAAAAAAAACGTGAATGCAAAGAGCTACTATGTTTGATGGAAAAAGAACTTCCTACTTCATTTTTTGATATTCAGGTTCATTTATTAGTCCATCTTGTAGATGAGATAGAGATTGCAGGTGTTGTCAACACTCGATGGATGTTTTGGGTCGAGCGATTTATGGGAATACTAAAAGGTTATGTGCGACAAAGAGCCAGAAGGATCCATGGCAAAGGGTTGGATGCTTGAAGAGTGCATGTATTACGTTAGTGAGTACCTTGAAAGAGTTCATGAAGAAGCTCCACGTGCATGGACCAACGAGTCTTCTTCAAAAATAATAGATGAGGTATTATCAGGTAAGGGGGTTCCATTCTTATTTACATTTCAAGAAAAAAATGATGTTTCTACTTTTGTAGCATATAATAGCGAATGCATGCAAGCATTCCTTAGGGAGTACGAGGAACTTCAAAGTCTCCGAAGTAAAAGGCGAAAAAACAAAAGATCTAGACGTAATCTCGATAATAATGAGATTACAGATATACCTTCTTTCACGAATTGGCTATATAGTCGTTTGCAACGCGCCAACGCAAATAATGAAGAAATCTCAGATGAGCAAAGAGAGTTAATGATAGGTTGTGAACGAAAGGTAATTTTATTAAAATAATATTTTATTTTTTTCATATATGTATGTAAGTTTCTATTTACTAATTGAATTTATTTTGCAGGCTTGAATGTTTACTAATATGTGGGCTTTTGGACAACATATTAGAATCAAAGCCATTGATTCTTTACGTAAAATAGAGGATTCTAGTATTGTTGCTTCTTTCAAGCAACTATCACATGCTAGCTCAAAAGACACAAACCTTATAGATAGTGAACTTGGTTACGTAGGAACTATTGTTGGTATCTACGAAATTTCATTTCGTACATTCAAACAGGTAGAAAAAAGTTTATATATTTTTTTAGAGTTAGTTATTTTTTTAAGCACCTAATAATGGGTTTTTGTTGTTATATATTTTGATAGGTCATTTTGAAGGTTGACTGGTTTCGAGTGGAGTATAAAGGTAGTAATTCTACATTAAGAAGGGAATTATCTGGGTTTTGGGCAATTGATTCTTCCAAGGTAATGCGATCTACTAAAGAACCATATATTCTTCCTAGGCATATTGAACAAGCATTTTTTTATAAAAACCCAGATGCTCATCCTTGGTGGCAAGTCATTGTGCAACCTAGAGGTAGGTCATTGTTTGAACAATTTATTGTTAGAGAGATCGAAGAAAGTCCTCTTGATGATTCAACATCAGATACTGATACATCAACATCTGAAATAGAAATTAGAATCATTATACGTGATAATGATACTAATCTTTTTTATGAAGAGGATAATTCTCTACATGCTGATTCTACTGATGAGGAAGAGGAATTACCAGAAATAGATATTAATCCATCAATAGATGATGTGATTCATGAGAACATAGATTTAACAATAGAAGAAATAAATGAAATCAATAAGGATAATGAAGATGAGACTATATTGATGTCTTACCAAAATGATGGCAATAATGAAAACATATGAGCAGATTAGATAGTAAATTGTACTCTAGTTATCGATCAATAACTTGAAGCTTCTGAATGGATATCAGATAATAAGTTTTTTTTATTAACTTGAATAACGATGAATCCTATTAGAGAGAAGAAATCATGTTCTTCTAAGTTAGAACATGAAGCTCGGGGGTATGCCTAATTATTTTATATATAGCTTTATCTTCGAGGAGCAAATTTTTATCATGTATGTATGCATATGTGTGTGTATTCATGTGTATTATATGTATACATATGTTAGTATGCATATATATGTATTTCATGTATATGTATGTGTGTGATATATGTATACATGTGTTAAATATGCATATGTGTATATATGCATATGCATTTATGTAAAATATTCATGTATTCATGTAATATATGCAAGTGTTTATAATTGTGTACATGTATATATGTATATGTGTCTATGTGTAAATATGTACATGTAAATATGTATGCATGTATATATATGTTTATGTGTGCATGTAGGCATGTATATGTGATGTGTACATGTATATATGTATATATGTATATATGTCTATGTGTAAATTTGTACATGTAAATATGTTAGTATGTATATATATATTTATGTGTGCATTTAGGCATGTATGTGTGATGCATAATATATCTACTCCATTTTATATTTATGTATCCTATCTACATGATGTGTATATATCTTTACATATATTATGATCCTCGTTGATTCGAGTAGCTATATATAGAGGCATAAGGTTGGGAGGAGAGACATCTCTCTAGTAGGACGTCGGAGGTGTACATATACTTCAAACATATGGCTAAAAAGTTGAATTAGAGTTTTTAAATTAGGGATTTCAAAACCCTAATATCGAAATTAGTGTTTTCAATTTAGGATTTTTGAAATAGGATTTATTTATTTATTTATTTATTTATGCGTATGCATGTGTTGTGTATGTATGTGTATCTATATGTGCATATGCATGTGTTTTGTGTGTATATATGCATGTGTGTGTATGCGTGTATTTATACCTCTAGTCTCTCTCTCTCTCTCATATACATACATACATGCATAAACACACATACTCATATCCACATATATATACATAAAAGCAGTGCATACCGTGCATTGTCGCGACGATGAGCCATAAGTGTCCGCATCTCTTTTAAACACCACTTAAGGGACCATCCTGTCCCAAACTCTATCTCAAGTGAACTAAGCAAATATTTTTTATCCCTCTCATCATGCTCACTACAAAAATAAAAAACATAATGTAAATAAAACATAAGATATATATTTCAATTTATATGTAAAACTTTTACTTACTTCCACGGTAAGTGGATAAAGCACAAGTAAGAGTCGCATAGTGCCCGCATTCTTCTCTTGAACTCCAATCCATTCCCTATATACACAATGTTCCCCTCTGGCTCTATGTCGCACTCTAATCCTAAGGTGCCTATGCATGTCCTCATAGACAACTCTGCTCTGCTATCACATGCTGGAGGTGGTATAGGTGTCCTGAAAATAGATAGATAGAAATAAATAAAAATATGTGTTATAATATCATTAAAAAAGTTTATGAAAACAAAACATACCTATGAGCAGCTAGCTCTCTTCCTGCATGTGGAGCCGCAGAAGAGCCCTCGTCTGATTGCTGGGTAAGCATCTTGATCGTATAATCCAGCTCCTCATCAGACACCTCTGCGTAATCACGCATTATGGCCTCTAGAGTATCAGACGGAACTCTTGCTCTCATAAGACTTTTTATGAGAGTGAGTTTCGCCTTTCTCTCTCTACTGGGATCCATAATACCTAACATATAAAACAAAATGGTTAGAAATCAATATATATACGTGTACATATGTAAGTGTGTATGCATTAAGTATGTGTATGTATGCATGTGTGTGTATGTATGTGCGTGTATATGTGTGTATGTGTGCATGCATGTGTGTGTGTGTATGCATCATTATGTGTATATGTATCTATGTGTGTATGTGTGTGTATGTATGTGTATGTGTGTGTATGCATGTATGTATGTATGTATGCATATGCATATGCATTATGTATGTATATGCATGTATGTGTATGTGTGAGTATGTCTCTCTATGTGTGTGTATGCATATATGTGTGTATGTGTGTATGTGTGTATATGTGTTTGTATGTGTGTATGCATGTGTATGTGTGTGTATGCATCATTATGCGTGTAAGTGTCTATGTGTGTTTGTGTGTGTATATGTGTGCGTGTGTGTGTGTCTATGTGTATGTGTATGTGTCTATGAGTGTGTATGTGTTTATGTGTATGTATGTATCTATGTGTGTGTATGTGTCTATGTGTATATGTGTATGCATGTATGTATGCATATGTGTGTGTATGCATTTGTATATGTGTGTATGCATCATTATGTGTATATGTGTCTATGTGTGTATGTGTGTGTATATGTGTGTGGTATCTATGTGTATGCGTGTGTGTCTGAGTGTTGATGTGTTTATGTGTATGTATGTATCTATGTGTATGTATGTGTCTATGTGTGTATGTGTATGCATGTATGTATGCATATGTGTGTGTATGCATATGTATGTGTGTGTATGCATCATTATGTGTGTCTATGTATGCATGTGTATGTGTCTATGCATCATTATGTGTGTATGTGTCTATGTGTGTATGTGTGTGTGTCTATGAGTGTATGTGTTTATGTGTATGTATGTATCTATGTGTGTGTATGTGTATGCATGTATGTATGCATATGTGTGTGTATGCATATGTGTGTGTATGCATATGTATGTGTGTGTATGCATCATTATGTGTGTCTATGTATGCATGTGTATGTGTGTATGCATCATTACGTGTGTATGTGTCTATGTGTGTATGTGTGTGTGTATATGTGTGTGTGTCTATGTGTATGTGTCTATGAGTGTGTATGTTTTTATGTGTGTGTATGTGTATGCATGTATGTATGCATATGTGTGTGTATGCATATGTATGTGTGTGTATGCATCATTATGTGTGTATGTGTCTATGTGTGTATGTGTGTGTGTGTGTGTCTATGAGTGTGTATGTGTTTATGTGTATGTATGTATCTATGTGTGTGTATGTGTCTATGTGTGTATAAGTATGCATGTATGTATGCATATGTGTGTGTATGCATATGTATGTGTGTGTATGCATCATTATGTGTGTCTATGTATGCATGTGTATATGTGTATGCATCATTACGTGTGTATGTGTCTATGTGTGTATGTGTGTGTATATGTGTGTGTGTCTATGTGTATGTGTGTGTGTCTATGTGTATGTGTGTGTGTCTATGAGTGTGTATGTGTTTATGTGTATGTATCTATGTGTGTGTATGTGTATGCATGTATGTATGCATATGTGTGTGTATGCATATGTATGTGTGTGTATGCATCATTATGTGTGTATGTGTCTATGTGTGTATGTGTGTGTATGTGTGTGTATGCATTATGTACGTGTATGTAAGCATGTGCAGTATGTATGCATATAAGTATGTAAGTATGCATATGCATATGCATTATGTATGCATATGCATATGCATTATGTATGCATATGCATATGCATTATGTATGCATATGTGTGTATGTGTGTGTATGCATTATGTATGTGTATGTAAGCATGTGCATTATGTATGCATGTAAGTATGTATGTATGCATATGCATATGCAATATGTATGCATGTATGTGTATGTGTGTGTATGTCTCTCTCTATGTGTGTGTATGCATATATGTGTGTGAATGTGTGTGTACATGTGTCTGTATGTTTGTATGCATGTGTATGTGTGTGTATGCATCATTATGTGTGTATGTGTGTGTATATGTGTGTGTATGTGTGTGTGTCTATGTGTATGTGTGTGTATGTGTGTGTGTCTATGTGTATGTGTGTGTATCTATGAGTATGTATGTGTTTGTGTGTGTGTATGTGTATGTGTATATGTGTCTGTGTGTGTGTATGTATCTATGCATGTGCATTATGTATGCATGTAAGTATGTATGTACATTGTATGCATATGCATATGCATTATGTATGCATGTATGTGTTTATGTGTGTATGTCTCTCTATGTGTGTGTGTGTATGCATATATGTGTGTCTATGTGTGTATGTGTGTGTATATGTGTCTGTATGTGTGTATGCATGTGTATGTGTGTGTATGCATGTGTATGTGTGTGTATGCATGTGTATGTGTGCATGTGTGTGTGTCTATGTGTATGTGTGTGTATATATGAGTGTGTATGTGTGTATGTGTCTATGTGTGTGTATGTGTTTATGTGTGTATGTGTATGCATGTATGTATGCATATGCATGTGTATGCATGTGTATGTGTGTGTATGCATCATTATGTGTGTATGTGTGTATGTGTCTATGTGTTTGTGTATATGTGTGTGTATGTGTGTGTGTCTATGTGTATGTGTCGCTACACGTCTATGAGTGTGTATGTGTTTATGTGTGTGTATGTGTCTATGTGTGTGTATGTGCATATGCATCATGTATACATATGTATGCATGTATGTGTATGTCTCTCTATGTGTGTGTATGCATATAAGTGTGTGTATGTGTGTATGTGTGTGTGTATATGTGTGTCTATGTGTGTATGCATGTGTATGTGTGTGAATGCATCATTATGTGTGTATGTGTCTATGTGTGTATGTGTGTGTGTATATGTGTGTGTATGTGTGTGCGCGTCTGTGTGTATGTGTGTGTGTCTATGAGTGTGTATGTTTGGATGTGTGTGTGTATGAATGTGTGTCTATGAGTGTGTATGTTTGGATGTGTAAGTGTATATGTGTGTCTATGTGTGTATGCATGTGTATGTGTGAATGCATCATTATGTGTGTCTATGAGTGTGTATGTATATGTGTATATGTGTGTCTATGTGTGTGTGTCTATGTGTGTGTGTATATGTGTGTATGCATGTGTATGTGTGTGAATGCATCATTATGTGTGTATGTGTCTATGTGTGTATGTGTGTGTATATGTGTGTGTATGTGTGTGTGCGTCTATGTGTATGTGTGTGTGTCTATGAGTGTGTATGTGTTTATGTGTGTGTATGTGTCTATGTGTGTGTATGTGTCTATGTGTGTATGTGTCTATGTGTGTATGTATGCATATGTGTGTATGTGTGTGTATGCATTATGTATGCATATGTGTGTGTATGCATTATGTATGTGTATGTATGCATATGCATTATGTATGTGTATGTATGCATGTGAATTATGCATGCATATGTGTGTGTATGCATGTAAGTATGTATGTATGTACGCATATGCATATGCATTATGTATGCATATGTGTGTGTATGCATGTAAGTATGTATGGATGTACGCATATGCATATGCATTATGTATGCATGTATGTGTATGTGTGTGCATGTCTCTCTCTATGTGTGTGTTTTATGCATATATGTGTGTGTTTGTGTGTATGTGTGTGTGTATATGTGTGTGTATGTGTGTGTGTGTATGTGTGTGTGTATGTGTGTGTATATGTATGTGTATATGTGTGTGCATGTGTATGCATTATGTGTGCATGTGTGTATGCAACCTTATTTGTGTATGTGTGTGTATTTGTGTGTATGTGTGTGTGTATGTGTATGTGTATGTGTGTGTGTGTCTATGTGTGTATATGTGTGTGTATACATATGTATGTGTATGTAACTATGTGTGTGTGCACATACCTGCTTGCTGTTAGTTTGTGCGGCCCTCTCTCTTTCTCGCACGCTCTCTCTCTCTCACTCTCTCTCTCTCTCTCGGTCTCTTCTTGCTCGCGTCCAAGTCCTGACACAAATGTGCCGGGAGAAATCAATTTTTTTTTTTTGTACATTCCAGAGCGTCGCATATGCGACGCTCTGCAGTTTGCCAACGTCGCTCCCACCGTCGCTAGGCAGCAACGAAATTAGCAACGCTCTTTAATTGACGTCGTCTAAGCGACGCTAGCATCACTTATGCGACGAGGGTCGGGGAAAAAAAAAATTCGAAATTCTGACCGTCGCTTATGCGATGACCACGTCGCATAAGCGACGCTTCCCGTTTTTTTTCCAATTTGGGGGCGTCGCTACGCCCCCCTTTTTCTTGTAGTGCCTGTCCCATCAAAATAATTTTTCATGGACTTTACTAACTGAGTGGGTCTTAATATTCTTGCGTGTTCACGTGGTCTAGGTAGAGGAAAATCATCTCTACCACCTGGTATTCTACGTTCTCTTTGTCTATCCACTCTGTCAGTGTCTATGGTGGTTCTATCTCTCCCTATGGGATGATTGAAACTTACTTCCGGTCTCTCTTTGTTTTTCTCTCTTTGATTACCATGGGCTGAGTGATTGGCCTTGCTAGACCTGTAAAATCCCACTATTAGAACAATTCTCAAATGGATGATCAAACACTTGAGCCTATACACCTTTTAAGTCCCTTAACCTTTTGCCCAAAAATTTTTATGCTGCCCCCTAGCTTTCTAGTCCCACACTAGGTCAAACTCAAATTATCTTATTTAAAAAACAACCTATAAAGCTCAAAAAACGGACTTCGGATGAAAAAGATATGAGCGTTCAGGCCCTCGGGGGTAAAAACTGGTCAATAGGTTTTTCTCCAGATATGAGTTAAGGGGTCTCCTATGAGTACAATCACCCAAAATTTTTCAAAAAATAGCCCCCAATTTGGTCAAAAATTGAACCCTAAAAATTGTGTTTGTGGTGGACTATCGCGATGGTCTGAGATAATCGCGATGGTCTGAGATAATCGCGATGGTCTGGGACTGTCACGATGGCTCGGTTGAACCGTCGCGATGGCGTGGCACAATCGCGATGGTTCGAAGGAGCGAACTATCACGATGGCATAAATGTGAGCAATCACGATGGTGTGAATGAACCGTTGTGATGGTCTAATCAGCGAGCAATCGTGATGGCATCGGTCAACGGTCAATGGGACAATCGTGATGGCGTGAGCCCATCGCGATGGTCACAAGGCACGATGGCGTGAGCCAATCGCGATGGTTCAAATGTCGAGGCATCGCGATGGTTCAAATGTCGAGGCATCGCGATGGTTCAAATGTCGAGGCATCGCGATGGTTCAAATGTCGAGGCATCGCGATGGTCTGATGGTATCGTCGCAATGGTTTAGCTTGCCACGTGGCAGCATCGGCGAGATGGCATGAGCCAATCGCGATGGCGTGGGGTCGACGGGGTCGTCGCGATGGTCAAAGACCGTCGCGATGGTTCAAGTTGAACCGTTGCGATGGCGTGAGACCGTCGCGATGGTCCGGCCGAGCGGTCGTGATGGCGTGAGCCAATCGCGATGGTGTGACACAATCGCAATGGCGTGAGCCAATCGCGATGGCCCACCAAAATGCAAATTTCTTGAATGCAAGTGTGATCTGTGGATGTGCTTGTGTTGCCTACCTTATGGTGAACTCGCTTACCAAAAATGTCGAAGTTGACGGACCATCACGATGGTCTGACACATACAACAAAAATCTGACAGAAAGTGAAATTTTACCTTTTGCAAGCTTTCCTGATGCACTGGAGCACTGTACCTGCAAGAAAACTCAAAAACACAATAGCACATGCAAGCACAAAAGCTCTCTCTCTCTCTCACATGCACAAATGAGGAGAAATGAGGAGAATGGGTGGATATGGTGAAGTTTTTGATTTTTTTGGAGTGGAAGAAGATGATGCAGTGATGAAGATGGAGTGTGGGGGAGGTGAAAAACACAAAAAACTAAGTGAAAACAACAACAAAAAACTGAAACTTTTACCTTCCAACGCAACTTCTTGCTATCCTGTTACCATCACACATTCGTCCTAGACTCGATCCCCGACAACGGTGCCAAATTTGGTGTTGCTCTAGCTCAATGGTGAGAACCACGTTAAGAAGCTTCACCTCCTTAATGTCAGTCCTGTTGATGTGTAAAACACCACAAGAAATGAATTAATGTGACACTAGAACACCTCTATGGTCACCATTAACTCATTGCCACTCCAAACTTTGAGAAATGATAGCCAAAACCAAGAACTTTACTTCTTCAGATTTTTCTAGTCACTGAAATGACATATCTTCAGTATTTTTCTAATTTCTCTTAGCTCAAATATTATTTCTCCAAGATCGTTTATAGGCTGAAACTAGAAGAGTAGATCTTTCTAACAAGCTATCATATACATGAAACGGATCTCTAGAACTCAAGTTATGGCCTTCACAAGATGACTATGTATAACTGCCAAAATTGGAAATTCTTCCTGTTTTAAGTAAAAAATGCCTGGCATCGACTTGCAACGAGAATTCGATGCGGGGCATCGACTTGAGGTGTTTTTAGCCACTTTTCAGCAGGGATTCGATGCCAGGCATCGACTTCCCGCATAAAACCTGAACCTTTTGGATACCAAAACAATAGGTAATTTCATGCACACTTAGAATATGACTTATCAACTTGAATTCGATGCCAGGCATCGAGTTGCTTCAACAAAGTCATGATTTGCAAACACTTTAGCACTAAGTGAAACAGATAAATGAAAATATGACTTATCACCAGAGATTCGATGCCAGGCATCGACTTGCTTGGAAAACTTGATCTTTTGAACTCATCACACAGTAGACAAACAATGGAGATGGAAGAAGAAGACTTATACACAGAAATTAATAAACTCTTTCCATAACTATGAAAACTCAAAAATGCACAGGTGCTTTCTCATGCAGAGAAGCCCGACTATTCTCAGTCATACAAAATGAGTTCTAACTCACTCTCTCATTGTCTTCTTCATCTTCTCTCTCTCGCGTCAGTTGATACAAACTAACTTATATAGATTTTCTCATTCCCGTGACTTTTAAAAAACTTCTAGAACTAAAGTGAACTAACTTTACAAATATAATACACTTGTGAATTTGTCCCTTCACATAGGCATGTGGTTTTCTTCTAAAACTTTGACCTTCAAATATATGTCCAATTAGTGAGTGTTTCTCCAACAGCTCCCCCTCACTCACTAATTGACATTCCCTGTTTCTTCATATCATCTTCTTTTCTTTTACTCTTGCCATGCTTTTGAATCTGCTAGTCTTCACACCATCCAAGCTCTTTGTCATTATGTCTGCTATCTGATCTTTTGTAGAAATGTACTCCACTTCTATTTCTTTCTCCATTACCTTTTCTCTCAGGAAATGATAATGTATCTCTATATGTTTTGTTCTTGCATGAAATACTGGATTTGCTGCAAGATAAAGTGAACTCATATTATCTCCATGTATTGTAGGTGTACCTTGATCAATGCCCAAGCTTTTGAACAATGTCTGCATCCATATGACCTCCTTAGCTGCTTCCACAAGTCCTTTGTACTCAGCTTCAGTTAATGATAATGCTACTGTATGTTGTTTCTTTGAACACCAACTTACAAGCTTATCACCAATGTATATCATGTAACCATGAGTTGATCTTCTGTCATCTTGGTTACCTGCCCAGTCTGAGTCACTATAGGCTCTCAACTTCAAATCTGATGTAAAAGGATAATATAATCCTTCCTTTATAATTCCTTTGATATATCAGAGAACTCTTTGACCTGCAATCCAATGTGGGTCCTTTGGACAATGCATGAATTGTGACAAAACTCCCACTGCATAACTAAGATCAGGTCTTGTTAGTGTAGCATAAATCAAACTACCCACAAGAGATTGATACTTCCTCATATCTTTGTATTCTGCACCATCATATTTACTGAGTTGTGATTAACTTCAAGTGGAGTTGAAGCTTCTCTGCAATTTTCCATATCAAACTTCTTCAATAGATTCAGAAGATACCTTTCTTGTGATACATATATGTCATGATTTGTATAAGTGACTTCCATTCCAAGAAAGTATGACAACTTTCCTAGGTCACTAATCTTGAACTCTTTCTCAAGTAATCTCTTTACCTCCTTGATTCCTTCATCTGAAGTACCTATGATTATAATGTCATCTACATAAATACAAATGTAGATTGTACCTTCCTCTGTTCTTTTGATAAGTAGACTTGGATCTGCTTTTGAACTTTGATATCCAAGATCATTGAGATACTTCACCAGTCTATAGTTCCATGCTCTTGGAGCTTGCTTCAATCCATAGAGTGCTCTTCTCAACCTGCAAACAAAATTTGGATACCTGGAATCTATAAACCCTTGAGGTTGTTCCATGTATACCTCATCTGATATGTATGCATTCAAGAATGCATTCTTTATATCCAATTGACTTAGAGTCCATCCTTTTGAAGCTGCAATAGCAATGATTGTCCTTATAGTTGACATCTTAGCTACAGGACTGAATGTCTCATCTAAATCTATGCCATAGGTTTGGGCATAGCCTTTCACCACAAGTCTAGCTTTGTATCTGGCTATACTTCCATCTGCAAGCTTCTTCACTTTATAAACCCATTTATTTCCAATTACTTTCTTACCATTTGGTTTAGGAACAAGTTCCCATGTCTTGTTCTCCTCCAGTGCATTGAACTCTTCCTTCATTGCTTCTTACCTTTAGCTTCATCATAGTTCTGAGGTTCTTCATCATCTTTGACCATATATGCATAGTTCTTTTGAGTTATGTAAGAAGTATCATAAGAATACCTTTTTGGTTGTCTTCTAGTCCTACTTGACCTTCTTGGTTCACATTCTTCATAAGTGTCTGGATACACCTCTTCATCAAATATAGGAGCTTCTTCATTTCTTCTTGTTAATCCACTTCTCGGTGTACTTGCTTGCATATTGTCTTCATCTCTATTCACCTGCACAATTGATTTTCCTTTCTCACATCTTCTTACCTCTTCTTCAAATTCTTCAGCTGTATGACTTTGATCTGCATACCAACTTTTCTGTTCATCAAATGTCACATCTCTAGAAACAATAAATTGTTTGGTTAGAGGATTCCACAATCTGTAACCCATCTGCTTTTCATCATAACCAATGAACACATATTTTTCTACCTTTGGTTCAAGCTTATGTCTTAGTTGTGATGGCACATAAGCATATGCAATTGATCCAAACACTCTACAATGATCTAGTGTTGGTTTCTTACCCCACCAAGCTTCATATGGAGTCATTCCATTGAGAGCTGCACATGGTAATCTATTCACAAGATATGTAGCTATATTTACAGCCTCAGCCCGAAGATAATTTGGACAATTCTTCTCCTTTAGCATAGCTCTAGCAAACTCAACCAAAGTCCTGTTCCTTCTTTCTGCTACACCATTTTGTTGTGGTGTACATCTGCAGGTTATTTCCCTCTTAATACCTGCATTCCAAAGATAATCATTGAACTCTTGGGAGAAGTATTCTCCCCCTCCATCAGACCTCAGTCTCTTAAGCTTTTGACCTGTGACTCTCTCTGCATATGCATGAAAATGCTTGAAAGCTCCAAACACTTCTGATCTTTCCTTCAAAACATATAATGTTATCCATCTTGTAGCATCATCAATGAAAAGAACATAATACCTTGAGCCACTGATAGATCCTTCTTTTGTTGGTCCCCATACATCTGTATGAATGACCTCTAGTAAACCATCATGTTTGAATCCTTTCTTCTGAAATGGTAACCTGTGTGCTTTACCCATTTGACATGCTTCACATTTATAAACCATATGTTGGCTCTGCACATTTGGTAATCCTAGTACAGACTGATTAGCAACCATAGCTTTAATTCCTCTTTCATTGAAATGACCTAATCTCTTATGCCAGAGATCAAGTTCTGTAATCACTCCTTCACCATGTGTGAGCAAAGCTTGACCAATGTTCCCTTGTACTCTTAAAGTAAAGAGTCTACGTTCTTTCTTACCAGAGACAATCTGATTATATCCATTCTCTCGATCTTCAACAAATACTCCATTTGTAAACCTGACTTGAAAACCTTTTTCAACTATCTGTCCCAGACTAATCAAGTTTTTAGGTATTGTGGGAACATACAAAACATTGGTTGGCAAATTTGCTCCACTCTTGCATTTCACTTTTCCAATTGAATGTACACTATGTCTTGTATTATCACCTGTTTGAACTGTATGACTAGAAATGCCTTTTTCCAATTCTGACATCAATTCTATATTTCCTGACAAATGATTAGAACATCCAGAGTCAATGTAAAATACCTTTAGATCTTCTTTATCTGATGTGCTGATTGAGTTCATCATCAATGATGTATGACTTTCATTCTGTGTGTCATTTGCATAATTGTAGTAGGTGGTGTTGTAGGATTGATTTTGTCCCCAACTTCTTCCTCCACCTCTACCATAGCCTCCTCTTTGACTTTGTCTACCTCTTTGAAAATTACTTTGATATCTTGCACGTCGACCTCTGCTAATGTTGTTTTGATTCTAGTTTGATCCTTGTTGGTTGTGCCAACAGTCATGAGCCAAATGATTACTCAATCCACAGATCCAGCAAGCCTTCTTGTTGTTATTTTGATTACCTCTTCCTCTTCCAAAACCTCTTGGTCTTCCTCTGCCAGTGCCTTTTCCTCTTGCATGATAAACTTGAGAAGTTGACTCTTCTTCATCCTTTGCTTTCCCTTTATCTCCTTTCTTCTTGTTCTTCATGTACATTGCAGAACTTTGTCCTTTATCTCCATCTCCCTTCAAGTCTTGCTCATATGTGAGCATCAAACCAAGTAATTGATTCAAATCTAGAACATAATAATTTAATGGAAGTTCTGTTGATAAGACAAAAGTTTTCCACCTTTCATCCTCTCTCAAACCTGCAAGTAGTTGAGCAATCAATCTGTGATCTTCAACATCTTCATCTATGGATCCAAGACTATCTGCTAGATCCTTCATCTTAGTGACATAATCACTAATACTTTGACTTGGCTTCTTCTTGAATGTTGTAAACTCTGACCATAGACTTGCTTTCCGTGCTTTAGTAGTGCTTTGGAAATGATACTCCAATGCATTCCATATATCTTCAGATGATTCCAATCCTTTGATGTGTGGTAGCAAATGATCAGAGATTGTATTGTAGATGTAGGCTTTTGCACTTGCATCCTTCTTCTGCCAATGCTTTAAAGCATCAAGTTCTTTCTTTGGTCGACTTTCATCTTCAAATACTGGCTTCTCTTCTTCACCTATAACATATATCATGAGATCCTTACTCATAAGTAAGGCTTCCATTCTCATTACCCATGCGGGTTAATTATCTCTGTCCAGTTTGTCAATGGAGATATGATATGCATTACTCCTTCCCTTTTGCTACAACCTATGAGCTTAAAGGATAAAGGATAATACCTTTTGAAGTTCTTTGTGTATGATGATACTTCAAAAGTAATCTTTTGATGCCTTGTGTCTTCAAATGCTTCACCTTTGAAACTTTAATGGAAAACTTTACAAAACTTCTCGTACCTTTGCCGCCTTCTGCTCTTTAGGACATTTGTGCTCTGATACCACTTGTTGATGTGTAAAACACCACAAGAAATGAATTAATGTGACACTACAACACCTCTATGGTCACCATTAACTCATTGCCACTCCAAACTTTGAGAAATGATAGCCAAAACCAAGAACTTTACTTCTTCAGATTTTTCTAGTCATTAAAATGACATACCTTCAGTATTTTTCTAATTTCTCTTAGCTCAAATATTATTTCTCCAAGATCTTTTACAGGATGAAACTAGAAGAGCAGAGCTTTCCAACAAGCTATCATATGCATGAAACAGATCTCTAGAACTCAAGTTATGGCCTTCACAAGATGACTATGTATAACTGCCAAAATTGGAAATTCTTCCCGTTTTAGTAAAAAGCGCCTGTCCTAAAATGGAATTCGATGCCTGGCATCGACTTGCAACGAGAATTCGATACCGGGCATCGACTTGAGGTGTTTTTAGCCACTTTTCAGCAGGGATTCGATGCCAGGCATCGACTTCCCGCATAAAACCTGAACCTTTTGGATACCAAAACAATAGGTAATTTCATGCACACTTAGAATATGACTTATCAACTGGAATTTGATGCCAGGCATCGAGTTGCTTCAACAAAGTCATGATTTGCAAACACTTCAACACTAAGTGAAACAGATAAATGAAAATATGACTTATCACCAGAGATTCGATGCCAGGCATCGACTTGCTTGGAAAACTTGATCTTTTGAACTCATCACATATTAGACAAACACTGGAGATGGAAGAAGAAGAATTATACACAGAAATTAATAAACTCTTTCCATAACTATGAAAACTCATAAATGCACAGGTGCTTTCTCACGCAGAGAAGCCCGACTATTCTAAGTCATACAAAATGAGTTCTAACTCACTCTCTCATTGTCTTCTTCATCTTCTCTCTCTCGCGTCAGTTGATACAAACTAACTTATATAGATTTTCTCATTCCCGTGACTTTTAAAAAACTTCTAGAACTAAAGTGAACTAACTTTACAAATATAATACACTTGTGAATTTGTCCCTTCACATAGGCATGTCGTTTTCTTCTAAAGCTTTGACCTTCAAATATATGTCCAATTAGTGAGTGTTTCTCCAACAAATCCGCAGAAGAGATAGGAGTAATATGAAGATCGTGAATGTGAGATGAACTGAGAGTGATTGTGAGAAGCATAGAGATGCACACACACATACACACACACAACGAAGAGACAAGCAAGACACAATGGAAGGTAGAAAATCAACTCTATTACTCAAGAACACTCTTACAAGCTCAAAATAGCTCTAAGCTCTTCTCTACTCAAACAAGCTAACCCCAAAAATGAGCTCTCTAGCTCTTTTTGTAGATTCTAGACTAGTTTTGACCAGTTTCACATCTAGTGTCCAGCATAGTTAAAAAATAGGTTCTAGATGCTATTTGAAAGGGTAAACGGTGTCTAAAAATAACCAAAATTGGTACGCTCATTCTACCTAAGCTCATCAAGCCCGAGGACTCCTCGGCTTGCACAAAATGGATCTATAAATTACAAAAAGGGTTTTTCTATGTTACATATAGTACCAAAGTGATGAAAATCACTGTTGGAGGTTTTGAAAAGTATTTTGAAATATAATTTTTTGAAAAAATGATTCGTCTGACTCCCTGCTTCTTCATTAGGCTCTATCTTCACATGCTTCCACGTCTTTTGTGCCTCTGACTACTGCCAACATTGGGCCTGCTTTTATTCGTGCTCTATATGCCTCAATCCACATGGCTAACTCTTCTGGCATTGGATCGGCCAGAATTGATCCAACCTCTTGTTTTTTATGCTTTTCTGCCTCCTTGTGAGCATTTCCTTTTGATTCTTGTTTTTCTTCTTGGCTTTGTTTACTATTCACGTTCTCCAATTTTTGTTGCAGTCTCTTCCCTTTCATCTTCTCCCTACGATTCTTCCACCTTTGGGTTCGTTTACTTTTAGCGCTTTTCTCAGACTCTTCAGAATCTGCAATTACTTGAGGTGTGGGTATGTTCAATTCTTTGTCGGAGCAATCATTTTCTTTGGGTTTATCTGGAGTCTCTCTAGCTTTTGCCCTTGTTATCTCTTTCAATGGCACCGTGTACTCCTTATCACTCCCTGATGACTCTATCACTTCTATCACATTGATCTGCACATTGGAATTGACTTTATTGGGATTCTTGGGGCAATCTCTAAAAAGATGTTCTTTACCACAATCACGGCAATAACCCTCCCAAACTCTCTGAGGTGGTGGTAGGTTAGGTAATACATTCTTTGATAAAGTGATCACCTCTGCATCTATAACATGGTCCTCTAGGGGAAGGTGGTCTACTCATTGTCCATGGGGGTATGGGTGCTCTAGGAGCTGTGTACATCAATGACACATAGTCTTGATCATATCCATAAGAGCTATCAGGTCCTTCAGAACCATATGTGTATGGTTCACGAGATTGTCCGTACTCAACTATAGTTCTCTCATAAGTGGAATAATTTCCTTGACTAGGGTCATAAGATGGGTCATAAGCCTCAGTACTAGTGAATGGGGTGGCTGGGACTATTGCTCTTTTTGGATTCTCTTTAAGTTGGGCAATTTTCACTGGGACAACATTCTGAGGGTATGGTGCTTGTTGTCCTAGCAGGGCTTGAGGTTGATTGTATCCTTGATAAGCATAAGGTCGTGGTGCAGGTGCTTGCTGCTTGTATGAGGGGTATCTATAGGCTTCTACTCCTTTATCTCTCAGGGCGTATCCATAAGGCCTAAAGGGTAGTTGTACAGGTCTTGTTTGTCGATTGTAAGGACAGTTCTTCGTACTGTGATTTGCGTACCTTTGCTCTATGCTACAATAATGCGTAGGGCCCTGGGTGGGTGGTCTATTGTAAGCATAAGCAGGTGGTGGGACTACTCCCCTATTGGACATGTGAGAAGGCTGGTCACCTCCATAGTGAATGCATCTTCTAAGCATGGGCACTCTCATAGGATTGCTAGGATAGTTCCTCTGTCCTTGAACATTCAGCTTCTTAGCCATTAAATCAACTATCTCTTCTACATTGTTCCTGGGATTTGACATACTGCTGACACTATCGTCACTCTTTACACTGCCTTGAGATATTTTTAAGTCTTTAGCCAGATTTTCCTCTAGGTCGATACACTCTTTCATACATTCTTGCAAATTTTGGACTCTCTTCACATATACTAATGATCTCAATGATCCATTCACTAATCCTTCCAAAAATAATGAGACCATTTTGTTTTGAGTGGGTCTCTCCTCAATAGGACATCTATCCACGTATTTCTTGAATCTCCTCGCTGCTAATCTTACTGATTCCATAGGATCTTGTTTAAAACTATTGATCAATGACAAAGAGTTGTTCTTGGTTCCAGTCTTGGTGAATTCCTCAATCAATTCCTGATACACTTGTTCCATGTTTTGAAAATTATTAGGATCTAAGGGTTGGAACCATGCTAAGGCCATATCAATGAGGGTTAGGCCAAATGATTCATATTGGATTAAGAAGTCTTCTACTTGCTCAGCTTTTATTACTTGCTTAAATTCAGCAATATGGTTGTATGGCTCACTAGAGCCATCATAGTGACTCCTCATGCATTTGGCAACTTGAATGGGTCTCAATCTTCTTCCAGGTTCAGGTGGTCATGGCATTACAAGGAAAACTGGTCGTCCTCTTGGTATACCTACATCTCTTTCGACTAGTGGCCGCTCATGAATAGGGATCTGATTTCTTGGTTTTGCATTTGTAGGATTAGGAGGTCGATAGTTAGGATTATTACTAGGTGTAGCAAACTGCATGTGAGGTCTAACTGGAATGCTCTGTTGTTGTGTCTGTCCTGAATGTTGATAAGAGGCATCCTCATGAGTTCCTTAGGGATTTTGCGAAGTAGTGGCTTGATCCCTAGGTGGGAATATAGAAATGTTCTGATACCTTAGCCTAGCCCTCTCCGAATCCGTCATGAGCCAATACCTTCTCTGATTCTTGTCTTAGTAAGTAATGTGAGAGGGATTTTCAGGATCTTGTAACTCATAAATGGTGGCTAGATTTGTCACTTCTTCCCACAATGAAGAGTTAGTTTTCAGTAAATGATTCATCCCATTTACCATGTAGACATCCATTAAGGAGTCATCCTGGGGAATTAGGTCTCCTCTCCAAACTCTCATTACAATGGATTTCGCTCTCGGAGTTGACACCTGTTCCTCTTGTCCTTCTTCATTGAGGCTTTGGGCATTACCTTCTTCCCTTTGCTCATTGATGTTTTCAGGATGTTCTGTGACTGCATACAGAATCCCTCTTTTATCCATATAGAATCCTCCCACATACTTAACGACTGGCCTAGGAACAATGTGAGCATCTGTGGCTTTCTTCAGCCTAGCCATTGAACTGTTTAGTCCATCTAGGTAGATGGGTAAGTCATGTTGATTGGTGCTCACATATTCTAAAGATGTTCGATACTCTTCCTCAATGATAGACATTATTCCAACTATTGGTACATAACTCTCATGTCTTCAGAGGCCATAATGATTTCCTCTTCAGACTCACTTGATGTTTCGGAGTAATGGGAATGAGCAGTCGGCTCGGCTACACTTCTCACAGACAAGACTACACTTCTTTGGCTTCCTAGGATTCTTCCTGATCTTAAGTTCATTCACTTAAGAGCTCTAATTGAGTTTAGACAACCCCTAGCTCCCAATGCTCTCTGTAAAATCTCAGAGTTGTATGGATTTTTTTCTTAATTTGGAATTTCCTGACTGAGGTATCACTAAGGGTCTCTCTGCACAACACACGACACTCGCTCAGTACAGGATACTCGACACTAAGTAAGTATTGCGACTCGGGTTTCCAACAACACTCGACACAGGATATCTTAGGAAGTGTTGTGATACTTGGAGTAACCGACACATGACACTTGATCTATCTCGACACTCGACACCTATTCAATGTCACGATACCTCAATCTACGACACTTGACACATGACATGCAACACTGGTCTCAGTCACTACACACGACACTCTAGAGATGTCGTGATACTTGAGTATACGACACACAACACTTGGGTAGTGTCGTGATACTTGCGTCACGATACTCGACACCTCAGAGATGTCGCAACACTTGGTCAGCGACTCTCGATACTCGTCAAATGTCGGGATACCCCAGTTTCAGTGACACTCGACACTTGACACTTCTTAGATGTCATGACACTCGGGCAACGATACTCGATACTATCAGATGTCATGACACTCGGGTTAGTGACTTGTGATACTCGACACTTGCAATATGCAGCGACACTCGATGACTATAAGTATCGCGACACTCAACGTGGGGAGGTCATGACACCTAAATGTCGTGACACTCAACCTAGGGAGATCACGATACTTGAAATTTTTTCCAACACAAGCAAGTATATTTGATAACCAAGTTGATGTGGGCGATCCTAGTGCTTGTTTCCCTTTTCCCAAGTGTTTGAATCGATTAAACTCTCACTCAACCCCTCGATAATCCCCTCACAACATGTACCGCAGGTTGTTTTGCTCTCTCCTTTGATTCAAATTGAAGTTTAGAGCAAGGACTTGATAGGCTCACCTCCCAAGCTGCCCTCAAGCTCTCTTCCACACTCACTTGCTCTGAACTGCCCCACGCTCCTCGATCTCAAACTCGCGTTATCTGCTGTCCAGCTCTCACGACACGTGCGATAGAACAAGTGAATTGAAATGATCTATTTTTTTGGTTTTTAATACTTCTAAAAAGTACTTAAAAATTAAAAGTCTGAAGTGAAGGTACTTGAAAATTAAACCTATCTTCCTAGCCTACTCACTTACTTCCTCTTACCTACTCTAATGTCTCTCTTTACTAACTTCCCTAAACTATCAACTCACTACACACACTCCCAAAAGTGAGAAGTAGTAAGTGCGGATGACAATGACTTACCAAAGAAGAGAAATTCACAACTCCTCTACTTACTTCAATGCTATGAGCCTTTCACAATCATATGAATGCCTTGGTTTGATTCGACACTCCCCGGCAACGGCACCAAAAAACATGTGTACCTGAGTATCAACTTAGGGACTTGTGGAGAAAGAGACTATACCTCAATCTCCCTCAAGCTCATATAGTGGGGATTCACGCTTTAATTATCAATCCAAGGACTATCAAAACCTAGCCGAGTGTATGAAGACATGCATTCAAATGATGATCAATGCAAATGAGATCTAACAAGGTGCAAGCAAGTATAAATCCACCACATTCAAGCTTTCAAGGTTGGCTATGATGTTGCAACACTTGGAATAGTAGTCAATAGTAAATTGAGCTTTTCTCTTAGCTCCAAACTCCGAATATAGCAAATAGCAGCTTTATTTTCGAAGCTCTCAAGAAGACGCATCCAATGGTGGTCGTTTCACTTGATTCTGATGCTCGTACTTCAAGTTATGAGCAAAATATTGAGCCGTGGGAATGATCTCCTACGCTTCAACACTTCCTACACTTAACACACACCTTACCAACAACAAACAAGCACTTCCATCGATAGAAAACACTTCTATGCACTCTTTTCAAGCATCACATGCATGCAAGCTCACAAGGAAGAAGATACAAAGAGGAGAAGACACAAATTCAAAATTTTGTGCTCTCTATTCTCACAATGGCTAAAAGTCCTTACAAAGGGTCACAAAATGAATTATATACATGTGCCCTAAAAATGGTCCTTTCACACAAGAGACCAGCACTTTATTGACTAAAAGACTAATTTCCTACTAGTTTACAAGGGTAATGAGAAAAAATCTTTATGGGTATGCATCTAGAGGACTCCTCTAGTGCATTTACATCGTAAAATATATTACAAAGTGACTATAGTACAAAGACAAAGTGTCCAAATAGGAAAAATTTTGGGGCCCTTCTTTTTCTCTACATCTTTGCTCTTCTTTGCTCTACAACACTCTCTCCCTCTTTGTCTCTATCGTCCCTTGACATGCTTCACTTCTTGTCTGCAGCTCGTTTACTTCTTTCCACTACATGCATCACTTGGTTGGCCTTGCCTCCTTGTTAGGCTGGCGTTACATTTTAAAGGCCCTGTTCTTGAATCTTCTTTCACATCCTTTGGGACCTGATGCATTTTTTTGCCTGTTCTTTTCTTTTCACCGCTCGCAACCCATGGAGATGGACTACCTTAGATTTGTAGTCTAGCTCACCAATAACCTCTTTAAATCTGGGTTGTTGTGTTAAGTCGGGCTGCCACGCATGCAACCAGTGGAAGGTATGAAAGTCTGAATCTTCAGCCTTCGATCTGGACCTCCCAAAGATCAAGAGGTTGAAGCACATTCTTGGGGCTCTGGATCTGTCGGATCTTCTTGCACTTCTTCATGGATACTTGTTAGCCTTGATCCGTCCTTGCCTCTTGCATACCTCCCCCTATTATATTGTTGGAGTTAGACGTCTGCGGAAGCACGCGAACAACACAAGGAAGAAGAAGAAGCTTGGAGCACAACACACAAGACTGAATGTATTACTAGAGAATGTACAAAGATAAGTAGCCCATTAGGGCAATAGGCGTATATACAAGCCGGGGGAAAAAAACCTCCTAAAGAGGGAAAAAAGTGCCCCGGCAGTCCTAGAGTGTTCACACACATCACTACCTAAATATATCAACAAATCCCCCCTGGGAGTGATGCGGTGAACAAGGAGCTGGCACTCATGTATAAGGAAGTGCCAAGCTATGTGGAAATCACTCCACAAAAGGAAGTAAGCCCAAAGCTTTGCGGAAAGCTTCAAACTTCTCCCTAGGCAGAGCCTTCGTGAAAAGGTCTGCAATGTTCTCCTGCGTGGGCACATATGCCAAGCTGATCTCCCCAGCAGAGAACCTCTCCCTGACATAGTGATAATGCACCTCAATGTGCTTAGTGCGAGCATGGAACACAGGGTTCCTCGCAACTGCCAATGCGCTCTGACTGTCAGTGAAGATGGTGGTGGCAGAAGACTGGCCAACACCCAAATCAGCCATAAGGCGTCTGAGCCACACACACTCAACAGTCGCTGTGAAAGCTGCCCTATACTCAGCCTCACAACTGGAAGTGGCCACAGTAGGCTGCTTCTTGCTCAACCAAGATATACATGAGCTACCAAGCATGAAGCAAAAACCACTGGTGGACACACGAGTGTCATAGCAACCAGCCCAATCTGAGTCAGAAAAAGCATGCAAATCTGGCGGTAGTGATCCCCCCTTGGGATAAAACAACCCAAGTAGCCGAGTACCACTCAAGTAGCGAAAGATGCGCTTAACCGCTTTCCAATGCGTGACTCCTGGGCAATGCATGAACCTGCTCATCTCTGAGACAGCAAACTGAATATCTGGCCGAGTAATGCATAAGTAAATCAAGCATCCAACAGCCTGCTGATAGAGAACAGCATCAAATGCATCTCCAGCATCATGAAGACTCAATCGTAAACCTGTCTCCATAGGAGTGGCAATAGGCTTACAGTCTTCAAGGCCAAAACGCTGCAATAATGTGTCAATATATTTCGTTTGACACAAAGCCATTCCACCATCAACGTGCATAAACTGAATGCCCAAATAGTGATGCAAATGCCCCAAATCAGACATCTCAAATGAGGCATGCAAATCAGCCTTAAAATCAGCAATATGTGTCTCAATAGGACCAGTGAGCAGCATGTCATCAACATAGACAACAATGATCAGAAGCACATCATTAGCACGCTTAACATATAAGGTGCTTTCAGTTGGACTGTTCTCAAAACCATGTGCAATCAGATAGGCATGTATCTTCTCATACCAAGCACGTGGTGCTTGCTTTAAACCATATAACGCCTTCTTTAACCTGCACACCTGGTTTTCATGCCCTTTCTGCACAAAGCCACGGGGCTGAAAAACATACACTTCTTCATGCAAGTCACCATTCAGAAATGCTGTTTTAATGTCCAACTGATGTACATTCCAACCATGATGGGCTGCAAGTGCACAAATGCTCCGAACAGTAGTCATACGGCATGTAGGTGCAAAGGTCTCATCAAAATCAATGCCTCTTTCCTGCGCATAACCCTTTGCAACAAGCCTAGCCTTATACCTGTCAACTGTACCATCAGGTTTACGCTTCAGCTTGTATACCCACTTAGTGCCAATGGCCTTCTTGCCAAGAGGCAAGTCACATAAAGACCATGTACCATTCTTCATTATAGCATCATATTCAGATTGCATAGCAGCCATCCAATTTTCTGAATTTTGTGCTTCATCAAAAGAAACAGGCTCATTCTCATCACAGAGACTAGATGCAGCCATAGCATAGCAATCTGATGCAAAGGAGGCACTATGAGAGCCTGAACGAGTACGATATGACAAAGGTGCATCTAATTTGCTGTCACGCAAAGTCTGCACCAGCCATTTTGGCATAGTTTTTGCCTGCTCAATATCAGCTCTCTCATCAACAAGTGCATCATGTAAATCTGCATCAGAAATGGAATGATCTGCATCATCATATGAAACCTGCAAAGGCTGAGAAGTTGCCTCATTAGGACCAGCACTAGCCTGTCCACCTATAAAAAGAGGCATCAAAGTATCATACATGTCTTTGGAGCTAACAGATGTCTCCTTAGTACATGAAAGCAATGGCTGAATAGCATCTTCCACAAAGACAACATCACGGCTAACCAGAATGCGTTTAGTCTGTGGATGATACAGACGATAGCCTTTACTTTCAGAACTGTACCCAACAAAAATACATTTTACTGCCTTATCATCCAATTTTCTGCAATGTTGTTCAGGCACTAATGCATATGCCAAACAACCGAAAACACGCAGATGAGCAACAGATGGCTTGTGGTCATGCCAAGCCTCATATGGAGTGATAGACTGCAATGCTTTAGTGGGACACCTGTTCAGTACATATGCTGCACACATGACAGCCTCAAGCCAGAAACTATGTGGTAAAGCCTGACTTTTGACCATGCACCTCGCCATCTCCATGAGTGACCTGTTCTTTCGTTCAGCAACTCCATTCTGTTGAGGTGTATACGGCACTGTACACTGGTGTTTTATCCCACGTTCAGCCAGAAATGCATTAAAATCTGAAGACATATATTCCCCCCCTCGATCAGAACGGAGGGTGCCCATTTTACATGCTGACAGATTTTCAGCCAAAACCAAAAACTGTTTGAAGCACATGAACACTTCGGACTTTGCTTTGAGTGGATATACCCATGCATGCCTGGAAAAATCATCAATGAAAGTCACGAAGTAAAGGTAATTTCCAAAAGAGGGTGTCTGCATAGGACCACAGACATCACTATGTACAAGCTGTAATTTCTGCGTAGCCCGAACTGAACCATCTTTTGGAAAGGAAGAACGCTGCATTTTGCCCAAAATACAGCCTTCACAAACATGTTTTCCAGGTGCCTCAAGTTTGGGCAAAGAGGACACCATTTCAGATTTCTGCAGGCGTAACAAACTAGCAAAATTCAGATGACCAAAGCGTGCATGCCAAAGCTTTGCATCTGACATAGCCTGAGAATCATGAACTGCACATGCCGAATCATTCACAGATCTTTCATAGTCTATGAGCTTATACAGCCCACGACATAAAATGCCAGAAGCAATAATCACATCGCCATTTGAGAGATCATGGACTGTACACCTATCATCAACAAATTTCACAACCAAGCCAATCTTGGCTAATGCAGAAACTGATAACAGATTCTTTTTGATCCCTGGCACAAATAAAGCATCTGACAAAGTGGAAGAACTACCATCAGCAGTAGTTAGAATGATCTTACCAACTCCCATAACAGGATAAGAGGAGTTATTGGCGCATGTGACAGTATTCCCTGTAGGAGCAGGCTCAAGTGAAGAGAAGAAACTGCGCTGCGAGGTAATATGTTTGGTCGCCCCACTGTCAAAGTACCAAACATCTGAGTCTATTGCAGACATGCACTGATCATGAGAAGATGGGTCAAAACTGCAGACAGTAGTAAACGCCCATTCTTCTTCCTGCACAAGATTTGCAGACTCTGTTTTTGGTGTAGAGGCCTCTGCAACAACCATTCCAGCCTCTTTCTTCTTTGCCTCTTTAGCAGCCAGTTTTGGACAGTTCTTTATAATATGATCATTTCCTTTACAGTACTTGCAGAACAATTTCTGCTTTTCTGATTTCTTTTCATCTTTATCTTGGTTCTTCGATTGTGCAGCATTTGCAGATTTCTGCTTACTAGTAGAAGAGCTCCATTTTCCTTTGCCCTTCTGACTAGCCAGGAAAGCTTGATCTGCAACACGCATAATGGACCTGTTCTGCCTGGACTGATCTTCCTGCAACAGAACAGAGACTAATTCCTCAAATGACAAGGCATTCGGATTGCCTTTCATCATCAATCGAAGAGTAGAGGCAAAACTCTGATATGAATCAGGAAGACCATTCAGAACGGTCTGCACAAGTGAGCTATCTGGTATAACCTCATCAGCAGAAATCAATTGTTCCTTCAGGTCTTTGATCTTTGTAAGAAAACTGTCCATAGAATCACCTTCATTCATGTGCTCACTCTCCAACTGTTTTCGGAAGTAAGCAACACGAGCCTCATTCCTAGCCTGGTACAAAGTGGTAAGTGTATCCCAAGCATCCTTTGCTGTTCTACAAGAGCGAATGTGAGGAATAATGGCACGTTGTGGAGGTGATCGCAATCCGGGTGGATCGGGTCCGGTCGTGGCACACACAGGGTGTATGAAGCTAATGAATGTTGGAAGGTTTAAAGATGTGAAGGTGAAATTAATGTTGAGTATGGAGAAGAGAGAGATGTTGAAATAATTATGGGAATGGGAATGTAGGTGTGCAAGTTAGATTGATGACATGAATGATAAGAATGAAAGAGAACCATACACACGAATCAAATTTGGAAGGAAGAATGGTCCATTGGAGGAGCTTCTTAAACACTTCCTAATTCTAATCCATATGTATAGCCTTCTTTGGATGATATGTATGCATGATGAGAATAGATGGAATCCTTACACATAAATCAGTTTCGAAAGGAAGAATGGTCCAATATTGGAGCTTCTTATACACTTTCAGAAACTAAGAAATATGTATGGATTTGTATGGATTATATGCATGCAAGTGAATTATGATGATGGATTTTACTCACAAGCTCAAAGAAACATCCTCACTGGTTCAACGCAATACTGCGGAGCCTTCTCACACATAGAAGAAATAGAAGACATGTAAAAATACTTAAGAGACTGAGAGAGGTGACAAGAGACAAGTGACAAGTGACATGAATTAAAAGAATTTGAATTAAGTTACATGTAAAAGATCGTCGTGGTACGTCATGCTAAGCAGTCTACTGATCAAAGGTGGTTCCGATCCTCAAACCATGACAGTTCAACCGAATGTCACACGTAAGAAGGTGAGTTCCACTCCAGTGACCCTATGTCTGTCTAGGCTCGTAACGTCTAACTAAAGAAGTCTAAGACTCAGTAAAATCAGCTCTAACTCACTCACACGCTCCACCGAGGGTGAGTCAAGATAGAGATGCTGGTTTCAAGAGCCTATCCTAGATTGGAGTTCTAACTTAAATTTGAAACTAGGTTCTATACTCATACTAGCTCACCTTGGATCCTCACTCGCTCAACCGAGGGTGATCGTCTCAAGGAAACCGTAAGCTAGCATGAGCCCTATGGATGCCTAACAATGATGCTCTAGGAGTTTGGAGGGGGGTTTATATAGTTTTTTGGATGAATTTGGGCCCTTGGATCTAGAGAAATCAACTCTCAACTCTAGGATCACTACTTTTGATTACAACCATTTGATTAATCAAATCAATGGCTTGGAATTGTTCTTTCTATCAAATCTAGTGTAAAGGAGTGAAATTTAGGCGCCCTCATTCTCCACCATTGGATCTGGGGATGATCTGGACCGTCGGATCAGTGCTGACATCAATTCGGATAAGATAAGCCACTATTTTTGGAGAAACACTGCATTATTGATCTTTGATTGTAAAAAAGGTCTTCTTTTATGGAAAAAATTCGTGGATCCTCCTTCCTTTATGCTTTAGTGCATCTCCACCCTTGAATAGGAGCTCATCTTGACCGTTCACCATGGTTCAATCATATTTTGACATGTGGCAGCCCTTCAAGCCTTCAATTTTCTTATTCTAGAAAACTGCGGTGACCTTGAAAACTGGACTTTGTGCTCTTTGACCCTCCAAAAAGTCTTTGATGAAGATGAAACATTGTAGGACTATGTTTCCAAAGATCTCCTTCAGGAATATGCAGAAAAAACTCCCATCTGAATCTAACTTGTACAAGTTTGACTACATTTGGAAGCTTGCAAGGTGGCATTAAGGTGTCTAGGAAGCTCGGATAGCCTTGAAACTTTATACAAACATGTAGCCACATATGGTCTTTATACATGCCAAACCATATGGCTAACATAAATTTCTATACAAGAATTTGTAGGGTCAAACTAGAAAAAATACATTTTTACAAAATGAACATAGCATATCAATGTGCTACCAAATCCATTTTCTGCTGAAATTTGGGCTATAGACTGCCTTTGACAATCTTTACAAGTATATGGATTTTCATCTAATTTGGTGACAATGAAATTTTTGCCCTAATTTCCCAACTTTGACCAGCTTTGACCAACTTTGACCGCTACCATGGACTTTCTTGATTTCTTTGAAACTTTGTATGTGACCTTCCTTTGACATCCTTGATGCATCCTGGACTTCTCGGGGAATTCTGGCTACCTTCACCAAATATGTTTTTTGTAGGCCTTCACAAGTGAGAGAGGAGAGAAAATCTCGACGACATTCGCCCCCACTAAACCTGCGATTCCTCCGGAAGAGCCACTCTAGCATCTGTGAAAAACAAAATGTTCCAGGCATCAAATTCTTTTATAGGCAACATAAGAAACATGGAAGGAAAATTGATTATATGCATGAATTAGTAGGTAACGTGACATGAAGCAAAATTTGCATGAAAGAAAGAATTGAAACAGGCAACATGAATATGCATGAACAAATAGGCAACATATATGCAAATGAACAAGCAACATTGGCAACAAGAAAGAAAAAAAAACAAGCATCAATATGAAGTGGAAGTGGTTGTATTGAGTCGTTTTAAGCATCAGTTCCTCTCATCTTGAAGAAAATTTTGTACCAAAGCAATCTACCTTAAATATGATTATAAACAAAGATTTAGGATTTTCAAGAGACATCTTTCATCTTTAGCTTATTTTAGATCAACTCCTTTCCTACATAAATATGAATATGCTCTTTCTCTAATAACATGCAAGGAAATCTAATTAAACTCCACTAATGCATAAATCTGCCTATATAGCCCGTGATTTATTCTACTATGCCTCTTTATCCTCCTTTGGCTTGCTTTTTTTTTTTTTTTTTTTGATGATGATGATGATTCGGCAACTTTATGGTTACGATCACTTTTTTTTTGGGGTGGAAGAAAGTGTAAACTTCTTGGTAACATGTAGCAACTTCTTTTTTTTTTTTTTTTTTTTTTTTGATGACGGGGAAAAATTAAACCCCGATACAAGGTACAACCATTTTTGATGACGGAGAACAGTCGTTTAAACTCCGATACAAGTGCTGTGAGATGGACTAAGGATGTAGAAACATGCAATAGCAGGAGCTAGGATTTCAACAATTATGCTTTCGATACTGGATACATATGCATGTTTATATATGAAAGTCATGTCACCAAAATAAACCTCCAAATCTACATGCCCTATCTTTCCACAATCCTAGATTATAATCAATTTCTTAGTAGATAAGTTACTACTTAAGATACAATTTTACACAAGTAGAGAAATCATCATTTGCCTTTTTTGACTCAAGTGATGTGGATATGCAATGTGATGCAAAGACTGAAAAAAAACATGCATGAAACAAGCATGGAAAAAAAATAGAATGAACTTGAAAAAAAAAAAAAAAAAAAACAAAGCAACATGAACTTGAAAATTAATGATATATATATATATATATATATTTTTATAACATGGATACTCCTGTTTATGAATCGGCCTCATTGTTGTCATCTTCTTCAATGTCCTCATCCAAAATGTACTCGTCATTATCATGCTTCTTGAATAACTTTATCCTTTTACCTGCAATGAAAGCTTTTAGTGCAACACCATTTAATTCACAAAGAGCATACGTACCATTGTTGTTGACTTTTGATACAATGTATGGCCCAAACCACCGTTGAGTGAGCTTTTTGCGTGCATCATATTGAGAGTCAAATGTACTATCATAAATGAGCACCCAATCTCCTACTTCAATTGGCTTAGGACGCAATCGATGAGTTTTATCAAAATAATGTTTGTTCTTCATTCTAGATTCTCTTAATTTTTCAACAGCATCATCAAGTCTTAATTTACCTTGTTCTAACTGTTTAATACGCAAACTCAAAAAATCATCAGTAGACATGTTTTTAGACCAAGGCAAATTTGACCATGCAGAAATATGAGACTAAATTGGAAACAATGGTTTTTGACAGTACATGAGTTCAGCAGGCATATATCCAGTAGTACGTGTGCATGTCATTCTATCTGCCCAAAGTGCAAAAGGTAAGAATTTAGGCCATTGTTTGATGTCACCGTTACATGCCTTAGATATGGCTTTCACAATAGGTGGATGCCCTCTCTCTATTTTACCATTGGCCTCTGGATTATATGCAGTAGTGAGAGACAAACGAATACCGTGACGCTCAAAGAACTCTTTAGCTTCTCTCGCATTTAACTCTCCACGATCGGCAACTACTTTCTCTATGTACCCAAAGCGACTTATGACATCTTCAAGCAAGAATTTGCAAACATTGTAAGTGGTCTTAGATCGTAGTGCACGTCCCTCTACATGATTAGTTAAGTCTTCTCTTGCAAGTACAATGTAACGCATTTTGTCGATACCTTTAGGCATAGTTACAAGATCTACTACCCACTTGTAGTGAATACAAGGTGGATAAGTAGGATGCAACGGATCTCTATGTTTGACTGATGAATGAAGTTGACAAGTAGAACATGTAGAAACATAGCTACTAATGTCAACATACATCCTAGGCCAATAATAGGTACTTCTAATTTTTTCATATGTTCCAAAAAATCCTTTATGACCTGCCCATAATGTCTCATGCATTTCCTTCATTACTTGCAATTGAAGACCTCTCTTTCCTAGGACTCGTTGTGGATTCTTAACCTTACCCTTAGCATGTCTCCAAAGATAACCATTACATAGGAAAAAGTTATAAGCTCGTTTCCTAATGTTACAGAATCTATTCGTAGTCCAGCTAGGTAATGGTTGTAGTGTACTGAGATACTTTCCTATGTCTCTCCATTCATCTTCGTACTCAGACTCATGAAATTTCTCATACTCATATATATGTGGAACATAGTCAACTAAATTCACATTCTTTATTAGATCACTTTCAAGATCATCATCAAATCTAGCTCTCGATAACATATCAGCAACTGAGTTTGACTTACCTGAAATATGAACTAACTCAGGATTTATGAACTTAATATATGAGATCCATCTAAGCATGGCTATATCAGGAGATGAACAATTGGCTATCATTCCAATGAGAGGCAAACAATCAGTCTCAACTTTGACATTTGCACCAATGAAATATTCTTTGTCTGTTTTCAAAGCTGTTACCATACCCCATAGTTCTCGTTTGATCTGTGGATATTTTCCTTGTGTTTCATGTAGAATTTTGGCACCAAACCTAATTGCATATCTATTCCCTTCACTATCATCTTGACTTATGACCCAACCTATACCAATAGGACTAGTATCAACAGTCAATATAATAGGTTTGTTAGCAGAATAGTCTACACGCTTAAGGATGGGAGCTTCAAGCAATAATTTCTTCAATTTACGCATAGCTTGAGTGTGTTTGTCAGTCCAAATAAATTTTCGTTTCTTCCTCAACAAGTCATAAAGACAATCAGCAACATGAGCAAAGTGAGGGATCCAAATAACATAAAAGATGCAAGCACCAAGAAATCTACGTACCTCACGTTGTTACATGTTTCAGAAATCTTGCTAATGGCATCAACTTTTTGTGGGTATGGCTTTCGACCATAATGGCCACATAAATGTCCAACAATAAGTACCTCGTTGACACCAAAAACAGATTTCTCTATGGAAAATGTGAGACCTACCTCTTCAAATCGTTGAAATATTCTTTCACAATCAGAGATATGGTCAAGAACAAATTTACGACATCCAGATGAATCTAAAGTAATGTCCTTTACACGTTCCTCACTCCCTTTAATTGGAATATCATCAATGAATGGCATAGTTATATGAGGGATAAAATCATGTAAGACCATATTCATAGCACTCATCATATGAGCCACAGAATTAGTCGCTCCTTGAGGTAAAGTACACATTCGCACTAAGCCTAAAGGAGTTTTCATTGTGGTTATGTCACGACTATCAATTGCTAATTGGAATTGGTCATATCCAGAATATAGATCACCCATTGAATAGATAGAATGTCCTGAAAATGATTCAGCAAACTCATCTACAATGGGTCCTGTTCCTACATTCCTTATGGTGACTTTATTGACGGGTTGGAGATCTTGAATAAAACGTAGTTTCCCATTCTTTTTAGGCACAGTGAACCATCTGTTTGAGTAAGGTGCAAAAGATGGCTCTAAAATTCTCATGTTTATCTTCTCCTTAAGTAGTTTCATTAGCTCAGGTAAGTGAGCCTTTGGAACAGGTATAGGACGAAGATTCCATGGAATATGTGGAATAGTAAAGATTATCATGGGTGCAACTAGCTTAGGATCTACACAACCAATCTCATGAGGATACATAGTAAAGGCTTTTCCATGGCTCCGTATAACTCTCTCAAATTTATCTCTCTCTGCTGGCAAAAGAAAGTCATCATCTCTACCAATTTTCACCTGTTTGATTGTCTCATCCGTGAATGTATGTCCTATGTTTTTCTTATCCCGAAGAATTGGATCATTTTTCACATCAATAATTTTTTCATTACTTCCTTGAGGTAATGGTTGAGCTATGGGTTTGATTTTTTTGTCTACAGTTTTGTACTTTGTTTCAACTAAGGCATCATGTGTTTGGTTAAATTTTGAGCACTTGTCAACATTGAGAGCATACTCTTGGATTAGAGCATACTCATCAAGGGAAGAAATAAGAATAATATGGGAATTAGAATTTTGTTGAAGACATAACTCTAACTCCTCAAGAGTAGAGAAACAATGAGATATCTCAATCACATGCTCAATGTTCTCATCATGTTCCATGATTTTGTTGTTTTTATAATTTTTTTGGGTTTTTTGGATAAAAGACTTGGACAATTGACTCTTATGAAGAAAATCTAATCTAGAATGTGGAAAACAAAGTGACAAACTATTGTACATTTTGGTTGGATGCGAGATGTCAAACCAATATCCACTGTTGTCCCGCTCAACAATGGATTCTATCCGAAATTTTGATCATATGTAGCTCCAAACATGAATCGAGGTGCACAATCACTACAAGCATGCTCATGACCCTGAGTAACAATAGGTTTCTTTCTAATTCACAATCGATTTCTAGGATGATTCACTCCTACTGTCATGACTTGAAGTGATTGCATTCCATCCTTAGACTTGAATCTAGCATAGGTAGACCCATCATCCATGGCTTTAGTTTCCATACGACTCTCACAAATAAAGGGTTGACCTAAGAGAACTTCATAGGAGCAATTATCTTGAATAAAAAAGTGAAATTCTTCTGTGATTCCTCCTATGGATATGGGCACACTAGCACAAGCTCCATACAGGGTACCTACACCATTATCTGTAGTTCTCATACGCCATCCACAATCTTTATCTATGGGCCATCGAAACTTATCATAGACTTCTCTTGAAATCACATTGATTTCAAAGCCGAAATCTACTAATGCATTTACAGTGATAGTGTTCTTATCATTTCCTATTTTAACATGCATCTTTGATGTACGTCTAGACCAAAATGTTCTTTTAAAGTGACTTTCAGGATTGTTTTCATGATTTTCATGGTCAGGTTGAATAGGTCCTAAGAAATTTTTATTAACATTTACTTCATCATCATCAAAGTTCTCTTCATCAGATTCATCAAAGTTTAAGGCTTCATTCATAGCTTGATCTTGATCTAGAGAATCTTGCATCTCAGTATCTAGATTAAGCGGAAACCTCTTCCTTTTAATTAGGCCGATAAAGTTATCTTTAAAAACAGGCTTTGCAATAGAGAAAACTTGTTCTAAAGACATAGTCACTTGAGTCTTAAGCAAAATGTCATCTAAAATCTCCATAGGATCTATTTTTCTCTCAATTTCTGAAATCAAGATGGCTTTAGGTTTTCTCTTTGGTTTCTTTTGTTTTTGCTCAGGGTCTTGTTTTTGTTCATGTTCTCGTGTTTGGTCTTCAGTTTGTTTTGATTGTTCTTGTTTATCTAAAGGCTTTGGTTCTGTTTTTCTTTGCTTTGTCTTCTTCCCTTTTTGTTTCTCCTCTTGTTTTTGTTCATTGGGTTCTGATTCTTGTTTTTTATCTTTGGATTGTGATGTTTCTCCTTGCTCTATGATTGTTTCTATTCCCTCTGAGGTTTGTTTTCGAGTCACTTTTCTTTCACTAGGCTCAGCTTCATCTCTTTTTCGTTTTTCTTCTACATTGGATATGTGAGAAATAAGAGATTGATCTTCTATCGGTGACTCCCAAGCCGTTATTCTCCTAATCTCATCCCGTGCTCTTACTAAAGCCTCTATGGAAAAATCACCTTCCTTTGTGGGTTTACTTGATTCTACTTGTTGTTCATCAAGAGCTTCTAGTTTCACTCCTCTAGTTCCTACGTTCATTATGGTTATATTTTCATAATTTTTTTTCATTCCTCCCTTACCATAATTTCCTTGCAAAGGTAGCCTAGATCGATAGTCACATATTTTTTTGTCTATGTCTATTACTAGTCGTTGCTCCTTAGCAGCCTTCAATAATTCACAATCTCTCAAAAAGTGCTCTAACGAATCACACCAAGGACACCTACGAGGGACACGCATAAAACCATTTTGATTTTGAGGATTTTGATTAACTTGTGGTGGGAAATTTTGAAATTGAGGATTTTGTTGATAACGTATTGCTTGAACAGGATAATTAGTATTTTGAAAATGCAATTGATGTATTTGAGGAGCTTGGGGAGCAACATGTGGTACTTGAGGTGCAAGAGGAGCTTCCATATTATACGGTTGATGATTTTGAAAATTTTGATTTTGAGGATTTTGAAAAGCTATTTGAGAAGCTTGAGGATACAGGTTTTGATACATTTGAGGATTTTGCACATGAGGATGAGGATTTTGCATTGAAGGATTATGCATTGGAGGAACTTGATATGCTTGAGTAGGAGCTACTTGTGGATTTTGATTGGTAGCTATAACATGTTGATTAGGCTCTTGAAAAGTCATTGGGTTCATTTGATTTTGGAAAGTTTTGGTGTAATTAGATTGTAAAGCATCTATAGTCTTGGCCAAATTGGATTGTGTAGCAATAATACTTTCCATTTGCTTAGTGAGAATATCCACTTGAGATTGTTCAACTACACTTTTATTTGGCTCTACTTTAAAACCTTGATTAGGCTCCATCTTTTGAGGAATAGGAGTAGAGTCAAAAAGCATAGCATGGGATTGTTCTCTAACTCGCTCCTTAGTTTGTGGAAGGCTAGCTTGAGGAAGACTAGTTTGCTCATAAAGCATGGATTGTCTTTGATGTCTATGGGCTACAGCCTCTACTACTTTACGCACTTTTTGCCAATTGTCAGTAAGACCATAGCGCTTATCTGGTTCATCTAATCGACGTTCAACTTCCCTACGAGTTTCAGGATGAAGAAGCTTAAGAAAATTGATCACAAGATCAGGTTCCAAAGTTATCTTATCCTCATCAGGAAGTTGTTCATAGCGTCTAATATACTCATTTTGTAAGTGAGTAATAGAGCTACTAGGCTTTGGAGAATTGACCCATCGTAAGAATCCATCTCGATTATGTTGGCTATAATCTTCAAGATAGAATTCTTTGAGCATCTCCTTTCTAAAATCACTCCAAGGAAGACTATCATATTGAGTGACACGGTTTATGATAGAGCTATCAACAATTCGTTCAAAGAATGATATCAAAAGATCTTCGGGAAGACCAAAAATCATAGCTTGCTCTTCAAACAAATCTAAGTAGCTTGTGATGTTGATGCCATTGAATTTTCCCTTCTCTCTCAACATAGAAGAGACTATTCTTTGGCCTTGTTTCTCAACAATAAGGGATTTGAATCCTTCCTCCATCTTATGTGAATAAGCAAGTGATGCACAATGCTCTAGATCTCTCACAAATGCATTTACTTCACGACGAAGATGTGCACGATACTGTGAGAAATCCAGTGCAACACTCGACTGATGATGATGATATGATGAGGATGAAAAATATGAAACAAAGGATATGGATCACAACCTCCCAACAAGATCAGAAGCAAATGCCACGAAGCGTTTCACGTCGGGTTCAAATGTGGAGGTGATCGCAATCCGGGTGGATCGGGTCCGGTCGTGGCACACACAGGGTGTATGAAGCTAATGAATGTTGGAAGGTTTAAAGATGTGAAGGTGAAATTAATGTTGAGTATGGAGAAGAGAGAGATGTTGAAATAATTATGGGAATGGGAATGTAGGTGTGCAAGTTAGATTGATGACATGAATGATAAGAATGAAAGAGAACCATACACACGAATCAAATTTGGAAGGAAGAATGGTCCATTGGAGGAGCTTCTTAAACACTTCCTAATTCTAATCCATATGTATAGCCTTCTTTGGATGATATGTATGCATGATGAGAATAGATGGAATCCTTACACATAAATCAGTTTCGAAAGGAAGAATGGTCCAATATTGGAGCTTCTTATACACTTTCAGAAACTAATAAATATGTATGGATTTGTATGGATTATATGCATGCAAGTGAATTATGATGATGGATTTTACCCACAAGCTCAAAGAAACATCCTCACTGGTTCAACGCAATACTGCGGAGCCTTCTCACACATAGAAGAAATAGAAGACATGTAAAAATACTTAAGAGACTGAGAGAGGTGACAAGAGACAAGTGACAAGTGACATGAATTAAAAGAATTTGAATTAAGTTACATGTAAAAGATCGTCGTGGTACGTCATGCTAAGCAGTCTACTGATCAAAGGTGGTTCCGACCCTCAAACCATGACAGTTCAACCGAATGTCACACGTAAGAAGGTGAGTTCCACTCCAGTGACCCTATGTCTGTCTAGGCTCGTAACGTCTAACTAAAGAAGTCTAAGACTCAGTAAAATCAGCTCTAACTCACTCACACGCTCCACCGAGGGTGAGTCAAGATAGAGATGCTGGTTTCAAGAGCCTATCCTAGATTGGAGTTCTAACTTAAATTTGAAACTAGGTTCTATACTCATACTAGCTCACCTTGGATCCTCACTCGCTCAACCGAGGGTGATCGTCTCAAGGAAACCGTAAGCTAGCATGAGCCCTATGGATGCCTAACAATGATGCTCTAGGAGTTTGGAGGGGGGTTTATATAGTTTTTTGGATGAATTTGGGCCCTTGGATCTAGAGAAATCAACTCTCAACTCTAGGATCACTACTTTTGATTACAACCATTTGATTAATCAAATCAATGGCTTGGAATTGTTCTTTCTATCAAATCTAGTGTAAAGGAGTGAAATTTAGGCGCCCTCATTCTCCACCATTGGATCTGGGGATGATCTGGACCGTCGGATCAGTGCTGACATCAATTCGGATAAGATAAGCCACTATTTTTGGAGAAACACTGCATTATTGATCTTTGATTGTAAAAAAGGTCTTCTTTTATGGAAAAAATTCGTGGATCCTCCTTCCTTTATGCTTTAGTGCATCTCCACCCTTGAATAGGAGCTCATCTTGACCGTTCACCATGGTTCAATCATATTTTGACATGTGGCAGCCCTTCAAGCATTCAATTTTCTTATTCTAGAAAACTGCGGTGACCTTGAAAACTGGACTTTGTGCTCTTTGACCCTCCAAAAAGTCTTTGATGAAGATGAAACATTGTAGGACTATGTTTCCAAAGATCTCCTTCAGGAATATGCAGAAAAAACTCCCATCTGAATCTAACTTGTACAAGTTTGACTACATTTGGAAGCTTGCAAGGTGGCATTAAGGTGTCTAGGAAGCTCGGATAGCCTTGAAACTTTATACAAACATGTAGCCACATATGGTCTTTATACATGCCAAACCATATGGCTAACATAAATTTCTATACAAGAATTTGTAGGGTCAAACTAGAAAAAATACATTTTTACAAAATGAACATAGCATATCAATGTGCTACCAAATCCATTTTCTGCTGAAATTTGGGCTATAGACGGCCTTTGACAATCTTTACAAGTATATGGATTTTCATCTAATTTGGTGACAATGAAATTTTTGCCCTAATTTCCCAACTTTGACCAGCTTTGACCAACTTTGACCGCTACCATGGACTTTCTTGATTTCTTTGAAACTTTGTATGTGACCTTCCTTTGACATCCTTGATGCATCCTGGACTTCTCGGGGAATTCTGGCTACCTTCACCAAATATGTTTTTGGTAGGCCTTCACAAGTGAGAGAGGAGAGAAAATCTCGACGACAACGTTTGACAGACAAAGTTATCAATGCATGTGCCTGGGCATCTCTGCCATCCCAACGAATCTGCTCTGCAGTAGGTGCAACAGAAACAGCAGCACGAACAGGAATCTACGGAATATTATCTTCGACACCATCTTCATCAGCTCCAACACCTGTATTTGCAGTACCTGTCGTTACAGGTGTAACAGGACGTCTTTCAACACCCTGCACAATGTTCCACAATCCTTTTGCAACCAGTACATGTCGCATCATATAAGCCCATAATGGGTAGTTGGTACCATCCAACTTATCCTCAATAGCCAACATACGGAATACATCACTGCTTTCAGCCATGGTCGGTGACTAAAATACCTTGATGCAGAAAATTGACTGTATCTAAAAAAGTTGAACGGAACTGCCCAAACGAGTTCTGCTAGACCTGTAGCAGACTTCGAGACGCTTAAACTGGCGAACAGAAACTGGTATATACCTTTGGCACAAAAGGACGAAATAGCCTGCACAAGCGCTACGATAGTGCGTTCGGAGGCCGAAACGAGCTCAGATCGCGATTTTGGCACCACAGAACAAAGCTGTTTTGATCTCGAAAACACCCTGAGTATGCTCACCAAATTTCGTGCGAATCTGAGACTGCAAACGGAGGAGTGTCGACGGCGCCCTAGAAGAAGCGACGACCTGCTCTGATACCAATTGTTGGAGTTAGACGTCTGCGGAAGCACGCGAACAGCACAAGGAAGAAGAAGAAGCTTGGAGCACAACACACAAGACTGAATGTATTACTAGAGAATGTACAAAGATAAGTAGCCCATTAGGGCAATAGGCGTATATACAAGCCGGGGGAAAAAAAACTCCTAAAGAGGGAAAAAAGTGCCCCGGCAGTCCTAGAGTGTTCACACACATCACTACCTAAATATATCAACATATATGCCCCTGTGGGGCTCTGTGCAGAGATGGGTGTTGCGTGCCCCTGCGGGGCCTCCTGCAGAGATATGTCTTCAGATATATTATCTTTAGTGAAGCTTTTTTCTTGGTTTTCTTCTTCTTTTCTTTTTGCTGGACTTCCTTCAACATTAAGGCCATCAAAATTGAGCCTAGATGGATTCAAGTACCAAAATTACCTTCAATGGCCATCTAGGAGTGACCAAGGCTATAGAACATTACCGAAACATTGAGAAATTGAAGGAAAGTTCTAATTGCAAGGGAACAATTGCTCTAGTAGAGAAATTGTCAAGTGACATCCGAGGGTATTTGAGCACCTACCTAAGCTTGAACCTACCTTTGAATCTAAAAGACACTTTATGGGTAGTATCCAATCCATTGTGACCTTGAACATTAAGAAAAACACTTCAATCGCCCTAATGACATAGAGGGCATAACTATTGGATTTAACCATTGGAGGTTCAAAAGACCATAAGAGCATGTCGTAATCATCTAGAAATAATCCATTATACCTTGCACAGGAGAAAATCATTGAAAAGCCTAAGAAAACAACTATGTGCTTAGCAATGATTGTCTCGTGCAAAGCCATCATTTCTTGGTAAAATTAAGGAAATTTGAGTGATATATTGGCTTAATCACCTTAAAAGTTGGGGTACCACTTGTGGAAGCATTAGATCACTATATGAGCATAAAATGACTCTAAAAACAAGCTCTTGATTGCTCTTGGGTTAGTGCTAGATCGATCCATCTCGTGCTTAGGATGTTATAGCTTTTTGGACCATTCTCATACTTATTCTACGCACCACAACTAGCCAAGAGTTCTTTATTAAGTGCATCTAGTGTGCTTGGAGCTCAAGTTGTGATAGTTTATCTCAAGAGATAAGTCAAGTACGCAAAGGAAGACTAAGAAACTCATGAGATACAAATAGATAGATGGATAGACATGTAGACAAAGAAATCTAATATAAACTCTAGAGAGATGGATTGAATAGTATCCATGATATATAGATAGGTTGGATCCAACATCAATCATAAAAAATAAGCAAAGCTTACAAATCAAAATGTATGATTTTGAGAGAAAGTGTCAAAGAGTCGATCAAGAATGCAAATTAAGAACGGTTCCTTCCTTGTATAAAGTGAAGGATATGTTTCAAGGAAGTTGTTATAATGCAACAAGAGGTGCATGACATTACGATTTGTATAGGTTCATGTGTAGATGCATGAACATTTTTAATTTCTCCTTTGCAATCTTACGATGTTGTACTTGGTATGGCGTTTCATCATCATTATAAGCCACACATTGACTATCATAGGCATACCTTTGATTTTGAATTGAAAGGTCAACTCATTTCTTTGTGCATGAGGCATGGCTCACAACCATTCTGATTGGTTATTCATACTCAAGTAAAATGTGCATTTAGGAAAGGTAACAATTTGTGCATCATTTTTGTAAGAGCCATAAATGATTATACTCATACCCTTTTGCATGCACATAAACCTTTTATGATTGCATATGAGGATTGTTTTATGTTTGAGCTCTTAGATAAGCTCAATACTCCACCCTCATGTGACCACAAATGATCATGGTGCTCTAAGTTGTAAGGCCCCCATTATGAGGAGAAGCCATGATGAGAGCCCGGACATTTGTGGAACCCTAAGTTCCAAGTTAGATGAGGTCTATGTGTGACCGTTGATGGTTGTAGATGATCTTTGTGAGCCTAGCCATTAGGTTAGGTAGGGCATAAAATTCCAGGACATTGGGTTGCCATTTAAGGTGAAAATAAAGCCCTGTGGCATCGTGCAGTTTCCCCATAGAACTTGAATGGGGGGAGTGCAGAGGGGGGCTTGCCCCCTTCTACGGGGTCCGAGGGGCCTATCCCCCCTGCCCGTAGGGCTGAGACAATAGGACTTCTGGTCGTGGAGATATTGTCGGATCGTATATTTTACTGACTATTTTGTATCTCTCGACTATGTTTATCTATACTGAACCACCTTGTAAAAGCTATATAAGCACATCCTAGGTTGAGCTTTACATAGCATTGCACACTAGTAAGCCCTTCATCTAGAGTCTGTCTAGATTGCCATCTAAGATCCACATTGGGAGCGCACAAGTGGACAACACCATCATTGTAAGTCCATTATGCTTGGCAATATGAGAATTTGAGTTCTCTATCTCTTAGTCTACATCTATCTTTGTTTGTGTTTTTCTCTCAACTCTGTCTACAGGTCTATTCCACTGTGTTGTTATTTACTTAGATGGTATTAGAGCTCAAGAGGCCCTAAGTGGTGCAGAAGTAGAAATGTAGAGGTTGGAGAGGTCTGAACGACAAAAGAGAGATGTCAAGTGGTGCATCATCAACTACAACTGGGAGTCAAGGTGGTTCATGAACAGGAGTAGGTGGCGCACAAGCAGGAGCAGCAATGATGCGGTCATCCCGACATTGCAGATATGGCCACCAACCTTCATAGAAGGTAAACTTGATGGTACGAACTACACCCAGTGGAAGTTTAAAATCACTTCTATCCATGATTCATATGAGATTTTGGAGACTATTCTTGGGATTGATCATGAGCCCCAAGAAAGACCTGATCCAAATAATCCTAGTCGAATGATTTCTCCTAATGCTGATCTTCTAAGTGCTTAGAAACATAGAAATGCAGATGCACTCTATGCTCTAGTTACAAGTACTTCTGATAGTGTTCTAACTCTCATTCAACATACTATGAAGGCATGTGAAGCATGGAACATATTGAGAAATCAATATGAAACTCGTAATCAGACACAGATTCAGAACTTCAAAAATCAACTTGCAGTAGAACAGTTTGCTGATGGGGAGACTACGGAGGTGTTGATCACTCGCATAAAGAATCTACGAGATCAAATGGCGAGAGCAGGTGTTCAAAAGTCAAGCGAGGAGCTAGCTCGGCATTGTCTTTGAATATGCCCACCTAAGTTTGATGGTTTGGTAACTGCTCTTAATACTCAAATCAAACCTCAACCGCTAACTTTTGAAGAATTCAATGCCTTACTCATGGAGGAGGAGCTACGACTCAAGGCAAGGAGTGATGGTAGCAAAGGAGATGCTACATTCATAGAAAATGCTAAAGGAGGCAAAACAGACACTTCAAAAGATGGAGACAAAAAGAAGAACGACAAAAAGAAGTTCAAAGGAGAGTGTTTCCACTGCAAGAAGAAAGGACATAGAATCCAAGATTGTCGCATCAAGAAGGCAGAAGAGAAGAGTGGCTCTTCAAAAGGTGGCAAGGGCAAGGAGTCTGCCAACATAGCAGAAATAAAGCTTGAGTTATTTGTTATGATAGAGGAGGTGTGCTCCTCGGCTGAAGGTTCAAGAATAGATGACTCATGGGTGTTGGACAGTGGTGCATCTCGTCACATGACAAGTAGAAATGACCTTTATAGTTCCTTACAACCTCTAAAGGAACCCATCATAGTAAAGGTAGGGAACAATGCAAGGTGTCCTACAGAGGGCGAAGGTATGGTTTCTTTCATTAACTCTAATGGAGATATTGAAAAGCTTTCAAATGTGTTGTATGTTCCACAAATAAAACAAAATATACTTTCAGTAGCTTCTATAACTGATCAAGGTCATCAAGTAGCTTTCAATAAGACAGGAGCTAAGATTATGGACGATAACAACAACATTTTTGGGACTGGCATAAGGAGGAACAACCTATATGAGTTGTGTGCTCTTACAACCACTTCTAACATGGGCACAAGTAAGCTATGGCATGAGAGATTTAGCACTTTTTTAAGGTTAATACACACTCGCAACTTCCCGTTCTTCTTGGGTACCACTACAATGGGGGACACCCATTCGGAATGCTCAATCTCATAGATGAATCCAGCTTCAATCAGCCTATCAATTTCTTCTTTTATTTTGGCTGCATAGGTATCATTATATGTGTAGGGCTTCTTTTTGGTGGGCTTGGCATCAGCGGTCATGGGGATAGTATGAGAGCAAATTCTTGGATCTACCCCTTTCAAGTCTCTATAGTGCCACGCAAACACATCCCTATATTCCCTTAATAGAGCTACAAGCTCCATTTCTTCTCTTGCACTTAGGTCATCTCCTATATATGTGCATATCTCTTCGTTCTCTTCGATGGTCACTACAATCTTCTTGGTCTTTTCTTTATTATCATATGATTCTCCTATGATGGACTCTCTCTTAGGCATTCCTACCAAAATTTTACGGTCGTCAACTTCATATTTCTTGAAGTTTTCTGGTACTTCAAACAATGATTCCTCCTCTTCTTGTTTCATTGCTTTTCTTTTCTTTTTCTTTTGACTGCTCTCACTTCCATCCTTCGAATTTACCGTTTTAATACTTGTGAGAGGTTCTTCTTCTTTCTGGGTGAACACTCCTATATCTTCTAGATAGTGCTACTCTGAGTTAAAGCAACTATCCATCACAATGAACTCTATATCATCGTCATTCTCTTCTTCTTCCATGACATCACTAGGGTCACATTCTTCTAGCAAGGGCTGACACATGAACACTGAGATATCATAACCCTCCTCATCACAATGAGGTGTCCATTGTTCTTCATTGACAGCAATTTCCATGGTGGCTAAGATTTCTGGCCAGCCATGAGGCTCAAACTCCTCATCTGGAAAGATCATCGGTGTGTAGACTGGGTCTCTAACTGGTCTATCTCCTGGCAAAGTTCCTTCATCTCTTGCCTTCAAGCGTTTTTCCTCTTCCTCTACGACCTTGCACATCCACAAATGAGTATCTTCATGTAACCATGATGGATCTGGTGAACTTTCAGAATGCACAGAGATGGAATCTTCTTTCTCTTTGTGGATAGGATTCCACTGTAGGGGTGGTACATCTCTGAAGGAGTAATCCTTCAAATTGACCTTGGTGGTGACCCCTAAGTGTTGTAAGTACAAGGAGTTGGTTCTCCAATCCTGTACTATTTGCAATTGTCGTAGGAAGGGTCTTCCTAGGATCATCTCATAAACATTATTTTTCTCAAAGTCACATATAGCAAATGTGTGCTCAAACTCTACACCACAAGCGGTTAGAGTTATCCCTTCGAGCAATCCTAGAGGTCTTTCAAAATGGCCATCAGCCATTTGAAGCTTCATTCTAGTTGGTCTTAATGTGGGTTTGCCCCATTGCTTCCACAAAGAGGTGGTCGCAATAGCAACACCCACACTTGAATCTATGATTGCTTTGGTTGTGTAACCTTGGTAGGTGATTGGAAGATAAGTATTACCTTCTTCACCCTCACACATGTCTCCTATTTTATCGAGAGGTATCTCTGGAACTTTTTGCTTAGAGCCTATTTTTGGCATATTGGAATCAAGTTCTGGAACCTGATCCTTCACATGACTCCATAGCTCAGGTTTTGCTTTGAGCAGCTCTTCTACAGTGAGGTGACACTGAACCTTAGTATTCTTCACGACATCCGTGTTCCTTGGGACCACTGAGTCTTCATTTCTTACTAGTATTGTGGGAGCTCTAATCTGGAGAGATTCAGATTCCCATGGGCCTGGAAATTGAGGCAATTCTTCTAGGGTATTAGATTCAAAATCTAATCTTTCGTCTTCTTGTTGTTCTGCTTCATCTTCGTAAATAGATGGAATGTCTTGGGGAAATTGATCATGAAGATCATCAATCTCAGGAATAGGAGGGGAGTTACCCTTCTCCTTGGCCCATTTCTCTTCTTGTATTTCCCGCAAGAACTCTTGAGAGTACTGTTGAATTGAAAGAGGCCTTCCAGCATCCGTGGAATTAGGAACATAAGCTCCCATTGGTGGTGAGCTTCCTCTCTCAATAACTAGTTGAGCCTGTGGAGGTAAAGAAACTTGTGGTTTGTTTACCAACTGCTCTAATCTTTCTAGTAACCCTTGGAAATGCAAATCTGGTTTGACAGAGTTTGTCTGATTGAACTTTGGACTAGTCTCAAGTATAGCTTGAGCTTGTTCTACCATTTTCATGCACATTTTCATTCGTTCAATCTCTAAATCCGCTCTAGGGTAACTCTTGTCTAGATTTGCAGCTGTTGGCCCTTCTTGAAGACGAGCCTGGTAGGCCTTGAACATCATGTCCAAGCCTTCTGGGGTTGGATCTGCAAGAACAGACCCTGATTGCGGCCTATTTACAATGGGTGGCGGGGTGGGATGAGGTGGAGTGGATGGAGTTTCGGCATGCGAGGGGCTTTGAGATGCAATGTCTTCTATTTTTGTTTTCGCTTCTTTTAAGCTTTCTTCTAGTTCCGATAACTTTTTATTCCACTTGCGATTGGCCTTCTCTCTGGTATCCTTCCATGTTCTTGTTTTCCTCTTACTAGGCTCTCCTGATTCACTCGACTTTGATTGTTCTGCTGGTTTATCCTGTTTTAAGGCTTGTGCTCTAGTGACAGCTTGTATAGGAGCCACATTGCTACTACTTGAACTTGAATCTGCCACTAAGCCTACCACATTAATGGGTGTAATCTTGGGTGCACTGGAGGGGTTTCTTGGACAATCTCTGGGGAGATGGTCTTTCCCACAATCAAGACAAAAAGCCTGTATTGTGATAGCCTGTCCTTGACTCGGAGATGGTGGGTAGGGACAGTCACGAATGAAATGGTCACCTTGACATCTGAAACAAGATCCTCTAGGGACTTGTGGTCTCATTTGTCTCACTTGGGGCCTAAGGTTAGGATTTGTGTACATGACATTGGAGTATTGTGGCTCCCAATTTTGCTCCATAGGTGGTGCCTCATATTGATACGAGTAAATCTCACTATGTTCAGGTGACTCTGTGTAATAAGCGTGTGGACTACCTTCATGGGAGTAGTCTGAACTATGAGCATGAGAGTCATTATCTGGTATCAATGGGGTTAGTGGCACCAATGCTCTATTTGGATTTTCCTCTCCCACAACATATTTGACTGGAATCACGTTGGCAGGAGCTAGTGGTTGGTTTCCCAAGATTGGTTGTGGCCTATATTGTGCCTGATATTGTTGTTGTGGTCTATAATATGGCTGTTGGTATTGGTTTTCATACCTACGTGGTTGGTAAGGTTGTTGATAATTCTGTCTAACAGCCTGCCTATTATAGGGACAATCTTGAGCCGTGTGGTTCGTATATTTTCTCTCAATAGTGCAATATGGAGCATTCCTTTCTCTCATGTTCTGGTTGTGCAATGGGCATACATTAGCCATGTGGTCGTCTCCGCAAGTATAACATCGATTCAATGGAGTGAATCTCTGTGTTTTTTTATTTTGGACTCCCAGCTTCTTGGCAACTTGCTCAGCTATCTCCTCTATTTCCGTGGAGATTTTTGAAGTATGACTAGTAGAACTATCAGAATCCTTATAGAGTTTGGACAATCCTAACTCCTCACCCAGGTTATCTTCTATGTCAATGCACGTCCGCACGCACTCTTCTATGGATCTAGGCTCTTTCAAGTACACATATGATCTCAACTTTGTGCTCAGTAAGCCATCTAAGAACAAAGCCACTTGTTTGGCTGGTGTGGATAACTCGAGAGCAGGGCATCTCTCTAAATACTATCTGAATCTTCTAACTGCTAGTCGCACTGTTTCTTGGGGTGTCTGCTTGAAGCTGTGGATCAAAGATGAAGTGTTATGCCTGATACAACTCTTGGGAAATTCTACAATAAATTCGTCTAGCAGTTGACCTATATCATGATAGTTGCGACTACTCAGTGGTTGAAACCAAGCTAAGGCAGTGCCCTTAAGAGTCAGACCAAATGCCTCGTACTGGGTGAACAAATCCTCAACCTGTTCAGCTCTTAACACTTGTTTGAAATTAGCCACATGATCATAAGGATCTCCTGACCCGTCAAAATAATTCTTCATTGCCTTGATCACTTGAGTGGGTCTAAGGGTTCTTGGGTGCTCTCGGGGTCTAGGCAATGGAAAATCATGTTCATCTCTTTGTTGCCTATGTGCTTGATGTCTCTCTCTTTCAGGTCTTTCATTTTCAAATCCTGCTCTATTTTTTCCCACCATGTGTGCAAAACTTACCTCAGGTCTCTCTCTAGTTCTTTCTCTCTGGGATTCATGAGCTTGGGATGATCCTACTCCTTGGAGGCCATGGGAAACATTGGATCTTGGTGGAGGGAAAATCAATTCATTCTTCCAAGTATATGCATGTCTATCATGTTCTGTTACCAAGAATATCTTCTCTGATGTGTTATCCAGGTAGACAACTTTGCCTGGTATCTCAGGATCTTTGAATTCATAGATGATAACTATGCCCAATTGGCTAGGTTGAACTGGCTTGAATCTCCAAAAGGCTTCCTCTTTTTCTCTATTCAAGAAGAGTTCTATGCTTTTGTTGTCTTGAGGGATCCAATCTGGTGTGATCACTCTGGTCAGAACTGACTTACCTCTAGGAGTATGGGGTCCTTGTCCTACATTTCCTTGTTCTAGGTCTCCTATCTCATTCTCATGAATGACATTTCCAAACTCATCGGTCCTATCTGGTTGGTTGGTAACCACATACATGGTTCCTTCCTTATCAATGTATGAACCCTCTTCGAACTTGACGACCGGGTGTTCAAGTCCAAAGGATTGATCTGGATTTTTGAGTTGGACCACTGATCGCCTCAAGCCATCCTCATAGATGCGAGCACCTAATCGGTTGGTCCGAATATATTCCAACTGTGTCTTATAGGGACCTTCTGGTGTTTGTAGATGGGCAGTCCCTGAGCCACCTACAGGTTTCCCCATGCTAAAAGACATTTCTGAATCACTTGTGTCTGAACTTAGTCTATAGGGATGACCACTTAGTTGTTGCGCCCAAGACTTAGTTGTATGGTTGACACTAGCCTCAGAAGATCTAATGCTTTGTTTATCCTTGCCTAGGTGTCTACCAGACCTCAGGTTCATAAGCTTTGGCTAAGAGTCCAAAATTTCCCCTTGGTATGGTTCAAAAATCCTTTGGAGTCCCCTTGGGTTCTAGGTCCCACTTGAAGGTCAACTTCAAATCATCCTATCTCAAAATCAACGCGTTATTCTTGAAAACAACAGTTGAGATCGTGTAGGATTTGAAACGAGCTTTCCAACGAGCTATAGAGCTCAAAAAATGGACTTTGGATGCAAAAGTTATGTCAAATCAGGCTCCTGGGGGTCAAAACAGGCAAACAGGACCTTTTGGAAAAAATCGTGATTTTGGTGAAATCAGAGAATCGCGATGCTGTGAAGTCAAAGAATCGCGATGTTGAGCACAAAATCGTGGTTTTGAAAATCGCGATGTTGAGCACAGAATCGTGTTTTTTTTTTTTTTTTTCGCGATGTTGAGCACAAAATCGTGTTTTTGAAAATCGCGATGTTGAGCACAAAATCGTGTTTTTGAAAATCGCGATTTTGAGCACAGAATCGTGTTTTTGAAAATCGCATTTTTGGCTCAAAATCGTGATTTGTGAGAATCGCGATTTTGAGTCCGCTGAAAATCGTATTTTCTCAAAATCGTGTTTTTTGGCTGAAAATCGTGATTTTTTGAAAATCGCGATTTTGAGCACAGAATCGTCTTTTCACAGAATCGTGTTTTCACAAAATTGTGTTTTTGGCTGAAAATCGTGATTTGTGAGAATCACGATTTTGAGCCCGCTGAAAATCGTATTTTCTCAGAATCGTGTTTTTGACATGAAAATCACGATTGTCAACAGAGAATCGTGATTCACAAAATCATGTTTTTCACAAAATCGTGGTTCTCAGAGTCGTGTTTTTTTGACATGAAAATCGCGATTGTCAACAGAGAATCATGTTTCCACAAAATCGTGTTTTTTGAGAATCGTGTTTTCTTAGAATCGTGTTTTTTGGCTGAAAATCGTGATTTTTTGAAAATCACGATTTTGAGCACAATATCGTGTTTTTTGAAAATCGCGATTTTGAGCAAAAATTCATGTTTTCACAGAATCGCCTTTTTCACAAAATCGTGTTTTTACTGAAAATCGTGATTGGTGAGAATCGCGATTTTGAGCAGAAAATCATGTTTTCACAGAATCGTGTTTTTTGAGAATCGTGTTTTCTCAGAATCGTGTTTTTTGGCTGAAAATCGTGATTTGTGAGAATCGCGATTTTGAGCACAACCACAGAATCGCGATTCTGAGAATGGCCACAGAATCGTGATTCTTTCAGCAAGCTTTTAGGCAGGAAACAGAAAATCGTGATTTTTCAAAAAAAATTGAATTTTCACAGAATCACGATTTTCATCACAGAATCGCGTTTTTTGGTGGGAACTTCGAATTTTTGAGCGCCGAGCAATGGCGAGCTCCGTATGTGCAGAAAATCATGAAAAAACACAGCGCTTGCTCTCCCTTGCACCTCCTAACTCCCTCTCACACCATAATGCATGAAAAATGGTATGGAATAGTGGGTACATAGAGAACCTTACTCAGAATGTTTGTCTTGCCATTGGAAGCTTTGGCATTACCAATCTTTTCCACATTGTGCTTCGTGTCATCCCTTGTTTGCACTTCATGTCTATGCTTTGGACTTTCCAAATCAGATAGAAGAGCAATGTTGCCTGCAACATGATTCAAACATCCTGAATCTATGTAGAACAAATGATCATCTTCTTTACCTTCTTTGTGGCTTAGGTTCATAAGAAGCAATGAGTCTTCATGTGGTTGATCTTCTGAATAATTGTTGTAGTCCCTTCTAATAGATTCTATTGTTATTGTTGAAGTTGTGTCCACCTCTGCCTCTATTGCTACCATATCCACCTCTTCCACTTCCTTTCTGAGTCTTCCGATTGAACCAACAATTCTGAGTGGTGTGGTTGGTCTTATCAGATATTGCACAAGGTTGAACATTCTGACCTTTGGTTTTGTCTTGCTTTGTTCCTTTCTTCTTCCCTTTCCACTTGCTCTTGCTTGCAAAGTTGGCTTGGGAGGTCTCTTGTTCATCTTCTTCCTTCTTCTTGCCTTTCTGCTTCTTATCCTTCTTACCTGCATATAGAACACTAGTTGAATTACCATGATAAGAGTTACCTTCCTTTATGCTATTGTTGAAAAATGTTGAAGTCTGGAGTTTGCACATCCATGATGAGATCATAAGCCGTCGTGAAGGATTGCCATTGCTTATCACTTCGAATGCCATTGAGAATTTGCCTCATAATGAACTCTTCTTCAATCAGCTCTCCAATGGATGCTAACTGATCCGCAACCTCCTTGACCTTGATAACAAACTCTGTGATGGTTTGTTTAGGTGTCTTCTTCATTTGGTTGAACTCGTTCCAAAGATGATTCTTTCTTGCTTTGGTACTAGCAGAAAAGAAAGTCTCGAGGGCATCCCAAGTCTCTTGAGATGTCTTGCATCCTCTAATATGTGCTAATAGAAAGTCAGAGATAGAGTTTAGTATGTACGACCTTTCTTGAGCATCCCTTGCGCACCAAAGTGTGAGCTTATCTTTCTCCTCTTGTGTAGGTCCTCCTTTGGATCTTGGAATAGGCATAGCTTCATCACCTGCTACAATTCCATAAAGATTTCTACCTTGCAAATAGGCCTCCATCCTAATTTTCCAAGCCGCATAGTTGTGTCGATCAAGCTTCTCGATCATTGAGGGAAAGCCATCACCCATCTTGATCTAGCTTTGATACCACTAAAAGAACTTGGAGAAGCTTGTAGAAGGTAGAAAAATGTGTTTCGAAGCGACGAAGTTTGGTCTAGCCAACCGGCGCAAGACCAGCCCATGAGCTTATGGAGACTCAAATAGACCTTATAGGCATGCGATAAGTGCAAAGAAACACACTATGTACTTTGGAGCATCAAGAACAATGAGTCGATACAAAACAGATAGGTTCGTGGGTCGACTAGCTCAAAAAACTTACTATCTATGGAAGAGACAATGAACTTCAAATGCCCATAGCGACCAGTGTGATTACAATTAGAAAAAATCCTTTTATGGGAGTGATACACATAGGGTTGAGTGTATAGAATGCACAAAAGTATAAGGAATAAGAAAAATATGCTATAGGAATGAATGTGACATTCACTGGTGGTACTTCCTATTTTTCAGGAATATGCAGAGATTGACCCCGAGACAGAAAAACTCAGATTTCTCCCAATCTGCTGAACCAAATGCTATGAAAATTTATAGGCATAAACTAGACACTTATAGCTTTCCCATGAGACATCTTGCACTCAATTGGAAGCGCTCGAGAGAGAGAAGCAGCCTCTGCAAGATTACTGCTGGTGAAGAAGATGATGCAGAGAATTGAAGGAGCAAGACATCGATGGTCACAAGTGCATGTATATTGCTTCCATGTAATGTACAAGTGATTTCAAGTCTTTATATAGACTCTAGGAGTGTTCCACGACTTCTACAAGTGAAATTTGAATTCAAATGAAGGTGGGAATGGTTGTTGGAGGGAATCAATTCACTTCCCTACAATCTAGGAAAAGTGAAGATCTAGTTTGATCTACTTTTAGGTGATTTGATTGCTTGATTGGATGCAACTTCAACCACCACAAATTCGTGGGATTTGGCCTCTATCTTTCTACCTTTACATGTGTAAAGCTCAAGGCTTTTACAACGGTAGATGAACCATCAAAAATCTCTCAAAAAAATACAATAAATGAGCATAAGAAAAAGGACTCTCCAACGGATATTCTTTCGACATGATAGCCTTTGATGTAGATCAAATCCACCTCAGGCATAGTGTAAGCTTGATGTTCCAACTATCACTTATATAATGATGAACTTTGGAGTTTGATTTATTGATTTATTAACACATTTTCTGTTTTGATATAGGAGTTGAAGGTTCGTGAGGGTGTGAATGGGCATGGACATTTTGGATGTATCTAGATACGAATAAGAGAATATATATATATATATATATATATATATATATATATATATATATATATATATATATATATATATATATATATATATATATATATATATATATATATATATATATATATATATATATATATATATATATATATATATATATATATATATATATGGTAAATAAAAACCCACATAGAGGTTTCCTTCTACAAAAGTAGTAAAACTAGTGGTTACGATCAGGATCGCTCTAGATCACAATTTATGTAAATAAAGGATAACAAGATGAGGATCGAACACATATGTAAAGTGTTGTCAATGATGAGGAGTTTGAGACTTATGATTCGATGAAACTCTTGGCTATGCTTGATGTGTATGAAAATAAAAAACACATAAAGGAGTGTTGTGATGTAGAGGGATACAAACTATTTATCATTTCCATATTGGTAAAAGTAAGTAAACTTTCTCACTTAGGAATAGACATGAATTCATAATATAGCCCAATTGTCATGGAAATCCCATTTGACATGGATAAAGATTTCTTAGAGCATGTGGGATCTTAAATCCACCACATATTGAGGTAAGAGGAGAGGGCATGTGTTCCTACTTCAAGGGTAGACATAGAAGTCAGGAATGAAGTTAAGGGCAAAAAATATTTTGATAAATATTCCAAAACAAGAGGATAATCACACAAATTCTTATGATAATAAGGAACAAACCAAGAAAGTAGTAGTAACAATACAAGGTGGAGAAGATAGATGCACTTACATAGGTAACAATGTGATGAATGAAGAAGAGTAAGAAATACTACAATTACTACAAGGCGATCAATATGTCTTTGTGTGGATGCATATCTATGTTAAAGGAATGGACCCTAAAATTTAATCTCATAGGATACCCATGGTGGTAGATGCTAAGCAAATAAAGCAAAGATTGTATATACATAGTTATACATATTCTATTGAGATAAAAAAATAGGTCAATAAGTTTCTAGTTACGAGCTTCATTTACGAGATAGAGCATAAAAAATTTGTGGCACCAATTGTGATTGTCCGAAAGAAAAATGTTAAGTCAAAAATGTGCATTAATTTGAAGAAGTTAAATGCAACAACTACCACATATTTGTCCTCTACTATTGTTGCATTGACCCTCTTCATATTAATGCATACTTGTAACTTACCATTTTTCTCTAGGACCATCACAATCGGTGCAACTAACTTTGTATGATCTATCTCATAAACAAATTAGAAACTTATTGATATCTTTTTTTATCTTACTAGAATATGTATAACTATGTATACATGGCCTTTGCTTTATTGATTTGGCATCTACCACCATAGGTATCCTAAGCTAGTAGATGTTAGGGTCCACTCCATTATGATCAGCATGCATCCATGCAAAGACATATTGATAGTCTTGTAGTAATTGTAGTAATTCTTGATCTTCTTCATTCATCACATTGTTCCCTATGTAAGATCTCTCTTCTCCACCTTCTATTGTTACTACTATTTATTATTTTGCTCTTTATTATCATAAAACTTTTTGTGATTAGACTCTTGTTTGAGAATATTTATCAAAGTCCTAACTTAATATTGTATAAAGTGTTGTAGAGTCTCAAACACTCCTAGTATTGCATCATCTTCTGGATCCTCGGTATTCTGATGGGCTTTGAAGTATTTATGGGCCAACGTTGGACTTGGCCTTTGGCCAAACTAGATGCTAAAGTAGCCTACTAGAAGGGCATGCAACTCAACCTAGATGGCCATGCAATGGTGATCAATACCTTTCTCATTTCATCTATTATGTATTTTATTGCATGTTGAATATCGAAAGACAATCAATTAGCAAAGTTGCAAAGTAATTTCAAAAAATTCCTATAGGCTGGAGATCCCAATAGGAGGGGCATTCCCAAAATCAAGTGAACCTTGTGTGCTAGCCACAATGATTCTAGTGGGTTGGGCATTCTAGATGTGGGAGGTATGGCAGATAAGCTGGCAACCAAGTTGCTGATCAAAGCGTGTTGCAATGTAGAAGCTTCATTGTCTAAACTGATTTTGAAGAACAAATCCTTGCTTACGCTTAGGGGTATCCCTAGGTGGAAGGATCTCAATCTACTCATCCTGATGTTTTCTCAGCATCTAGTGACTCCAAAAGGTTCAAACCTTGTTTCCTCTTTATGAAGAGTTGGAATAAGATGAAATTGTATATCAAGGTTAATGAAGATTGGAAGTGGAAGGGCGAGATTAGAAAAAGTTATTCTATTTGGTTTCCTATTAATGGAAATTGGAATCAAAGAAGTTGATTTGGAGAACATGCAAAGATCAAAGAAGGTATGGAACAAATGATTTAGTGAATGGGAACATCTCTCGACCCATGAGAGAGGCCACTAGATAAGATTTGAGGACATAGACCCGATTAAATGAGTTGACCATGTTGATTGATGCCTTCTTAGAAACACTTGGGATAACCCAAGGACTCCTCTCTTGCTCAAAAATGACCCGTCCTAGATTGAAGGGTAAAGATGGACCAATGGTAATAAATTGGATAAAACTCTCATGATCCATAAGCATCATGACTTGCATATCTCTCTTAATAGGAGATGGTGTATGAACTACTCTAACATCAGATGGAAATTAATATGTGGGGACATATGACATCCTCTCATTGAGAACCAAAAATTGGTTTTTATGTGGCAAATCCTCCATCATGGAATTTGGATCAATGCCAAGCCTAATAAAATATGTGGGCTCATCCAGTGGTGCAAGTGTTGCCTATGGGGAAAAGAGGACCTTGGCCATCTCTTCTTCTCATGCCCAAGAAGCTACACAATTTGGCAATCACTTACCAAGATTTTGAGGTTACAAAGGAAAATCAACTAGGAAAAAAAACATTACTTGGAAAAACAATTGGCTATTATGTTGTCTTGTCAAATGCCATCAGAGGGGAAGTGCTCTCAAAGATATGGAAAGAAATATGTGTGATCAACTTTGATGCCCATCCAAAAGAATGGACAATTGAAAAATCTCTAGGCTTGTTAGGAAGAAGCATATGTAACTATAAAAAATCATTGCCTTTTTGATACCATAGGATATTTGTCTTGGAAAACATCTAGATTAAAGGCAAATAGGTCTCTCATGAGGTTGAGAAAGAAATAATTCACCTTCTCAGTAACTAGTTTTAAACCTTTGGTCACCCATCAAATCTTAGGCCTCCTACTGGTGTTGGACTATCATAGCTATTATGCCTCCATGTTGTCCTACCATTGCTTTGTGGGTTACAGGGGATGCCAAGGGCACTAAGCCCATTCACTATACATTTTTTCTTTTATTAATTCAAGTGAGGGAGATTAGGCCTCGACAAAACTTCCTTTTATAATAAAAAACTATTAGAGATATTTATCTAGTCCAAATTATTGAGCATCTCTTGGAGCATGTTATTGACAAGGAAGTGTATAGATTCTTTGATGGTTTTTCATCCTATAACCAAGTGTCCATTGCACTAGAAGACTAGAAGAAAATATCTCTTCCCATAGAGTGGGGGATCCACACATTTACATGCTTTTAAGGTTTGCAAATCGTGTGAAAACCTTTAAAAGGTTAATGTTTCATGTTTTTAAGAAGTTTTTATGGAAGTTCATGGAGGTTTGTGCTGATGATTTATGCTCTTACTTTGAGAAACATGTCCAACATATCCCAAACTTGCAAAAATCCTTTGATAAATGTGAGACCTAGCAAGTGCATTTAAGTCCAAAAAAGTGTATTTTTATGGTGAGGCAATGTTCAATCCTTGGAAATTTTGTGTAAAAGAACTGAATATCTATGAATGAAGCTAAAATGAAGGTTACCATTGATTTATTTTGACCAAAGAATACCAACAAGGTCTAATCCTTAATTAGATAACACATATTATGGACACTTCATAAATATGTATGTAGTGATTGAAAAACCACTCTATGGATTGCGCACACACTTCCAATGGATAGATGAATGTGTGGAAGCATTCTTGGAACTAAGGAGGAGGTTGAGGACTTATCCCATTTCAAACGAACTTTAAAAGTATTTATCATTCCATGTCCACATGGATGCATCAAACTATGCCATAGGATGCAAATTCACACAACCTACATCTCATAGCAATATGGGTTTTACTGTTGCATATGTTAGTGCAAAATTCAATGTTATGAAAATAATTTATACCACAATGAAATATGGAGGATTTTGATTGGTCAACACCATGAAGAAGTTGAGGCATCTTGTGAAATCAAAAGGTCAGTTGAGTATCTATCTAATGCTTATCCATTTAACTGAGATGTGGTCTCCATGTGGGTAGAGAAGATAAAACCAGCCTCTCATAGCTAGAACTCACCTTGAGATGATTCCAAAATACATAAGTCTATAAAACAAACAAAAACTTTTCACATAATTGGAAGGATTTTGTGTTGCCAATATAGTTAAGGAATATTTGTTTGTTGTTTTGATGACAAAGAAAGCTGAATTGATAGAAAAAATCGCATAGGATTGTTATATCACCACCACATTCGGATAACTAGGATGTAAAATCTTAGAAGAAATGGGGTACTATAGCCTACTATTGAGAAAGATGCACATAATATACCCTAGGTATGTCTATAAAACACTATTCATGAGCTCCATGGATGTGGTTTGAGCATTGATGAGACCAAACGACATCACCAAAACTTATAGTGCACATATTTAGTCCTAAAAGTAGTCTTAGCAACATCCTTTGCCCTAATCCTAATTTGATGATATCATGATCTAAGATCAAGCTTGTTAAAATACCAAACTTGATGTAATTGATTAAATAGGTCTTCAAACTTAAGCATTGCAAACCTATTTTAAACCATTAGCTTGGTAGTTCTCTATAATCTATAGATAACTTCATAGATTTATCGTTCTTCTTAAGGAGGAGCATTTATGATGCCCACAGTGAATTATTGGGTCTAATGAAGCCTTTATCTAAATAATCTTGAATTTGCTTCTCTACCTCCTAGTGCTGAGACACAATAAGCCTATAAGGTGGTTTGCAAATGTTGAGAATATTTTTCTTATGTATAGGTTGAGGTACAAGTTCCAAAAGATGCAAATACCTTTGGAAGGCCTTCAAATGCTTCAAGATGGATCAAATAAAGGATAAAGGATGACTAGAGTACCATGCAATATCTAGAACATGATGACTCAAATGGATGAGTGACAAGGAAGTTCTTGCGATGTTCTAGTGGAAGGTTGATGTGGCTTCTTTTCAAAGGTCGGCCATATTTGGCTTATTTCACCCCTTAAGCCATGGAATACATGTACCCCAAGTTTGTACCACAAGTTTATATGTATTGGGAAGGTTTCTAGATAATTTATTATGCTCAAATAAGAGAGGACAAATCGTGATATCCTTTAGAGTTCAAGACAGTCATATGGCCATCTCTATGTGGCTATAGATTTGTATACAAATCTTGTAGAGTATCTCCTTCATTACATATTCAAATAATGTTTTTATGGTTCTTTGGAAGAGAGTCACTTAAGATTAGTGTTGAATAAACTAAAGGAAAATCAACTGTTTGTAAATCTAGACAAGACTCAAATATTTCTTCTAGGGATAGAGTATCTAGGGCGTTAGGTATTGGTCGATGGGGTTCATATGGATCCTAAGAAGGTCCCATTTATTTTGGCATGGCCAACTCCTCAAGATGACAAGCAGCTTCCATCATTTCTAGGACTTCCCAATTTCTACCAAAAATTCATTTTATCTTATTCGTTGATGGAAACACCTACGAAAAATTCACATCATAGCAAGGTATCTTTTGCATGGAAGCAAGAGCAACAATATATTTTGTATACTATGAAGCAAGCTGTTTTAGAGGCTTCAATACTCAAAGTGGTAGGTCCATAGATTTGAGTTAGAAACAAATGCCAGTGGCATAGCCATAGGGGTAGTTCTAACCCAAGATGGTAGGCCAATAAATTTTGAAAGTAAAATGTTAACTAGTGCACAACGCAATTGGCTAGTGCATGAATATGAGTTGTATCCAATCGTGCATGCTCTTAAAGTCTAGGGACATTATCTTTTTGTTGAACACTTTAAAGTGTATACAGATCCCCATAAACTGAAGTATTTTTGTAGTCAGCCAAATCTTTGAGGTAGACAGGCTCGTTGGGCTAAGGTCATGCAAGACTTTTGCATGGAAACCCTATATAGAAGAGGAAAAGATAATATTGTAGCTAACACATTATCTTATATAATGTATGAAATGAAGTTTACAGTTCTACAAAGCTCATTGCTTCAAGAGATAAATGAAGATAAGGTGGAAGGTCCACATTTGTTGGACATCATTAGAGTGATGACTCTATTATAGGATATGAGGTAGTTATTTATAAGACTTACCCTACTAAAGCAAACAAGTCAATTCTATATTCTAATTTGTCAATGGAGAATGGAATAGTTAAATAGAAAGGAAATATTTGCATACTAGATTCCTAGGATTTGAGAAGAAAAGTTATGCATGATAACCATGATGTTCATTGTGTAGGCCATCCTTGAATTTAAAAGACCATTCACCTAGTTAGAAGAACATTTTAGTGGCCTCAAGAAACTAGAGAGGTTCAGGCATATGATTTACAATGCTTTATGTGTTAGATCAATGAGACAAAAATGGTTTAGACACGAGGTCTTTTACATCATTTACAAATTTCATAATAGAACTGGGATAGTGCATCCATGGACTTCATGGTGGGGATAGTATGAACCCAAAGGGAGCGGGATGCTATCCTAGTAACAGTAGATAGATTGAGCAATGTGGCTCACTTCTTCATACCCATGCAGGACATGATAGAAGCTCCACATGTAGTGGATCTATTTATCCAGCATGTCTTTAGATTGTATGGGTTATTGGCATCCATAGTTTCAAACAAGGATGTTAGATTTCTAGGACATCTCTCGAAGTTTGTATTTGATAATATGAAAGTGTCATAAAAAATGAGTAGTGGTGATCATCCCTAGATATATGTAGACATATTGGGATAATTATTTTCAATTACAAGAGTTTTCTTATAGCAATAGACCTTAGAAAGTGCTCGGAATGCCTCCTTTTTAGATGAATTATGGCATAAATTCCATTGCTCCAAGTACCATAGGAATGCCAAAGAAATTTTCTACTGCTTGAAGTTTTTGAAAATATCCAAGCAAGTTTCGAAATAGCTAAAAGCCAAGATGCAGCAAGTAGCTGATAGGGCAAAAGAATATGCTAACAAGAGGAGATCTCCTAGGGTCTTTGAAGAAGGAGATAGATTTTATCTTCAAGTTCCACCTAGACCTACTTCACTATCCATGCTCACAAAGGTTTTGTGGACCTTGGAAGATAATAAAGAAGCTTAGTAGTGTTGCTTATTGATTAGAGCTTCCTCCAGATTGTAGAGTCCATCTAGTATTTCATGTTAGTAAACTTACAAAGTATATTTCGAGGGATGATAATCTATTAGAGGTTATTTTTCCTTTGCAAGAAAGTGAAAACATGGATCATTCTTCAGACAAGATACTAGATCAGAGATAGAAGTAGTTGCAAAAGTGTTTCATCTAGGAGATTTTGGTAGCCTGGAGAGGATTGTCACCTAAAACCTCAACTTGGGAATCAAAAGCTTTAGTTCACAAGTACTTTCCCTCATTCATAATTGAGGAGAATGATCTTTAGAAGGTGGAGAGAGTGTTAGAAATTTTTCTATAGAGACCTTTACATGTGTGTGTGGGGCAAGGGCTAAGATTAGCCAAGGTCCCTATCTCAGGAGATACCCTGATGCACTTTAAATGTAATGGGAATGCATGTGTAGGATGGCCACATGTCCACATGAAAGTACTAGAAGAGAAGTGACATGCAAGTATACTCCACATAATGGAGTTGTAGAGAGAAGGAATAGAGTCAAAGTAGAGGTGTTTAGAAGCATGCTAAATAATATATGTATGCTTAATTGTTTTTGGGTTGAAGCTTTTAGAAAAAGTGTGTACATTATGAATAGAGTTCCTATTGTCAAAGTTCATCATTTGGCACCATATGAGGTATGGCATGGAAGGAAACCAAGTGTAAGTCATTTGAAAGTATTCGGTTGCATATGTCACGTGCATGTATGTACTAAAGTAAGATCAAAGCTTGATGTTAAATGAGAAAAGTGTTTATTTATTGGTTACGCAGATATATAAAGAGGATATAGATGACATAATCCTCATTCCAATAAGGTAGTTGTTTCAAGAGATGTAAACTTTGATGAAACACTTCATGGTATCCATGTAAGAATGTTTGTAGGTCATGGATGAAGACAAATAATATATGACTGAAGGAGATGAGTGCTTACCTGAGCCCATAAGAACTTTATGTGATGAGAGGAAGGGTTTGGATAAAGAAAAAGATCTAACTTTTAATGGAAGATCAATTCAAGGGTCACTTCCAAATGTTAAAAGGAAATGTAAAATCAAACTTGCTTCATGATGAAGGAGAAGAAGTTGATAGTATATATGAGTATGGAGAGTCATCAAAGATTGCTAATAAAAAAGAAAAAGCACTTATATTTATGTTAATAAGTGTAGAGAGTACATGCATGGAAAAAAATGAAAGAAGAATGCTCTCACAAAATGAAAGAGTGTTAGAGAATGGATAAATCCCCCTTGAAGGAGAATGAATACACTAGTAGAAGCAAATGACAAGGTACCCAAACACAATGAGATGAAAACAATGACATGACATGGAGTATCTCTTGGATACAAAATGGAGATGCACTCATGCGGATGCAAACAAAAATGAGGTAGAAATCATGTCATCAACACCCCCTATGCAACTCAATTTTGGAGCACTATATGTTGTAGAGGTCCACCAAGCACTAGAGCAAAACTAGAGGTAGAGCCTTCATGAACATGTCTGCCAAGTTCTCGTGAGAAAAACACTACTCTAGAGTAATCTTTTGTAATATGAGCTTCTCTCATATGAAATGGTAGTAGATGTTGATGTGCTTCATCTGATCGTGGAACATTGGATTCTTGGCAACAACGAAGATTGAATGGTTGTTGCTACCAATGCATGTTAGAGTAATTTGCAAAATACCAATGTGAGATAATAAATGTCAAAGGGAGAAGGCCTCACATGCTACAAAGTTAGATGCTCGGTACTCGACCTCGATGGATGATCGAGCAACTCTAGGTCATGATCCAAAGAAGAATATGTGACTAGAAGTAGATTGTGGAGAATCAAGATCAATCACCAACCCAATCTCAATCTAAGTATCTTGCAAGTTCTTGATTTGGAAAAGGTTTCATGAAACTAGATGGAAGAAAGGGCAACAAACCAACCTACCTATCCCAAAGCTATTCATGGGACAAAAACATCCAAAAAGATCTTCTTATGGTGATGCTTAAAACCTGAATAACACTCTTCCTATCTACATGAGTGGGTATTAAGCTAAAACAGAATACAATAGAGTGCCAACACTGAGAAAATGGTGCATGAAAGGAAGTAAGCATAGGAGAAGTCCTTAAAAAATGAGAAATTCATGCCTACTCACTTAGAAGAGCCATTGAAAGTAAAGCCACATGGTTGGGAAAATCTAGACAACGAGTGAAGTAAAAAGATTAATCCAACTTAGATACCACTTCTATGCAAGCGAGGTCATGTATAAAAAAAAATTCATTGGATAAGGTTGGAGATTACAGTGAAGGGGACGATGGAAACACATGTTTGTCTATCCTCTACAATGATTACATGATAGAAGCAATATTAGTCTTGGGTGCAAGAGTAGCCATAGAAACTATAGAGATTTGGGAGAAATGGGGAAGCCTTTCTTTGAGGTTTTTATGCATGAAATTCCAATTAGCAGATGGACATGTAGACTGTTCTCTTGAAATTTTGGAAGAAATACTATTCTCTATGTATCAAGTTAAGTTTGAGTACACGAGGACTATTTGTCAGTTTGGAAAAGCAAGAAATTATGAAATGATCTTAGGAAGACATTTCACGAGACAACTCAAAGTGGTTCAAGATTGGGGATCTAATTCCTTATACTTACAACACTTAGGTGTAAAAAAAAAAATCAATCTAAAAGATATCTTTTCAAGACATTACTCCACTACAATGAAAATCCTTTCACGAGGATGAAGAGATGGCCTCTATACATAGTGTGCATTCAGAGGTTCCTTCCTAGATGCAAGAAGACACTAACTTGATAGTCTGTAAAGGAACCATGTCCAAAGCCATAATTAAATACAAAGAGAAAGAAGACATACACAAACCATTAAATAGACCAATCGAAGATCCTACATACATGCCTATGTTCTTCAATCCTGAACATACAATTGGATTTGAATCTTGGTCACATTAGAAATGTCAATCAATGAGCAACACGTGATTGAATGCTATGATGTCAAAGGCTGAAGGCTATGATGTCTTCATGTTCGCTACTATGGATGAAGTCTTCAAGATGAACACTATAAGAAAGGCTTCAATGATGTGTGTGTGACTCTCCTCCCATCCATACATGCCCTCTTGTACTCTAAAATTAGCAATGTTCTGGAATGGTCTAGTGTCAACATGTGTTCATCATGCAACACTTATCCCCATTACTACCAAGTACCTTAGGTATCCCCCGAGCTTGGGATTTTGGCTAGCTGGCCCTTGTCCCTCACACATGGAATGATCCCTATGGACCAATATCATGATCCATATGGATCAATGTCTAGCACTCTCTCCCACTTCTAACGATCATTGTCCTCAATGATCAATGAGGGAAAATACTTGTGAACCACAGCTTCTGATTCCCAAGTAGAGTCAGTAAGTGGTAATCCTTTCTAGCCTACTAGATACTCCTGGATGACACGATTCCTCAATCGCTTCTATCTCCGACCTAGTATCCTATCTAGAGAATGATCGGTGCTATCACTTTCTTGTAAAGAAACAATACCCTCTATTAGATTATCCTCCCTAGAGATATACTTTCAAAGTTTACTGACATGAAACACAAGATGAAATCTGCAATCTGGAGGAAGCTCTAATCGGTATGCAACTTCACTTAGCTTTTTAACTATCTTCCAAGGTCCACAAAACCTTGGTGAAAGCTTACTACACTTCCGTGTGGAGAGTGAAGTAGATCTAGCTGGTAGCTGAAGAAAGAATTTGTCTCCTTCCTCAAAGGATCTAGGAGATCTCTTCCTGTCAGCATACTCTTTAGCCCTATCAGTGGCTTGCTACATCTTGGCTTTAGCTATTTCTAAATTTTTTTGGAGGTTCACTAAGAACTCTAAAGCACTAGGACATCTCTTTGGCATGCCTATGGTATTGGGAGCATTGGGATTCATGCCATATAATTCATCTCAAAAGGAGACATGTCTATCACCTTGTGAGGCCTATTGTTATAAGGAAACTCAACTAGTGGCAAATAACTATCCCAATTGGTCTATCTCTTAGACACATATGCCCTCAACATGTCCTCGAGTATCTGGTTGAGCCTAACGATTTGACCATCTATCTGAGGATGATCACCACTACTCATCTTTAATGTCACTTTTAGTTTGTCAAATACAAACTTCGAGAAGTGTCCTATGAATCTAAAATCCCTATCCTAAACTATGGATGTTGGTAACCCATGCAATCTGAAGACATGTTGGATAAAGATCTCTGCTACCTGTGGAGTTTCTATCATCTCTTGCATGGGTATGAAATGAGCCATCTTGCTTAATCTATCTACCACAACTAGGATAGTATCCTGCTTCCTTTGGGTCCACGGTAACTGACTATGAAGTCCATGGATACATTGTCCTAGTTATGATCTGGAATCTATGAAGGATGCAAAAGACCTAGTGTCTTTAGCCTTTCTGCTTTGTTGACTTGACACATAAAACATTTTTGAGCATAAGTGTGGACATCTCTAGCTAATACAGGCCACCAAAATGTTTGTCTAACAAGTTGTATTGTCTTGAAAACACTAGGATGTCTTGGGCAAGGCACATCATGGTTATCATGCATGACTTTTATTCTGAAATCCCGAGAATCTAGTACACAAAACTTTCCTTTTTGTTTGACTATTCCATTCTCTTGTGAGGAATTGGAATACGAACTAGACTTGTTTTCTCTGTTAGGTGAAGAAACAGCTAGAACTACCCCATCTCCTATAACAGAGTCATCACTGATGGCTTGAATAATCTGCAAAAAATGTGGATCTTCCACTTGTGCTTCCTTTATCTCTTGAAGCAATGAGCTTTCTAGAATTGTAAGGCTCATTTGATACATTATCCGTGATAATGCATCAACAACTATATTCACTTTGCCTCTTCTATACAAGATCTCCACGTGAAACTCCTGCATGAGCTCATCCCAACGAGCCTATCTACCTCGAAGATCTGGCTGACTACAAAAATACTTAAGTGTATGGTGATCTGTGTATACCTTAAAGTCTGCACCATAAAGATAGTGTCTCTAGACTTTAAGTGCATGCACCACCACATACAACTCTTGTTCATGCACTAGCCGATTGTGCTATGCATTACTCAATTTCTTGCTTTCAAAAGCTATTGGCATGCCATCTTGGCTCAAAACTGCCCCTATGGCTATGCCACTAGCATCTATCTCTAACTCAAAGCGTTTCTGTGGATCTACCACTTTGAGTATAGGAGCCTCTAAAAGATCTTGTTTAAGAGTATCAAAACTCTCTTGTTGCTCTTGCTTCCATGCAAATGGAACTTTTCCTTGAAGCAAGTTCATCATAGGCACTGCTATCGAGGAATAAGAAGAGATGAATTTTCGATAGAAACTGGAAAGTCCTAGAAATGACTGCAGTTGCCCCTTATCCTGAGGAGTATTCCAAAATAAGATAACTCAGACCTTCTTGGGATCCATCTGAACCCCATTGGCCGATACCACATGCCCTAGATACTCTATCCTAGGAAGAAATAACTGAGTCTTCTCTATATTAACATACAACTGATTCTCTTTTGAAACATTCAATACTAATATCAAATGATTTTCATGCTCATGCACAGTCCTACTATACACTAACAAATCATCAACAAAATCAACAACACATTTTCCAATGAACGGTCGTAAAATGTCATTCATGAACATCATAAATGTAGCTGGTGCATTAGTCAAACCAAATGGCATGACGAAATACTCATAATGTCCAAAATGGGTCATGAAAGTTGTCTTATGTACATCATGATCTCTTACTCTAATATGATGGTAGCCACTTTTTAAATCTATCTTACTAAATACAATGGCTCCACCTAGAGCATCTAAAAGATCATCAATCCTAGGCATGTGATATTTGTGTCTGATAGTAATCTTATTGAGTGCTCGATAGTCGATGCACATCCTATAAGATCTGTCTTTCTTCTCCACAAGAAGAATTAGTGCTACAAAGGGTGAATAGCTAGCCCTTTCTATATGTACTCGTCCATGACCTTGCAGACTTCATTTTCCTCTTGCAAACTCATTTGAAATGGAGGCCGAGCAGTCAGAGTTGCTCCCAATACCAATTTCATTCTATGCTCTATGTTCAATCAATCTTAAGCAACTTGAAAGCATTTACCAATCTCATCTCTTGGAGATGTGGTTCTCCACGGATCAGTAGTCGTCTCCCCTCATGCTCAAACCAATAAACATGTGAAGCAAAGTCAATGATTGGTGCCTTCCTCGCATGCCACTTCTTACTAAGGACTACATCAAAACGTGTTAGTCTCGCTATCTCAAAATCCAATTTGTCCTCATAGGATTGGATCTGAATAGGTAGAACAACAATATGTCTAACTTTATTGGATAACTCTATTGTGTAGGGAACTAATGCCATTATGTGTCGACCTAGTGTCAAAGAGTACCTTGACAGTTTGCCCTGCCATGATTCCCCTTGTGACAATGAGTTCTATGTCGCGAAATTGATATCCTTTCTGTGCCACTGGCAAAAGCACAGTGTCTGGCACAATTGGGACCTTGTTTGTGATCATCATAGCCACTATGGGAAATGATAGTGGTGATGGGAAATCTCCAAATTCCTCATTATCATCACTCCCTTCATGAGTGGGATTTATGAATATGGTGGTGGCTATCTTCTTTTTCTTAGGATAGTCCTTGAACAGGTGCTGCCCTAGACTCCCATAGCATAATCCTTCTTTCATTGCCTTCTCTTTCTTCTGAGGGGTAAGTATAGACTTACATATTCAGCCAGAGGAGACACTTTTCTCTTACATCCTGTGACTTTATTGATCATATGCACCTGCTTAGCCTCTCCAGAAGGCTCTGCATTGATCAAAACAGGAGTAAGTATGTGGAAGGATCGGCTGACCTTAGACCATGACGACCTCTGACACTGGAAGCCTATGCCCATATGTCCATCCTCATAGACTAAAGCCATCTCTGTGGCCTATGCCAAGGAATAACATCTCTTCTTCCTTTCGAATGGTCTAATAGTTTCCCTAATTCCCAAGATAAACTTGTGAACCTAGAGAAACTTTGGAATAGTATCAGGAAATTTATGAAGTACCTCTCTATACTTATCCACACACTCCTAAACTGTCTGATTCTTTTGACTGATGAAGAACCATATGTCTAGTGTTCTAGACCTCTCATCAAGCAGTTCAAAGTTATTATAGAACAAGATCTTGAACTGATCCCAAGTCTCGGGCTCTTTCTTATCTTGTTCAATCTTATGCCACCACCTATGGGCAGCATCCATAAGGTTATATGTGGCCTGCTGAATCTTGTGTCTATCATCCATGATATGACACAAGCAGAAGCATTATTCCCACTTGCTGAGCCAGTACTCAACAACATCAGTAGTCTTAGCACTAGTCGAACAATGATAACTAGGCGACTTAAGATCCTTAAGCTGCCATCTGGCCTCTCTAACTAGAATGCTATCTCTAGGGATTTATGGAGCTGGAGGCTCATCTAGAGCATCTACCTCAATCCCTAGCAAATCAAGCTCTCACACAACTCCCTCTTTCTTGGAACCATGCACGTGTTCCAAGATATCGTGGAGTGTGCTCTCTAGACTAGTAATTCTATTACTCATGGTCTGCATAGGATTTGCGGGTTTCTCTTCCATGAGTGTATCTCTCCTAGAAGGGGATGATGGTTTTGAGTCCATACTAGGTTATGGTCAATTTGTTTTCGATTTTTTGATGTGCAAATTTTGTTTTTGTGATTTTCAAATAGTACATTCTATTTACACCTAAATAAGTAAGTTTCAGTGGAAAAGAAATAAATCACAAGCCTTTGCTCAATGGAAAAATGAAGAAATAAGAAACTTTTAGTATGTTTTCGTATTCTTTAATGCATATGCAAACTAGATTTCTAGAAGTTTTGGCAGAATAATGACACAATTTTGAAAACTAGAAAAATTATACCAAGAAATCGTCAAGCAACTTCCACAATAACGATGCCAACATGCACAATCTAACTACAAATAGACTGAAGGGGATTACACACCCAGACAAATTTATCTTTCTTTCCTCGCTAACCTACAAGAAAATACTTACATGTTCTTACAAAGAAGAATACATGCATTGTGCCATACAAGTCCACATCTTAACTACAAGTATACTCTAGATACTATGCAAAATTGCATGTCTTATATGCAATATAATGCAAAAAGAAAGGAACAATGCATATTAATGGACAAGAGACTTATTTGGAGGTTCAAAGATAATTTGCAAGTGTGTGCAAGTTTTGAAGATGGTCCAACCTTTGTCGGAATAGCTTGCCAAAGCTCTTCTAATAGTCGGTGCTTCAAACGATTCCCCCTCAGGTGATTCATGCACTCAATGGTGTTTGACCCATAGATATGCCCACTCTAAGATGGTATTGCCCGCCCACAACCATGTGCTGCCCGACGTTCTAGGAGAGTCGCCTGCGATTGAGTGCAAAGGGAGAGAGAAGAGAAGAGAGTTTTCTCTTCTCCTGAAGTTGATGAGCGCTCTCTGTACATGCTCTCCATAAAGACATGTCCACCTTTGTCATCATAGTATATGGGATTCATTCTCTTGCTCTGCGTGTCTCTCAGAAATCTTTAGTGCCAATTTTTCAAAGTCGTTTTTTTCTTGCCATATCCCAAAATTCATCTATTGAGCTCCCTGAAATCTCTTTTAAATTTTTGTTCCAAGTGACTGACAACCAAAAAACTCAAAATGCATAAATGTCCTCAAAGAAGACGATGCAAAAATGCTGGAAAAACTCCAAGAATGCATGCGAAAAAAAAAACCACGATCGATCGAATGCTCTAATACCAATTTTAAGAAAGGCTTGAATGATGTGTGTGACTGTCCTCCCATCCATATATACCCTCTTGTACTTTAAAAATAACAATGTTCTGGAATGTTTTAGTGTCAACATGTGGCCATCATGCAACACTCATCCCCATTACTACCAAGTACCTTAGGGTATCCTCCGAGCTTGGGACCTTGGCTAGCTGGCCCTTCTCCCTCACACACATGGAATGATCCCTATGGACCAATATCATGATCCCTATGGACCAATATCATGATCCCTATGGATCAACATCTAAAAAACACAACTCGTTTGCGCTTTGGGTTCATCTCATAGTATAGTTCCATAGTCCTGGAGACTCCTTTTGATTCAGATGAAGCTTTCTTAGAGCATCTAGGGATTTCATTCCCACCACAAATAGAAGTCAGTGGAGATGATTGTACTATTTTCACCTACAAGAAAATGATAACATCCCATCCCCTAGGGAAGAGGAAGCTACAAAGTTTGAGGAGAACATGCCTAATCGAGATGTGGAAGAGGAAGATAGTGAATCACAATTCTTTGAAACATGTGAACACTTTAGAAAATACCGAGTCGAGGATAGGAAAATTGTAATGATAATGCCAAAGGAGAAGTTTCTATGGGAGAAGCACATGATGGAAAGGAGCAAACCTCTCAAATAGTGAGTTCGAAGATAGTTTTCGACTTTCAAGAACTCTTTTACTTTTCCCTCACATGAAAATATTATCGTTACTTGTCCTTGCATCAAGGCCTTGGACTCAGACACAGGCCGAGGAAGAAGCTAGTTTTTACCAAAATCTAGAACAGATAATTTGTGTGGCCATCTAATAATTCTTTCTGCCCATCTCCTCTTCATCTTCCATGGGATGACCTTGAAGGATTTCTTTTTGCAGCTTGAGGGGACTTCAAGAGAATGTTATCAATCAATATCGGTGAAGAATGATATTTCTCAAATATAGCTAACGTATACTCTAGCCAATGTGCAATTCATTGAGAAACATGGGAAAATGGGCTGATTATTACATTATCCAAAAGATTTCCTTCCATGTAAGGGGTGAATGGTGGAGATCATGTGTCTACTTTTGCAGATGGTATCGTAACTTTTGGGTGTGGGGGCACTAGAAAAACATACGCAATGGTCTCCGGGGAGCACAAATCTTTTTTCAACATAAATTATGCATTAGCATGGCTTTTAAGGATTTTGTAATGAAGGAATGCATGAACCATCTTACATGAATATAAGAGGATAGAAAGCACCACATCTACTTGCAAAGATTTCTTCTTTTGGTCCCAAATAGAAAAAGATATTGCAGAGTATGTTTCTCAATGCATTATATGTCAACGTGTAAAATGTAATTGCAAAGATTTCTTCTTTTGGTCCCAAATAGAAAAAGATGTTGCAGAGTATGTTTCTCAATGCATTATATGTCAACGTGTAAAATATGATCATGGTAAAGAATTTGGATTGTTAATGCCACTTCCCATTGTGAACAAACCATGAGAACAAATTTCATGGATTTCATCACTAGTCTTCCTACGGCTTCATCCATAATGATATGATTTGGATGATAGTTGATACGTTTAGTAAATATGCATATTTTATTCCATGTAAAAAGACCTTGTCTACACCTCACGTTGCCAAGTTGTTCATTAAATGTATGTTTCCACATCATGGTTTTCGAAAAAAAAGGCATGTTGCTAGATCATGATGTTTGTTTTTGCAATCTTTTTGGGGCTGTGTTTTTTCAACATTTTGACTCTAAAATAGATCTTAGTTTTGAATTTTATCCAAAAATATGAAGCTACAAATACCACTATAATTGATTCATTGCATTGTTATTTATACTCGCACTAATAGGGATGGAAAATTGTTATTGCTTTGATTTTCTTACAATAAGACAGCACATACAACTTCTGACCATGCACCTTTTGAAATTATGTATTGTAAAAGCGTTCCCATTCCCATGTCACTATTTCGAATTGATATTCCTAGGGCTGAGTCTATTGCTCAAGTTCACATTTCTATACTTCACAAAATTCCCAAGCACAATAGGTAAAGTCAAGAATGTTATACACGTAATGTTGATAAGAAACTATTAGCAAAAGAATTTAAGTAAAATGATTTAGTATGGTTATGTATCATTAAAGGACAATTGAAAAATACTTTACAACATCCTAAAGTTAAACTTGCACCATGCTATTAAGGACCATTTCACATTATTCAAAAGATTAATGATAATTCATTTAGATTAGATATGCCATCTTAATGGAACATACATTTCTTTCCATGTTAGTTTACTTTAACAATTCAAAAGAACTTTATCACTCATTCCTATTTTAGATGATCCTCCCTTGCTTGAAGAAGAATAAAAAATCTTCATTCTTGAGAAAATAATAGATCATGGTGTAACTACTACACGTACATATACTCAATATCATAGATATTTGATTAGGTATAAAAATCATTATATTGAAGAATGTCACTGGATCCATAATACTTCATTAACACCTCATTATGATCAGTCAATTTTTGCATATCATTCACATTCACATTCACATTAATTTTATTCCTCCAAATACATTTTCATGTATGTTTTTCCATGGACATGTGCTTGGTGCCAGCCATCTCTATTTTATTTATATCAATTGAGGTCAGTTGCTTTTCAAATTGGGGGCATGTTATCAATTAGAGGGTTCCTTCTAGAAAATTAGTAAAACTAGTGGTTACGATCATGATTGTTGTAGATCATGATTTATGTAAATAAAAGATAGGTCTAGACAAGTTGAGGATCAAACACATATGTCAAGTGTTGTCAATGATGAGGAGTTTAAGACTTGTGATTCGATGAAAGTCTTGGGTATGCTTGATGTGTATGTAAATAAACAACACATAGTGGAGTGTTGTGATGTATAGGGATACAACCTATTTATCATTTCCAGATTGTTAGGAGTAAGTAAACTTTCTCACTTAGGAATAGGCATGAATTCATAATATAGCCCATGGAAATCACATTTGACATAGATGAAGATTTTTTAGAGCATGTGGGAGCTTAAATCCACCACATAATGAGGTAAGAGGAGAGCTCACATGTTCCAGCTTCAAGAGTAGACATAAAATTCAGGAATGAAGTGGAATGAGAAAATGACAAAAGAAGATGATGAAATACTAGGAATGTTTGAGACTCTACAACACTTTAAACAATTTTAAGTCAGGGACAAAAATTATTTTGATAAATATTCCCAAAAAAGAGGATAATCACACAAATTCTTATATAAAGAAGAAACCAAGAAAGAAGTAGTAACAATAGAAGCTAGAGAAGATAGATGCACTTACATAGGTAACAATGTGATGAATGAAGAAGAGCAATAAGTACTACAATTACTACAAGACTATCAATATGTCTTTGCATGGATGCATACTGATGTTAAAGGAGTGGACCCTAACATTTACTCTCATAGGATACATGTGGTGGCGAATGTTAAGAAAATAAAGCAAAGACCATATATACATAGTTATACATATTCTAACAAGATACAAAAAGAGATCAATAAGTTTCTAGTTACAAGCTTCACTTATGAGATACAGCACATAAAATTTTTGGCACCAATTGTGGTGGTCCCAAAAAAAATTGTTAATCCAAAAATGTGCATTAATTTGAAGAAGTTCAATGCAACGACTACCAGAGATTTGTTCTCTGATAGTTGTTGCATTGACCCTCTTCATATTAATGCACACTTGTAACTTACCATTTTTCTTTGGGACCATCACAATCGGTGCCACTAATTTTGTGTGCTCTATCTCGTAAATGAAGATTATAATTAGAAACTTATTGATATCTTTTTTTATCTTTCTAGAATATGTATAACTATGTATATATGATATTTTCATTACTGGGGTGGCATCTATGACCATAGCTATTCTATGCTAGTAGATGTTAGGGTCCACTCCATTAAGATCAGTATGCATCCATGCAAAGACATATTGATAGTCTTGTAGTAATTGTAGTAATTCTTGCTCTTCTTCATTCATCACATTGTTACCTATGTAAGTGCATCTCTCTTCTCCACCTTCTATTGTTACTACAATTCATTGTTTTGCTCTTTATTATCATAAAATGTTTTTTGATTAGCCTCTTTTTTGGGAATATTTATCAAAGTATATTTTGTCCCTCACTTAATATTGTTTAAAGTGTTGTAGAGTCTCGAACACTCCTAGTATTGCATCATCTTCTGGATCCTTAGTATCCCGATGGGCTTTGAAGTCTCTATGGGCCAATGTTGTTGTTGGATTCTCGCCAAAATAGATGCTAAGGTAGCCTACTAGAAGGGCATGCAACTCAACCTAGATGGACATGCAATGGTGATGAATACCTTCTTCGTTTCATCTATTATCTACTTTATTGTATGTTGGATACCGAAATACAATGAATTAACAAAGTTGGAAATTACTTGTAGAAATTTCCTAGACTGGAGACCCAATAGGAGGGGCATTCCCAGAATCAAGTGAACCTTGTGTGCTAGCCACAACGATTCTAGTGGGTTGGGAATTCTAGATGTGGGAGGTATGGCAGATAAGCTGACAACCAAGTTGCTGATCAAAGCGTGCAACAATACAAAAGCTTCACTGTTCAAACTAATTCTCAAGAACAAACCCTTGCTTATGCTTAGGGGTATCCCTAGGTTGAAACATCTTGATTTTCTCATCTTGATGTTTTCTCAGCATTTGGTGACTCCAAAAGGTTCAAAACTTGTTTTCTCTTTATGAAGAGTTGGAGTAAGATGAAACCATATATCAAGGTTAATGAAGATTGGAAGTGGGAGGCTGAGATTATAAAAAATGATTCTATTTGGTTTCCTATTAAGGGAATCAAAGAAGTTGATTTTGAGAACACCCAAAGAGCAAAGAAGCTACGGAACAAAGGATTTAGTAAATGGAAACATGTCTCAAACCATGAGACAGGTCACTAGATAAGATTTGAGGACATAGACCCGATTTATTGAGTTGACCATGTTGATTGATGCCTTCTTAGAAATAGAATCAATGCTTGGGATAACCCAAAGACTCCTCTCCTGCTCAGAAATGACCCACCCTAGATTGAAGGGTAAAGATGGACCAAGGGTAATAAATTGGCTACAACTCTAGTGATCCATAAGCACCATGACTTGCATATCTCTCTTAATAGGAGATTGTGCATGAACTGGTCTAGCATCACATGACAACTTATATGTGGGGACGTATGGCATCCTCTCATTGAGAACAAAAAATCAGTTCTTATGTGGCGAATCCTCCATCATGGAATTTGGATCAATGCCAAGCCTGATTAAGTATGTGGCCCCCCCACTGGTGCAAGCATTTCGTATGGGGAAAAGAGGACCTTGGCCACCTCTTCTTCTCATGCCCAAGAAGCTACACAATTTGGCAATCGCTTACCAAGATTCTGAGCAACAAAGGCAAATCAACAAGGAAAAAAAACATTACTTGGCGAAACAATTGGCTATTATGCTGCCTTGTTGAATGCCATAAGAGGGGAGGCGCTCTCAAAGGTATGGAAGAAATATGTGGGATCAACTTTGATGCCCATCCGAAAGAATGGAAAATTGAAAAATCCCTAGGCTTGTTAGGAAGAAGGATATGTAACTATAAACAAATCACTACCTTTTAGACACCAAAGGATGTTTGTCTTGGAAAAACATCTAGATTAAAGGCAAATGGTCTCTCATGAGGTTGACAAAAAAATCATTCACCTTCTCAATAACTAGCTTTAATCCTTTAGTCACCCTTCGAATCTTAGGTCTCCTATTGGTGTTGGACCATCATACCTATTATGCCTCCAGATTGTCCTACCCCTCCTTTGTGAGTTATAGGGGATCCCAAGGGCACTTAGCCCATTCATTGTACAATTTTTCTTTTATTAATTCAAGCAAGGGAGATTAGGCCTCAACCAAACTTCCTTTTATAATAAAAAACTATCAGAGATATTTATCAAGTCCAAATTATTGAGCATCCCTTGGAGCACGTTGTTGACAAGGAAGCATATAGCTTCTTTGATATTTTTTCAAGCCATAACCAAGTGTCTATTGCACTAGAATACTAGGAGAAAATATCTTTCCTCATAGAGTGGGGGATTCACACATTTAGACGTTTTCATGTTTTTAAAAAGTTTTTATGGAAGTTCATGGAGGTTTATGGTGATGATTTATGCTCTTACCCTGAGCAACATTTTCAACATATCTTAAGCATGCAAAAATGCTTTGATAAATGTGAGACTTAGCTAGTGCATTTGAATCCAAAAAAGTGTATTTTTATGATGAGGCAATGTTCAATCTTTGGCCATCTTGTGTCAAAGAAGTGAATATCTATGAATGAAGATAAAATGAAGGTTACCCTTGATTTGCCTTGAAAGACGTATTCAGGAAAAAAGGGAATTACTCAAGATTTTGAGACAATTCTTTGTGTCCCAATGTTTTTATTTTTGGCTCATTCACACAACATAACATGTTATTATCTCTTGATTGGAGTATATTAGATTGATACTATAATATTACGCATAATTGTATTATAAATGAAGCATCAAGGATGATCTCAAACTTAAGAAGTTAACATAAATGGGACTTGAATAATTCCCAAATTCCTTGAATAGGACTTTTGACCAAAGAATACCAACAAGGTCTAATCCTTAATTAGATAACACGCATTATGGAAACTTCATACATATGTATGTAGTGATTGCAAAACCACTTTATGGATTGCTCACACACTTCCAATGGATGGATGAATGTGTAGAAGCATTCTTGGAACTAAGGAGGAGGTTGAGGACTTCTCCCATATTGAAGGAACTTTACAAGGACTTCACATTCCATCTCCACATGGATGCATCAAACTATGCCATAGGATGCAAATTCATAGAACCTGCATCTGATAGCAATATGGATTTTCCTATTGCATATGCTAGTGAAAAATTAAATGTTACAGAAAGAAGTTATAACAGAATAAAATATGGAGAATTTGGATTGTTCAACACCTTGAAGAAGTTGAGAAATCTTGTGCAATCAAAAGGTCATTTGATTATCTATCTAATTCCTATCTATTTAAGTGAGATGTAGTCACCATGTGGGTAGAGAAGATAAAACAAGCTCTCGTATCTAGACCTCGCCATGAGATGATTCCAAAATACCTAGGTCTATAAAAGTAGCCAAAAAGTTTCCCATAATTAGAAGGTTTTTATGTTGCCAAGATAGTTAAGGAATATTTCTTTGTCGTTTTGATTCTAAATAAAGCTCTATTGATAAGAAAAACTCACATAGGATTGTTAGGTTACCACCACACTCGGATAATCCGGATGTAAAATCTTAGGAAACATGGGGTACTCTAGCGTGCTATTGAGAAAGATGCACATAATCTACCCTAGGTATGGCTGTAAAACACTATTCATGAGCTCCATGGATGTGGTTTGAGCATTGATGAGACCAAATGACATCACCAAAAACTCATAATGCACATATTTAGTCCTAAAAGTAGTCTTTTCAACATCCTCTCCCTTAATCCTAATTTAATGATATCGTGATCTAAGATCAAGCTTGTTAAATATCTTACTTGATGTAATTGATTAAATAGGTCTTCAAACTTAGGCATTGTAAAACTATTTTTTACCATTAGCTTGGTAGTGCTCTATTATCTATACATAGCCTCATAGAGCTATTGTTCTTCTTAATGAGGAGCATTTGTGATGCCCACAGTAAATTATTGGGTCTAATGAAGCTTTTGTCTAAATAATCCTCAATTTGCTTCTGTAAATCCTAATGTTGAGACACAATAAGCTATAAGGTCATTTGCAAAATGTTGAGAACATTTTTCTTATGTATAGGCTGAGATACAAGTTCCAAAAGATGCAAATACCTTTGGGATGTCTTCAAATGCTTCACATTAGGGCGAAAAACGGCCAAAAAAGGGCCATGTAAGGATTTCAATTAGTTGTGCTTAATTTGGATTAAATTTGTCAAATCATTTTAAAAAATTCCATGTAAGCGCATTTAAAACATATCTTATGGAAATTTTGAAGAGAGAGAAACTCGTGTGATAATCATGAAAAGTATGTGTGATATCTTAGACCTTGAAGTTTGTGCTCATTGGGCCTTCATGAAAATTCAAATTTTTCTCTTGTTCACGAACTTATATAATGTGTGCTTTATGAAGTTTTGCACTTTTTTACTCTACTTTCCATAGCAGGCTTGTTTCTCTCTTTCATGTCATTTTAGACACTTTCACGTCACTCTTCGTAGCAGACCATGGAGAACCTCAACCCAAACACTCTCACTAAGCTTTCAACTAGTCAAAATCATTGTGATAACTTCCATATCAACATTGCACTAAGTCATGAGTATGCAAGGACAAGAAAGGTATTCCGAAGGGCTCTTCAACCTTCTGAAGTGGATGGATTGCAGAAAGAAGGCAAAAAACCTATCGACATATGGGCAGATGGATTTGTTTATCCAATTGATCCACAAACTGGAATGTATCCCCCTTTTCATGATCTTCATGATCTTCATGACCTAAGTAGATTGGTAGGAGATGGTGAGGATGGTTTACGAGGCTATCGTTCAAGGCTTTGGGAGATTGTAAGGAATTATGTAAAATACATAAACTATTTACAAAACACACTGCATCAAAGGGATTTGCATAAAAAAATGTGAATCTCTACTTTCAAAAAATGGGATTTCATGGTGGTGATGTTCATCTAAAAAAATATCCAAAGCTTTCACAAAATACAAGTAATGTACTACAAGATGTCTCAATGGGAGGTGCAAAAGCAAGGAGATTCTTCAGTAGCCATGATGAAAAACAACTAAATGCCATGTGGAGCTGCTGGAAAAAATCTTGCGAGTTCACGACTAATGTAAAAAGAAAACGAGAAATAGCAAAATAGAGAATGGAGGTGTGCATCAAACTAGATAATTTTTAAAAGATCATGAGGCAGTAGGTAACATCACATAGCTATGTGAGAAATTTTAGAAAGGCGACCACAAAGCTTATAGAAACCATCATAGAGGCATGGAGTGCCAAAGACATAACAAACTAATTGGTGAGTTTTCAAAATAATTTACTCAAAATATTTTTCTTTAATTGAAATAAACATATGATGAAACTCTTTTGTTATTCCAACATATTCTTCTTGTGCATGGTGCATTCTTTGCAAAAAAGGAAACACTTGCCAAATGGAACACCCAAGGCATGGAAAATTCTCATTATCAAGCAAGGACAAGCTTCTTTAGGTGCACAAGGAAAGGAGGTGGAGTAACAAAAAGTAATGCCTCCAAAGAGCTTTTTGATTGGTTCTTTAGAAGACAATTACAAAGGAGATCATGCCAAATATTATCATCAAAAGAATAGGACTACCACCAGACAAAAACATTATGGATCAATATCACAAAATGAAAAAGATTACATTCCAAAGGAAGCCTTAATATTTGCAATGTCTTTTATTTCTTTGAGAAATAAACATGTCTATGTATGTACATTTCATGATGTAATAAGCTTTGAAAAGGAATATGTCTATGTATGTACATCTTTTTTGAGTCTTCAGAATGAACTTGAATTTGGAAAATCTATCTTCAAAAATAATTTTGATTGATTCTTGAGAAGAGAATCACAAAAGAGCTCAGGAAAAATATTATCATCAGATAAATAGGACTTTCACTAGAGAAAAATAGATCATGGATCAATAAGGATTAATAGTAGGACATGGATCAATTACACAAAAAAAGATTACATCCTTCATATTTGCAATGTCTCGTATCCCTTTGGGCAATAAATATGTGTATCTATGTACATTTCATGAGTAATAAGCTTTGAAAAGAAGTATATTTAATCCTTCTTGAGTCTTTTGAATGAGCTTGGCTCTGGCAAATCTCCTTTATATCTGAGGTACTCTTTTCTCCTATAGCCAACAATACTTTTAACATCTGACACCCCTGCAGCCATTGTATAACTTGAGTAACAAAGGAAGTAGTGTGCCCTTGAAGCATTGAATCCTAGGGCATATCGAAAAATTCTAAATGCAGCTATTCTTTCAAGTAACAAAACTTTGTATGCATTAAAGGGTATTGAAGTAAAACCTATGTATCTTGAAAGAGTCCACAAGGAGAATAGTGCAAAATCAAGCTCTTCACTATAGTGCTTATGAATAACACAAAATAGTTCTCGATTCAATTTTGGAAGATAGTGGATCACTGAATGAATATCCACCTTTGTCTTTCCTTTCTCCTCTATGGTTTTCCTTGTTCCCTTCCCCCTGCCAACATAGTTGTCTTCATCCAATATAGATAGCTATGGCAAAAATAAAAAACCTAGGTGAGGAAAAGTCCAAGGAAACTTTTAAAGTCATAGAAATAACTAGAAAGACAAGCAGAAACAAAGCATGAGACACAACCGATTCAAGCGATTAGGGTCATCAAAGAATATCGGATGGGCCTAATCGCTTGCATCAGTCATGTTCGATTTCTCACCCTAAACTTTATAGAAACATATAATTAATGTTGAAAATAGCATTTATACACACATTAAGTTGTTCTATATGGAGCATTCATTCATATAGCTAGAAATATAATACTTGTTTGGACATGACCAATTCAAGCGATTAGGCCCATAAAAGAAGCTTGGATGGCCCTAATCACTTGAATTGGTCATGTCCAAAGGAGGTCATCTTGAACTTTAGATTGCATGTGAACTTTTGTATCTTATTATTGGTTAAGAATTTGGAGAAACCATTGCATCCAAAACATGTCAAAACCCTAAGAATTGACTGTCTATTTGCATGATTTTTATACCCAGAGGTCTTGATAAGCCTTTTTGTACTGATTTCCAGACATGACCGATTCAAGCGATTAGGCCCATCCAACATTTCCAGATGAGCCTAATCGCTTGGATTGGTCATGTCCGAGATTCATGTACAAAAAGGCTCATCAAGACCTCTTGGTATCAGAATCATGCAAATAGATAGTCATGGAGACATATGGGATTATAGAAGCTATGCGGATCATGTTACATCGCAACCCTTCTCAATACGATCAACGAAGGATCGATACACGACCACGAAGGGGCAAGATGATTCAAATGGAAGTCTCTACCACCTTCCCTACCACCACTCAAGAAGATGTTCACATGGCCAGCCCAACTAACCTTGATGAACCAGATGTAAATATACAGATTACATCTCCACTGTCACCTCCCATTCAGCCCACCGAACCCCTCACTGCTAGCATTCTTGAGCAACCAATATCCACCCTTAGTTAACCTATATCACACACCATCATTTTGTTGTCCTTACCTGTCTCTACCCCTATCATTGCGGGTCCATCTTCCCAACCTCATTTAGGTCATCCTGCCACCCATCAAACCATCATAGGTCACCCTTCTTTTCAACGAGCTCTTGGACAACCACATCCCCCTACCTAGTCCTTAACACCCACATTCCCCTTCACCACTACAGTTCCTCTTTCCCAACCCCAGACCATTGAGCCCCTCTTAAGCTCCTCAGAACCAACACAAGCCACCCTACCTCCATTGTTGGCAAACCTTGTAAATATGATGCAACAACTCGATGATTATAAGAGAAATTCCCTTTCCCAGCACACCTCACCCACATTCACACCCACCACTAACACACCACCTACCATTCCCGTATTCACGATTCACACATCACACACCATCACGTCCGATCTTATGGACATTTCACCTTCCACAAGACCACTCACCACCACTTTTGTTTCAACATTACCACCTGTAGCTTCACGCACGCCACCGCACACACCCATTGTCAGCAAAACATCCACTTTTCCCTTTCCCATTCCCCGAACCCTTGCATGATTCCATTGTCTTACTCTCTTTGTTCTTGTCGTGTGTGCACGTGTGTGTGTGTATGTGTGTGCATGTTGGTGTGCTTCTCACCCACACATTTGTGTCTTCACTTGCTCGAGGTCTTCATACCATCCTCATGTCTTCCCGGATTGACATTAAAGGAGGTGCTACTCATCACTAAGCTACAGGGAGCACCTAGTTCCTCCTCACTACTCAATGAAGAAAAACAGCACCCCAAAGAACACATAACATTAGCATTAGACTCTTTTCCTAGGCCCTTGAAAGTACGTGTTCTTGGTAGTGACACATTCCTATTAGTATTATCCATGTATGAACCAACAACCATGTGAAGTACCAAATACTTGGAAATAGAGTAGATCAAAACGTATCTCTCCTTTCTATCTAGCATTTATTGAGGTTCCAAAAGAGGGATGAAGTGAAGGACAAGCACTATAGAAGTAAAGCGGCCCATCAATGTTGCTCCACTTGGGCCATGAAATGAATGCAAGATCATTGGGAAGATGACAAAGAATAATGGAACTCAAAGTGCAAAAGTGTTGGGGCTAGGCAACTTATGTCAAATTTGCCTCCTTTTGAGTAGACTTTGTATATTCTTTGTATGGACACTCCATTGTTGTAAAGACCAGGGAGTCATTGAGCCTTGAGAGTGAATTCCAAATCCTCTTAAGATTTTTCACAATTTTTCCCAAAGCTAAGTTTTAGGACTCCAAGGCGTGTCTATGTTGAGAGAGATTATCACCGACTTTGAGAGCTAATGAAATCAACTTAGATGTAGCATAAAATATGCACATATAAGAAGCACGATTTCTCAAGTTGAGAAATCATTGGAAAGCATCCTTAAGACTTTTCAGTGCTCTTGTGAGTCATCACGTATCTAGACATTGAGGGGGAAGCTTGAGGTGTGTGATAATGCTTTTTGAAGACTTGACTAGGTAGAAAATGAGAAACCAAATGACTAAGAGCATAGAGATCAAGGCCATCAAAATAGAGCCTAGATGGATTCAAGTACCAAACTTACCTTCAATTGCCATCTAGGAGTGACCAAGGCTATAGAACATTACCAAAACATTGAGAAATTGAAGTTCTAAGTGCAAGAGAACAATTACTCTAGTAGACAAATTGTAAAGTGAAATCCTAGGGTATTTGAGCACCTACCTAAGCTTGAATCTACCTTTGAAGCTGAAAGACACTTTATGGGTAGTATCCAATCCATTGTGACCTTGAAAACATTAAGAATAACACTTCAATTGCCCTAATGACGTAGAGGGCATAACTATTGGATTTAACCATTGGAAGTCCAAGGACCAGAAGAGCATGCAATAGTCATCTAGAAATAATCCATTATACCTTGCACATGAGAAAATCATTGAAAAGCATAACGACACAATTTTGAAAAACTCAAAAAATTATACCAAGAAATCATCAAGCAATTTCCACAATAATGGTGTCGACAGGCACAATCTAACTACAAATAGACTGAAGGGGATTACACACCCTCACAAATTTATATTTCTTTCCTTGCTAACCTACAAGAATATACTTATTTGTCCCTGCAAAGAAGAATGTATGCATCGTACCATACAAGTCCATGTCTTAACTACATGTATACTCTAGATACTATACAAAATTGCACGTCCTATATGCAATATGATGCAAAAAGAAAGCAACAATGCATATTAATTGACAAGAGACTTATCTGGAGGTTCAAAAGATAATTTGCAAATGTGTGTAGGTGTTGAAGATGGTCCACCCTCTGTCAAAATAGCTTGCAAAAACTCTCCCAATAGTCATTGCTTCAAACTATTCTCGAAAGAGGGTCATTGACAATGAAAGAGCAAAGCTCTGAAGTGACCTCAGGCTGAAGCCAAAAAGTGCCTTGCAGCCACTCTCTCAAAAGAGCTCTCAGAGGGCTATCTTAGCAAGAAAAATCTCCAATTTTGGACCTTGGATGCGCAAGATATGGCCAATTTAGTATAGATAAGTGGGTTCACTTAGCTCAATAGATGAACATTGGCCTATGCCAAGAAGAAAACGAATTCAAAAAATTGGTGCTGAAGATTTCTAAGAGACACGTGGAGGGTGGGTGCATCTTTATATAAAGCATGTATAGAGAGCGTTCATCAACTTCAGGAGAACAGAAAACTCTCTTCTCTTCTCGCTCCCTCTACATTGAATCACAGGTGGCTCTCCTAGAATGTTGGGTAGCACGGGGGTGTGGGCAAATAGTACCATCTTGGAGCAGGCATATCTTTGGGTTGAGCATTGTTGAGCATGTAGATCACCTGAGGGGGGATCCTATGGCTCCCCAAAAACTCTTTTAAATATCTGCTCCAAGCGATCGACAATCGAAAAACTCAAAACGTGCAGACATCCTCGAAGAAGACCATGCGAAAATGCCAGAAAAACTCAAAGAATGCACGCGAAAAAAACCCACGATCAATCTCATGCTCTAATACCGATTGTAAGAAAGGCTTGAATGATGTGTGTGTGACTCTCCTTCCATCCATATATACCCTCTTGTACTCTAAAAATAGCAATGTTATGGAATGGTCTAGTGTCAACATATGGCCATCATGCAACAGTCATCCACATCACTACCAAGTACCTTAGGGTATCCCTCGAGTTTGGGACCTTGGCTAGCTGGCCCTTGTCCTTCACAAACACGGCATGATCCCTATGGACCAATTTCATGATCCCTCTGGATCAATGTCTCACAAACACAACTCATTCATGCTTTGGGTTCATCTCATAGTATAGTTCCATAGTCCTAGAGACTCCCAATGATTGAGACGAACCTTTCTTAGAGCATCTAGGGGCTTCATTCCCACCACAAATAGAAGTGAGTGGAGAGAATTGTACTGTTTTTCACCTACAAGAACATCATGACACCCCCTCCCCTAGGGGAAGAGGAAGCTACAAAGTCTGAGTAGAACATGCCTAATCAAGATGTGGAAGAGGAAGATAGTGAATCACAATTCTTTGAAACATGTGAACACTTTAGAAAATACCAAGTTGAGCGTAGGAAAATGGCAATGATAATGCCAAACGCAGAAGCTTCTATGGGAAAAGCACACGATGGCAAGGAGCAAACCTCTCGAACAATGAGTTCCAAGATAGTTTTTGACTTTGAGGAGCTGGTTTACTTTTCACTGACATGAAAATATAATCATTACTTGTCCTTGCATCAAGGCTTTGGACTCAGACACAAGCCGAGGAAGAAGCCTATTTTACCAAAATCTAGAACAAATAAATTATGTGGCCATCTAATAATTCTTTCTACCCATCTCCTCTTCTTCTTCCATGGGACGACATTGAAGGATTTGTTTTTGTAGCTTGAGGGGCCTACATGAAAATGTTATCAATCAACATCGGTGGAGAATGATATTTCTCAAAGATAGCTACGTTATACTCTAGCACAGAATGATAGTTCTGAAATATAGCTAAGTTATACTCTAGTGAATGTGCGATGCATTGAGAAACATGGGAAAATGGGCTGATTATTACATTACCCAAAAGATTTCCTTCCATGTGAGGGGTGAATGGTGGAGAGCATGTGTCTACTTTTGCAGATGGTATCGATAATTTTGGGCGTGGGGGCACCAGAAAAACATGCACAATGGTCTCCTGTGGGGAGTAGAAGGGGTGATTCATGCTAGATACAATAGTTTGGGATGGCGTGTTGATAATCCATAACACTTGCTAGATAATTTTCTAGCACAACATTGCTTCCCTCAATCTGTTCTTGGCATAGGAGTTCGATCGAAACCTCTAAGTGCATTGCATGTGCGCCCAATTGCATGGGATATCTGTGTCTGATAGTAATCTTATTGAGTGCTCGATAGTCGATCCACATCCTATAAGATCTATCTTTCTTCTTCACAAGAAGAACTGGTGCTACAAAGGGTGAATAGCTGGGTCTAATGAAATGGTGGCCGAGCAGTTGGACTCGCTCCCGATACAAATTTGATTCTATGCTTCATGTTCAATCAATCTTAAGCAACTTGAAAGCATTTACCAATCTCATCTCTTGGAGATCTGGTTCTCCACGGATCAATAGTCATCTCCCCTCATGCTCAAACTGATAAACATGTGAAGCAAAGTCAATGACTGGTCTCTTCCTTGCATGCCACTTCTTATTTAGGACTACATCGAAATGTGCTAGTCTTGCTATCTCAAAATCCAATATGTCCTCATAGTATTGGATCTGAATAGGTAGATCAACAACATGTCTAACTCTATCGGCTAACTCTATCGGCTAACTCTATTGGCTAACTCTATTGTGTAGGCATACTCTGACTACATAGTCTCTATATGTAAACTCATGACTAGTCGGGAACTAATGAAATTATGTGTCGACCCAGTGTCAAAGAGTACCTTGTAGGTTTTCCTTCCATGACTCCCCTTATGACAATGAGTTTTATGTTGGGAAACTGATGTCCTTTCTATGCCACTAGCGAAAGCACAACATCTTGCACAATTGGGACCTTCTTTCTGACCATCATAGCCACTATGGGAAATGATAGCAGTGTTACCGTCAGTGTCCATGCGAAACGCCAAATGGCCATTGGACACTTCTTTGTATATGTTCTTTAATAAAACATATAGTGGCTTGGTCAGCGATAGATTGTAAGTTCGATCGCATTTGTGAGACCTACGAAAGTTTGTCTTTGTGCTTCCTGTGTACTGTGTTTTTTTTTGCGTATTCTACAGTCTCTGTGCGAAGTACCATGTGCGGCCTTAGGAGCTCGGATTTCTACTCCGAGGATATCAGTGTGGAGCTTGCAAGAAGGAGAGCACATTGTGGTGCATCACCATTGAATTACTTCACTATTATCAGAGAATTTCGAGGCAAAAGCTTTGTTCCTTTTGTGCCAGCGAAGCAAGCACCCCCCCAGATTTCTCATGGCTTTCTCCAAGGCTACAACTAAGGCGGTGACCAAGGCGTAGACCTTGGCATACCTTGTCATCACTCTCACTTCGCGGGAGGTCACCCATCCCAGTACTATTCCCATCGGAGCCCGCTTAATCGTGGCAATCTGTTGCCACTAAGCTACACTCTTCTGGTGTTTGAAGAAGGGGAAAGACTAAGGTTGACATTACCTTGAACATGTTTTGGTCCCTCAAAGCTTCATTCTTTGCTTTCAAGGCCTGTTTTTGAAGCATTTTTGGAGTGTCTTTTGGAGCAATTTTGGGAGTACTTTTGCACATAGTTCTCTTGATATAGGTCCAAGAACATCAAGACGAGTGTTCTTTGTACTTCTTCAACAATAAATATCAACCTTTTGGGCTGTGTTTTTCATCCACACTCGTAAAACTACAAGTTTCTCGAAAGGTTTTCAATTTTGGTGGGAGCAACCATTGCAAACTTATGCAGCCTTTTGGGCCTAAAACATCAGAGTTGGCAAACACTTGAAGGTGTTGTTGGCTAGTCTTTGGGTTGTGCATTCAGCCTTTTAGTGTCATTTTATTGCATATATTGAGCACATACATACCATGTACGCTTCTTCAACAACAAATATCAACCTTTGGGGCTATGTTTTTCATCCACACTCATAAAACTACAGGTTTGTCGAAAGGTTTTCACTTATGGTGGGAGCAGCCATTGCAAATTTATGCAGCTTTTTGGGCTTAAAACATCAGAGTTGGCAGACACTTGAAGGTGTTGTTGGCTAGTCTTTGGGTTGTGCATTCAGCCTTTTAGTGTCGTTTTATTGCATACATTGAGCACATACACACCATGTACTCTTTTGTGGATACCGCTTATGTACGTCCATGTGGTCATTGATATAGCGGTTACATTCTTTGCATAAAGCCTTTTACGTTTGATAAAGAGGGTCGTGGTGAGGTTTTCTTGATTGGGAGACACCAAAATGTCAGGGTCTCTTCGGTGATGCAGATGGAAGACTTACCCAGCCTCGCCATAGGAGATGTATGATAGTTGTTCATAGGTGCTCTATAAGCCTAGTTGGCTTCTATTGGGTAACTAATTATATGCAGTGGAGTCAGTGATTCACTATGCAGGCAAACATGTCAGTACTTGCAGTTTTATGATATTTTGACACTAGTCATACGCTCATTTTGTAGAGGATACTCTGGAAAAACTTTTCTAGATTTTTGGTTTAGTCAACTATACAGTGGTCGCTTTACTCCTTGATACACCTTTTTGTTGGCGTTTGGACTCTTCTAGCTCCATTATCATTCTATTCAATTCTCTACCATCATGACATCAGAGGTCTCAGGCACATCTGGTGGATCAGCTTCTAGTGCCAGTGTTTCGAGGAGGAGCTATAACTTGCAAGGCAAAGACCATTTTGAGATCCGAAAATTTGATGACACAAACTTTGCTCTATGGAAGAATCAGATTAAAGATGTGCTGATTCAAAGGAGGCAATGGAAGCCAGTAAATGGGATTTCAAAGAAGCCTACTAACATGGATGAAGATGATTGGGATGAGTTAGATGAAATGGCCAAGTCTACGATTCGCTTGCACTTGGCAGATAATGTTTACTTTACAACATTATACTGTGAAAGTGTAGAGGAGCTTTGGAAGAAGTTATGCAATACATATGAAAAAGAGACAGCATCAAATAAATTCTATCTGATGAGAAAATTATATGACCTTTGTATGAAGGACACAGATAGTGTTTCCGCTCATTTGAATGAGTTTGATGCTATATTCTCCCAGTTACAGGCTCAGAAAATGGATATGGATAATGAAATGAAAGCAGTATTGTTGTTATGCACCCTGCCATCATCATGGGGTACATTTTGCACAGCTATTAGCAATAGTGCACCTGGTGGTAAACTCGTCTATGATGACACATGTGGAGCACGCTTGAGTGAGGGGATTCGTAGAAAATCTATGGTTGGCACTCAGAGTGGAGATGCATATAATGTTCGTGATTCTTACCAAGGAAAGAATCAGCAACATGGCAGGAGCAAGAACAAGGAAAAGAATGGTCAACGGAATAAGAGTAGAAGTAAATCAAGGAAGAAGGATATCAAATGCTATTATTTCATAAGAAAGGACATATGAAGAAAGAATGTTATGCATTAAAGAATGCTAAAGGTAAAGGACAGGATGTTGATGGGCATGTTAAACAGTTACCTGCACCATCTACTTCGACTGTGAAGGTTGAAGAAATTAATGTTATTTTTGATGATGCTGATGTGTTGACTCTTGATAGTATTGTGCCAACTGAGGCTTTTATGGTTGATTCTCTTTCCCACACCTGGCTGCTAGATTCTAGTGCTTCTTTCCATGTGACACCACACAGAGAATGGTTCTCTAATTACGCAGCAAAGTCTCTTGGTACTATGAGACTTGGTGACTCTTACCAATGTGATGTTGTGGGGATTGGAGATGTGGTTGTGTAGTTCATTGATGGTTCAAAATTTACCATGCATAATGTATGCCATGTACCTCAGTTATCACACACTTTGATGTCATTTGGTCAACTTGATGACCTCGGTTACAAGGTGGTCTTATATGCTCAGTCCTTTCGTATATCAAAGGGCAATATGGTTATTGCAAAAGGAAGCAAAGATGCCTCACTTTATCCTTTATTTGTATCATGAAAAGAATGCTTGTTAGCTGTTACTGAACAGCCTATGGCTTGTATTTGGCATGGTTGTTTGGGCCATATATCTCATAGTGGAATGGAAAATCTTTCTTGTTCTGGCTACTTATCTGTGTTATCTTTCTCTAATTTTTCATTTTGTGAGCATTGTCAATATGGAACGCACATTGACTCTTCAATTCAGCCTTTAGATCTCGTTCATACAGATGTGTGTGGTCCTATTCCCACTAGGTCCTTAGGTGGTTCTCTTTACTTTGTCACTTTCATAGATGATGCTACTAGAAAATTCTAGGTATATCCTATCAAATCGAAGAATGAGGTATTCCCTACTTTTAGAAAATGGCTTGCTTCAATTGAGACTAAAAAAGGAACTAAGCTTAAGGCTTTACATTCAGATAATGGGGCTGAGTATACCTCACATGAATTCAGCCTTTTTTGTCAGTCTAGACGGATTCGTAGGGAGTTTACAGCTCCTTATACCCCAGTACAAAATGGTGTAGCTGAGAGGATGAATAGAACTATTCAAGATAGAGTAGTCTCTATGTTGCATCATGCAAACCTCTCACAAGGTTTTTGGGCAGAAGCAATATTGATTGCCTTTTACCTAGTACTACCAAAGGTCTGAAAGTGGCACAAGAGTTATGGACAGGGAAGCCACCATATTATGATCATCTTCAAGTTTTTGGGTGTGAAGCATATGTTCATATACCCAAGAATCTTAGACAAAAGTTGGACCATAAGTCAAAGAAATGCATTTTTCTTGGATATGGTCGAGAAGGACAATTTGGATATCACTTATGGGATCCTGAAACACGGTCAGTGATCAGAAGTAGTGATGTCATTTTCAATGAGTCTAAGATGCATAAAAAAACCATTAAGGAGGTTGAAGTGGGAAGAGTGGTGTTTGAGGATACTAGTCCTCTGGTTAGCATGCATAAAAATGTTGCACATAGGGATGTTCAAGAGAATGTCCATTCACATCAGTCTGCACATATTCCTCTTCAGCAACCATTGAGACGTGTTGCATGTGTCTCACATCCACTTGATAGATATGTTCCAGTTTTAGATTTTGTTATGCTAACAGGTGCCGATGAGCCTTCTTGCTACAAAGAGGCTATGCAGACAGAGGATCATGTCAAGTGGGAGCATGCCATGAAGAGTGAGTTGGATTCTATTCACAAGAATGGTACTTGGGATTTAGTACCTTTGCCAAAGGGTAGGAAAGCTTTACCATGTAAATGGGTATATAAGTTGAAATTCACATCAAATAGTGCTTCTCCAAAATATAAAGCACGACTTGTTGCAAAGGGTTTTAGGCAACAACATGGTGTTGATTTTGAGGAAATCTTCTCTCCAGTGGTCAAGATGACTACTTTGCGCATGTTGCTTGGATTCGTTGCAATGGAGAACTTAGAGCTAGTCCAAATGGATGTGAAAATTTCTTTCTTGCATGGAGATCTTATAGATGAGATCTATATGGAACAATCAGAGGGTCATGTGGTTCCTGGCAAGGAAAGTCTAGTTTGTAAGCTCAAGAAGAGCTTGTATGGACTTAAACAGTCTCCTAGACAATGGTACCAAAAGTTTGATGCTTTTATGAAGTCCCAAGGCTATTCTCAAAGCAATGAGGATCATTGTCTCTACACAAAGAGATGCTCAGATGGCATCTTGATATGCTTGATATGTTATGTCGATGATATGTTGATTGCTGGGAAGTCCTCTTATGACTTGTCAATTCTCAAAAGGAAGTTGAGTCAGACATTTGATATGAAGGATTTGCAGGATGCCAAACATATTCTTGGCATGCGCATTACTCATGAGAGGAGTAAAAGATGCATATACTTGTCTCAAAGTGAGTACATATTCAAAGTACTTCACAAGTTCAATATGCATGGTGGAAAAGCTTTGAGTACACCTTTAACCACATATGTGAAATTAAGCAAGGATGATTGCCCCAAATCAGATGAGGAAAAGGAATTCATGACCAAAATTCCCTATGAGTCTATCGTTGGTAGTCTCATGTATGCTATGGTAGCTATGAGACCAGACATTGCATTTGCAGTGGGAGTTGTGAGCAGATATATGTCTAATCCTAGCAAGAAACATTGGGAAGTAGTCAAGATGATTTTGAGATATCTGAGTGGCACTAAGGAAAAGTGTCTATGCTTAGGTAGAGGGAAAGCATCCATTATTGGTTACATAGATTTTGACTATGTTGGTTGTGTAGACAATCATAAGTCTACATTAGGGTATAATTTTCATTTTGCTGGAGGTGCTATCTCTTGGAGATCTCAACTTCAAGCATGTACAATTGTTTCCACCACAGAAGCAAAGTATATTGCAACAAATGAGGCATGTAAGGAAGCATTGTGGCTTTCTCGTCTTGCTTGTGATATGGGTTTACCTCAGCATGTACCTCGTTTGCTCAGTGACACTCAGAGTGCCACTACTTTGGCTAAGAATCCAGTCTATCATGCAAAGACCAAGCATTGAGGTGAGGTATCACTTCATTCGAGATTGTTTAGCCACTAAACGTATTATTCTTGAGAAGGTTCACACTCGAGATAATGTTGCAGATGCTTTGACTAAAGCTCTACCACAAGATAGCTTCCGACACTATTGTCACTTAATGGGGGTTACTTGATTCATGATCTTACACAGTCATTTGTACACTGTGTAACATGCCCATTAGGTGGGAGGTATAGTTTGTATACTTACACTAAGGTATTCATTATCGTTCTTTATTTTTCTCCCATAGTTACTTTGGCCATATTGGCCTTTAGTGGGAGACTATACCATCAGTGTCCATGTGAAAGGCCAAATGGCCACTGGACACTTCTTTGTATATGTTCTTTAATAAAACATATAGTGGACTAGTCAGCGAGACACTATAAGTTTGACTGCATTTGTAAGACCTATGAAAGTCTATCTGCGCGCTCCCTATGTACTGCGTTTTTTTGCATATCCTACAATCTCTGTGCAGAGTACCGTGTGTGGCCTTAGGAGCTCGGATTTCTACTCCACGGATATCAGTGTGGAGCTTGCGACAAGGAGAGCACACTATGGTGCATCGTCATCAAATTACTTCAAGCACTGATGGGGAATCTCCAAATTCGTCATTATCATCACTCCCTTCCTGAGTGAGATTGATGACTATGGTGGCGGGTATCTTCTTTTCCTGAGGATAGTCCTTGAACAGGTGCTGCCCTAGACACCCATAGCATAATCCTTCATTCATTGCCTTCTCTTTCTACTAAGAGGTAAGTATAAACTTATTATAAGCCCTCGTAGCCAGAGCAGACACTTTTCTCTTCCCTCTTGTGACTTTCTTGATCATACGCACCTGCTTAGCCTCTCAAGAATGATATGCACTGATCAAACTAGGAGTAAGTTTGTGGAAGGATCGACTAAACTTAGGTCATGAGGACCTCTCACTCTACTAAAGCCATCTCTCCTTCCTCACCAATGGTCTAATAGTTTCCCTAAGTCCCAAGATAAACTTTTGAACGTAGAGAAACTTTGGAATAGTATCAAGCACTTTAAGAAGCACCTCTGTGTACTTATCCACGTACTCCTAAACTCTCTGATTCTTCTGATTGATGAAGAACCAAGTGTCTAGTGCTCTAGGTCTCTCATCAAGGAGTACAAAGTTATTATAGAACAAGATCTTGAACTGATCCCAACTCTTGGGCTCTTTCTTATTTTGTTCGATCTTATGCCACCACCTATGGGCAACATCCATAAGCTTATACGTGGCCTGCTGAATCTTGTGTCTATCATCCATGATATGACACAAGCAGAAGCACTATTCCCAATTGTTGAGCCAATACTCAACAACATCAGGAGTCCTAGCACTAGTCAAACCATGATATCTAGAAGGCTTAAGATCCTTAAGTTCCCATGTGGTGTCTCTGACTAGAATGCTATCTCTAGGGATTTGTCGAGCTAGAGGCTCATTTGGAGCATCTACGTCCATCCCTAGAAAACCATACTCTTGCACAGCTCCCTCTTTCTTGGAACCATGCACGTGTTCCAAGATATCATGGAGTGTGCTCTCTAGACTCGTAATTCTATTACTCATGGTTTGCATAGGAGTTGCGGGTTGCTCTTCCATGAGTCTATCTCTCCTAGAAGGGGATGATGGTTTTGAGTCCATAGTAGCTTATGGTCAATTTGTTTTCTATTTTCTGATTTGTAGATTTTGTTTTTGTGATTTTCAAATAGTACGCTCTATTTACACCTAAATAAGTAAGTGGCAGTGGAAAAGAAACAAATCACAAGCCTTTGCTCAATGGAAAAATGAAGAAACAAGAAACTTTTAGTATGTTTTGTACTCTTTAATGCAAATGCATACTAAAGTTCTAGAAATTTTTGTAGCGTAATGACACAATTTTGAAAATCGAAAAAATTATACGAAGAAAACGTCAAGCAATTTCCGCAATAACAGTGCGAACAGGCATAATCTAACTACAAATAGACTGAAGGGGATTGCACACCAAGACAAATTTATATTTCTATCCGTGCTAACCTACAAGAAAATACTTACATGTCTCTACAAAGAAGAATACATGCATCGCACCATACAAGTCCACATCTTAACTACGCGTATACTCTAGATACTATGCAAAAATGCATCTCCTATATGCAATATGATGCAAAAAGAAAGCGATAATGCATATTAATGGACAAGAGACTTATTTTGAGGTTCAAAAGATAATTTGCAAGTGTGTGCACGTGTTGAAGATGGTCCAACCTTTGCCAAAACTCTTCCAATAGTCGGTGCTTCAAACTATGCTCCAAAGAGGGTCATTCACGATGAAAGAGCAAATGCCAAGCTCAAGAGAACAATCTACAAATTCGGATCTTGGACGTGCAAGATATGGCCAATTTAGTATAGATAAGTGGGTTCACTTAGCTCAATAGATGAGCTTTGGGCTATGGCAAGAAAAAAGCAACTTTGAAAAATTGGCACCAAAGATTTTTGGGAGACATGCAGAGCGAGAGAATCGATCCCATATACGGTGCTAACAAAGGTGGATGTGTCTTTATATAGAGCATGTACAGAGAGCGTTCATCAACTTCAGGAGAAGAGAAAACTCTTTTCTCTTCTATCTCCCTCCGCATTGAATCGTAGGCAGCTCTCCTAGAACATCGGGCAACACATGGGTGTGGGCGGGCAATACGATCTTAGAGCAGGCATATCTGTCGGTTGAACACCGTTGAGTGCATGGATCACCTGAGGGGGGATCCTATGGCTCCCTAAAAGCTCTTTAACTCTGCTACAAGCGGTTGACAACCGAAAAACTTAAAATGCACAAACGTTCTCAAAGAAGATGATGTGAAAATGCCAAAAAACTCCAAGAACGCACGCAAAAAAAAAACCACGATCAATCTCATGCTCTGATACCAATTGTAAGAAAGGCTTGGATGATGTGTTTGACTCTCCTCCCATCCATATATACCCTTTTGTACTCTAAAAATAACAATGTTCTGGAATGGTCTGGTGTCAACATGTGGCCATCATGCAACAATCGTCCCCATTACTACCAAGTACCTTAGGGTGTCCCTCAATTTTGGGACCTTGGCTAGCTAGCCCTTGTCCTTCACAAACATGGAAGGATCCCTATGGATCAATTTCATGATCCCCGTGGATCAATGTCTGACAAACACAACTCATTCCCGCTTTGGGTTCATCTCATAATATAGTTCCATAGTTCTGGAGACTCCCTTTGATTCAAACAAACCTTTCTTAGAGCATCTACAGGCTTCATTCCCACCACAAATAGAAGTGAGTGGAGAGGATTGTACTATTTTTCACCTACAAGGACATGATGACATCCCCTCTCCGAGAGAAGAGGAAGCTACAAAGTCTGAGTAGAACATGCCTAATCAAGATGTGGAAGAGGAAGATAGTGAATCACAATTCTTTGAAACACGTTAATACTTTAGAAAATACCAAGTCGAGGGTACGAAAATTGCAATCATAATGCCAAAAGGAGAAAATTCTATGGCAAAAGCACACAATGGCAAGGAGCAAACCTGTCGAACAGCAAGTTCCAAGATAGTTTTCGACTTTCAAGAGCCGGTTTACTTTTCACTGACCTGAAAATATAATCGTTACTTGTCCTTGCATCAAGGCCTTGGACTCACACACAAGCCAAGGAAGAAGCTTATTTTACCAAAATCTAGAACAAATAATTTGTCTGGCCATCTAATAATTCTTTCTGCCCATCTCCTCTTCTTCTTCCATGGGACGACATTGAAGGGTTTGTTTTTGTAGCTTGAGGGGCCTACATGAGAATGTTATCAATCAACATCGGTGGAGAATGATATTTCTCAAAGATAGCTATGTTAGAGAATGATATTTCTGAAATATAGCTAAGTTATGCTCTAGCGAATGTGCAATGCATTGAGAAACATGGGAAAATGGGCTGATTTATTACATTATCTAAAAGATTTCCTTCCATGTGAGGGGTGAATGGTGGAGATCATGTGTCTACTTTTGCAGATGGTATCGATAATTTTGGCGTGGGGGGCACCAGAAAAACATGCACAATGGTCTCTAGTGGGGAGCAGAAGGGGCGATTCATGCTAGATACAATAGTTTGGGATGGCATGTTGATAATCCATAGCACTTGGTAGACGATTTTCTAGCACAACATTGCTTCCCTCAATCTGTTCTTGGCATAGGAGTTCGACCGAAACCTCTTAGTGCATTGCATGTGCGCCCAATTAACAGCTCACTTAGCATTGAGAGACTTTTCCACCTTTTGGGAATGAGAAGATCGCCGTCTACCACATATCCTCGACCATTGGAGGGCCGTTTTGTATCGAGTGATGTTGTTGGGAATAATGTACCATCTTTGTTGAAATAAGTCGGCATGGAGGAGGCAAAATTAACATGAAGCTCAGAAAAGGCTTTCTATGGGCCATCATCAGCCATGACTTAAGCTCGACCCACTGTGTATTTTTAGCACTCAACTAGAAATGCATTAAGCTCAAAATAGATATGCTCCACTCCCTCAATGAGAGAATATGGGTAGCCCGTCTTAGGTGTTGGCATACTATTAAAAGCAGATAGGTCATGTAGCGTACGCATATCATCAATAAGCGTGACTATTAAGGTGGTATTAGGTTCAATGGTTTTTTTTGTTTTACCATCATTGAGAGATAATGTATTGCCCACATATCATCAATGAACGTGATTGTTAAGCTAATATTGGATAGTGCCGACATTGGTGATAGGATCTCGTTGGTGATAGAACCTTGATAGTGCATTAGCAGGTCATTGGCCCTACAATGCGTAAAACATTGTTTCCACTTATTCCCTTTCTTCTCATCTTTTTCTTCCATCTCTGATTGTGCAACATGCACAAATTTGTGCTTGCTAGGGCCACTTTCACCCTTGCCCTTCTGGCGAGAATCAAATGACTCGCAGTGTCACATAATCCTAGTAGGACATGGTTGAACCACGCCTTAAGAGAGAGGATTAGGAACTAATCCTCAACCATGGCTTTTGGGGCAAGTGGTTAGCCCATCGCACTCCTAACCGGGAGGTTGTGAGTTCAATTCCCAACATTGATATCAGAGCCTGGTTGAGAAATTGGGCGAGATGGAGGTTCACGCCTCATTCGTGGGCACTTGGAAAAAGCGCTTATCCGTGGTGAGTGTGAAACTGGCCTTGGATGAAGGCGCATGGGCATTTGGGCACCCACGGAGGATGGGATAGGTCCAAATTTGGTCCATGTGCTGGAGTTTGAGGTTGGTGGAAGCGCTCATGCATGGAAAGTGGGTCCAAGAGTTAGAAGGGTCCACAAGTGAGCATTGAGGACAATGCTTAGTCTAAGGGGGAAGGAATGTCACATAATCCTAGTAGGAGATGGTTGAACCACGCCTTAAGAGAGAGGATTAGGAAGTAATCCTCAACCATGGCTTTTGGGGCAAGTGGTTAGCCCATCGCACTCCTAACCGGGAGGTTGTGAGTTCAATTCCCAACACGCAGCACATGTAAATGGACCTAATTTTTCCTCGATTGCTCCTCCTCTAGAGAAACAAAAGCTAATTCTTGAAGATTTAAGACAATTTGAGTCAAGTATACGCTGATGCTACCCTAGCTTTGGGAGCAAGAAGCCGAGCAATTAGGAATGAGGAAATGGCGAATCTGTATATCCACGCAAATATCTGTATAGGGAATCATGAAACATATGTGAGATGTTGGAGAGGTGGATGATTCTCTATAATAGTCTCTACCCTCTCTCTCATCCTTGTCTATGCCCTGAGATTCTTGGTTTGTGTGTCAGATGTGTAGATCGAATAGAACGTGTGAACATCCTGAGGTGGATGATCCCATAATAGTCTTTAGCCGTATCAGCAACTTGCTACATCTTGGCTTTAGCTATTTATAATTTTTCTTGTAGGCTTGCTAAGAACTCCGAAGCACTAGGAAATCTCTTTGACATGCCTATGGTACTGGGAGCATTCGAATTCATGCCATAATTCATCTCAAAAGGAGAAGACATATATGTCACCTTGTGAGGCCTATTGTTATAAGCAAACTCAATTAGTGGCAAATAACTATCCCAATTGGTCTGTCTCTCAAACACATATGTCCTCAACATGTCCTCGAGTATTTGGTTGACCCTCTTGGTTTGACCATCTGTCTGAGGATGATCACCACTACTCATCTTTAATGGCACTTTTATTTTGTCAAATAAAAACTTCCAGAAGTATCGTGTGAATCTAAAATCCCTATATGAAACTATGGATGTTGGTAACCCATGCAATCTGAAGACATGCTGGATAAAGAACTCTACTACCTATGGAGTTTCTATAATCTCCTGCATGGGTATGAAATGAGCCATCTTGCTTAATCTATCTACCACAACTAGGATAGTTTCCTACTTCCTTTGGTCCACGGTATCTGACTATGAAGTTCATGGATACATTGTCCTAGTTATGGTCTGGAATCTATAAAGGATGCAAAAGACCTAGTGTCTTTACCCTTTTTGCTTTGTTGAATCGACACATAAAGCATTTTTGAACATAAGTGTGGACATCTCTAGCTAATATAGACCACCAAAATGTTCGTCCAACAAGTTGTATTGTCTTGTCAACACCAGGATGTCCTCGGCAAGGCACATCATGGTTATCACGCATGACTTTTCTTCTCAAATCCCGAGCATCTAGTACCTTTCCTTTTTGTTTGACTATTCCATTCTCCTGTGAGAAACAACTCACTTAGCATTGAGAGACTTTTCCACCTTTTGGGAATGAGAAGATTGCCATCTGCCACATACGCTCGACCATTGGAGGGGCGTTTTGTATCGAGTGATGTTGTCGGGAATAATGTACCATCTTTGTTGAGTAAGTCGGCATGGAGCAGGAAAAATTAACATGAAGCTCAGAAAAGGCTTTCTATGGGCCATCATTAGCCATGACTTAAGCTCCACCCATTGTGTATTTTCAGCACTCAACTATAAATGCATTAAGCTCACACTCGAGATAATGTTGCAGATGTTTTGAGTAAAGCTCTACCACAAGATAGCTTTCGACACTATTGTCACTTGATGGGGGTTACTTGATTCATGATCTTACACAGTCATTTGTATACTGTGTAACATGCCCATTAGGTGGGAGGTATAGTTTGTATACTTACACTCAAGTATTCTATATCATTCTTTATTTTTCTCCCATAGTTACTTTGGCCATATTGGCCTTTAGTGGGAGACTATTACCGTCAGTGTCCATGTGCAAGGCCAAATGGCCACTGGACACTTCTTTGTATATGTTCTTTAATAAAACATATAGTGGATTGGTCAGCGAGACACTATAAGTTTGACTGCATTTGTAAGACCTATGAAAGTCTATCTTCGTGCTCCCTGTGTACTGTGTTTTTTAGCATATTCTACAGTCTCTGTGCAGAGTACCGTGTGTGGCCTTAGGAGCTCGGATTTCTACTCCACGGATATCAGTGTGGAGCTTGCGACAAGGAGAGCACACTATGGTGCATCGTCATCAAATTACTTCAAGCACTGATGGGGAATCTCCAAATTCGTCATTATCATCACTCCCTTCCTGAGTGAGATTGATGACTATGGTGGCAGGTATCTTCTTTTCTTGAGGATAGTCGTTGAACAGGTGCTGCCCTAGACACCCATAGCATAATCCTTCATTCATTGCCTTCTCTTTCTGCTAAGGGGTAAGTATAGACTTCCCGACATTGGTAATAGGATCTCGTTAGTGATAGAACCTTGATAGTGCATACAATGGTGAGGAGAGTGTGGGTCATATGGTAAAACTCCATCCTTCATTCCACACAAGGTTAGCAGGTCATTGGCCCTACAATGCATAAAACATTGTTTCCACTTATTCCCTTTCTTCTCATCTTTTTCTTCCATCTCTGATTGTGCAACATGCACAAATTTGTGCTTGCTAGGGCCACTTTCACCCTTGCCCTTCTGGCGAGAATCAAATGAGTTGCAGCACATGTAAATGGACCTAATTTTTCCTCGATTGCTCCTCCTCTAGAGAAACAAAAGCTAATTCTTGAAGATTTAAGGCAGCTTGAGTCAAGTATACGTTGATGCTACCCTAGCTTTGGGAGCAAGAAGTCAAGCAATTAGGAATGAGGAAATGGCGAATCTGTATATCCACGCAAATATCTGTATAGGGAATCATGAAACATATGTGAGATGTTGGAGAGGTGGATGATTCTCTATAATAGTCTCTGCCCTCTCTCTCATCCTTGTCTATGCCCTGAGATTCTTGGTTTGTGTGTCAGATGTGTAGATCGAATAGAACGTGTGAACATCCTGAGGTGGATGATCCCACACACAGTTTGTTTCTTGTTTCTCTAGTGACATGTTTCTTTGCAAGGATAGATTGCGTAGAGCTGTAGGTGTCCTTTTTGCATGAATATGCGATAAGGGGGGGTGTCAAGCTCACCAATCTCAAGCTATAGGATGCGTGTGTCTAGCTCACCGGTTCTAGCATGTAACTAAACTAAACTTTCCAATATGTTATGTAGACTTGACTGCGGTGTTATGATGCAATCTCTCATGATGAGTTTGGATTGGGTGAACGCAGGTACTCGTTTTGAGCTCTCGGTTTTTTTTACATTCCTATGGTGCATGTGATGCTTCTTAGAAGTGAATGTTCCAAGCAACAACGAGTGGGGAAATGCAGAACTCCATAAAACCAGACAAAAGATGTGGAGAATGATGAAACCGTGAGGGAGAGGTCAAGATGTGGAGAATGATGAAACCGTGAGGGAGAGGTCGAGATGTCACCGACATTCATGGATGGCTCTTGAGGTTTGAGGATGCCACATCATCATGATCGCACTACTCCCCACTACCGTGCACTTGCGTTTGCCGGGAATCGAACCCGGATCTATTGCTTGGAAGGCAATTATCCTAACCCTTGGACTACAAACGCTGATGCGATGGCCTCCTTACCTCCCTTTTCCCAGGGAACATCTGCATACGACTATCCCTTCTACACATAATTCAGTTTTCTGTATAGCGCAAACCCTTAATAGTCGGAGCCTTCCAAACTTTGTTTTGCAATTTTGTTGGTTACGAGGCTGCGGATTCCACATGTACTCGGAGAGCCTTTCAAGCTTTTGCGATTTAATAGGTTAATCGGCTTTCAAAGTTGGCTTTTCTTTTAACAAACATGATCGACGAGAGAGACTCTTGAGAATCTATGCGCATTCAAAACACCATTTAGGTTGTTCGACTTAGTCTCTATCCAAAAGAAAAGGCAGACTTGTTCAAGCGATGGCGCACACGCGTTTCTGCCTTCCTTTGGGGGCACACGCGTTTCTGCCTTCCTCATCTACATGATATTTGCCTTGGCACAAATTCCAAAGCCCTTGGTGCCACATCCATCAGCTTCTTTCAATTAGACCATTGGAACTAACAATTTACTAACACCATTCATTCAACTACGAACATCAACCATTACACCCATGTTAGCCATAATATGCATGTGAGCTCCAAAACGACAATTGTGACCAAAAACATACGCAAAACCTACCATTCCATTTCGCCTCGCACATCCACATGCTCCGTGAACATTGTTTTCAATAAGGGTAGACATCAACTTTCATGATCACCATATTCATATTCATTGTATTCATTGTGCCCCCCCCCCTTTTTTCTTGTACTTCCCTTGTTTTCTAGAGAGGGCCCCCTTCTTTTGCTTTGCCTTTGTAGACCACAAGCATCTGATGTAGTTTGCCATACACTTATAGTATTTCCAACTATCCTTCATATTAACGTGGGTGGTTCTTCTTCACCTACACCACGAGGGAGCATGTACTTCCTCCTCACTACTTGATGAAGGTAAAAAGCACCCCAAAGCACACATGACATTCATATCCAAAATCTTCTTCAAGGCCCTAGAAAGTATGCACTCTTGGCAGTGACACATTCCTGTCACTATTATCCATGTATGAATGAGCAACTAAAGCACAAGGACAGGAACATGCAAGTAAGTAATTTCGACATATACATATGTATAGATTCTCACATATATGGATGGATACGCAGACTCATAGAAAGATTGACTACGGAATGATGTAGATATATGTATATGGATGGATACGCAGACTCATAGAAAGATAGACATGTAAACATAGAAATGCATAGAAAGATTGACTACGGAATGATGTAGATAGATGCATGGATAGATAGACATGTAAACATAGAAATGCAGTATAAAGTATAGAGATATGGATTGGATCTGGTATCAATCATATTCAAGAAGCAAAGCCTCCAAATGAAAATGCATGATTTTGAAAAGTGTCAAAGAGTACATCAAGTGTGTGCAATAGACAGATGAACTGAAGGAAAAGCATTGTGGAAGTAAAGGGGCCCACCAACTTTTCTCCACATGGGCCATGAAACGAACGCAAGAGCAATTGGAAGATGTCAAAGTGCAACTATTTTCAATCAATTACAAACAAATTTGAGCATGAGTAGTGTTGAGCATCCACATTCAAATGCACAAAAAGAAAATATTCAATCAAAGACTTGAAGATATGTTGAGGGCATACGTATCTTCAAATCAAACTGAGTGGGAATACTATTTACACTTAGTTCAATTGGCTTGCACTAGTGCCAAGCATTCTGCAACTAGATTTAGTCCATTCATGTTAATATAAGGGTTTCAACCTAGAGCCCCATATGTTGTCACACTACAAAATCAGAAAGTCCAAGCTCCTAAAGATTTCTTGGAAGGCATGAACTTTAAGCTAAAGGAAGCTTAAGAGAACCTAAGGAAAGCCTAGGATACACATAAAGCATATAACAACCTTCAAAGTCTAGAAATCTCCTTTTACCTTGGAGAGAAAGTTTATTTAAAAGTTCGTAAGCAATCAAAAACCTGACATTTTCCGAAACTATCTCCAATGTATTGTGGCCTTTTCATAATCCTTAGAAATCGTGGAACTAATGCACAAGGACAGGAACATGCAAGAAAGTTAGGATAGGAAAATGCAAGTTATTAGAAATCTTGGAATGATTTGAAGCTTTGAGAAGGTTGTCTGATTCCTAGTGCTTAATGTCATTAGGCTAAAAAAAGAAGAAAGCTCGGCAAGATAATAATATTCCAACCTACTCCACTACAAAGCATCCTTCATGAACCAGAGAGATTAATATGCACTTGATATAAAAATACAAGAAGTCATTTACATAAAGAGTTAAGTACAAAGATGAAACAAAGAAAAGCACCACTTGGGAATGAGTAAGTTCCATCAATACAACATTTCTCTCTTTTTAAATTTAAATTAAAAAAACAGAGGTAAATCTTTGAGAATGAGTGCATGATCAACAAGACCAATTATGGTGCATAGGAGAATACTCCATGTAGTATACTTTTACACATTTTCAATGATGAAAATGATTTGAGGGGGGAAGAATGTTGTATAAATACCCTTGGTCTGAACCCTTAGGTTATGTATTTATTTTTTCTTCCATTTTGTAACCATTAGTGTCCACGTGAAAGGCCAAATGGCCACCAAACACTTCTTTTTATATGCTCTTTAATAAAACATATAGTGGCTTGGTCAGCCACATACTGTAAGTTTGACCACATTCGTAACACCTAAGAAGTCTATGTGCATGCTCCCTGTGTACCGTGTTTTATTACATATTCTACCGCCTCTATGCAGAGTATCATGTGTAGCGCTTGGAGCTCAGTTTTCTACTTTGAGGATATTGTTGTGGAGATCTAGAGAAGGAGAGCACACTCTGGTGTATCGCCATCAAAATACTTCACTGATACTAGAGCACTTTGATGCAAAAGCTTTGTTCCTTTTGTGCAAGTGAAGCGAGCACGTGCCCGCCCACCCAAGGCTTATGACTAAGGCAGCGACAAAGGTATAGACCTTGGCATACCTTGTCATCCGAGTCACTGAATTCATTGTTGGCACCATTGGATGCATGCGAGGGAGGACCTCAACAATCAAGGAAGATAGAGGTTCCCGGTACTTCCCGAAAGGTCACTCATCCGAGTACTGTTCCCCTCGGAGCTTGCTTAACCGTGGCAATCTCTTGCCACTAAGCTACACTCTTGTGGTGTCTAAAGAAGGGGAAAGACTAAGGTGAACATTACCTTGAACATGTTTTGGTCCCTCAAAGCTTCATTCTTTTCTTTCAAAGCCTGTTTTTGAAGCATTTTTGCGGTGATTTTTGGAGCCATTTTGGAGATCTTTCGTGCATAGGTCTCTTCACATAGGTTCAAGAACATCAAGAAGAGTGTTCTTTTTACTTGTCTAAAAGTAAGTATTCACCTTTGGAGCCATGTTTTAAGCCACACTCATAAATCTACAGGTTTCTCAAAATGTTTTCAGTTGTGGTGGGAGCAACCACTGCAAACTTATGTAGGTTTTTTGAACCTAAACAACATAGTTCACAAACACTTACAGGCGTTGGTGGCTAGTTTTTTGGCTGTGCATTCAACCCTTCCATGTCATTTTACTGCATATATTGAGCACATATACACTATGTAGGCTTCTGTGGATACCACTTATGTATGTCCATGTGGTCATTGATATAGTGGTTACCTTTTTGCATAAAGCCTTTTACATTTGATAAAGAGGGTCGTGGTGAGGTTTTCTCAACTAGGAGACACCCAGATGTTGGGGTCTCTTCGACGATGCAAGTGGAAGACTTACCCAACATCGCCATAGGAGGTGGTTGATAAGCCTAGTTGGCTTCTTTCGGGTAACTGATTATATGTAGTGGAGTCAATGATCCACTATGCAGGTAAACATGTTAGTCCTTGTAGTTTTATGAGACTTTGACATTAGCCATATGCTCATTTTGCAGAGGATACTCTAGCAAATTTTCCCAGATTTTTTAGTTTTGTCAACTATACAATGGTCGATTTACTCCTTGATACACTTATTGGTGTGAGCACATTTATTCTAACATAATCCTTCTGGTTGGTCATTACTGTTCATTCACTCATTTTTTTGGGAATATTGTTGAATTCTCTCCCAGAATCTAACACTTGGTCATGCTTCTTTGAGCCTTGCTGGTGTTTGGACTCCTCTAGCTCCATTATCATTCTATTCAATTGTTACCTTGTATCTTCCCTCCCATTTATGCATGCTGGTCCATTGCAAGGCCCAATTTTAGCTCCTTCCATGAGAGAATAAATTTGGGGGGGGGGGGGATGTAGTACAAAATGTTCCCTAGACCATCCCGACCTCATCCAAGTCCATGAATAGTCAATGGAAAAAGGCATTTGAGGGCATGCTTGCCTTAAGTATCCCATTCTTCACTTTGTGTTCCCCCCTCCATCCATGAAAAGAAGCTCGTATAGAACAATCATAGTAGCACAAACTTTTGAGAAAAGGGAAGGGCAACACGAGAGGATGCCATCTTTGCCTGCATGAAGATCTGAGAACGAATGGATTAGTTGTACCATGTTTTTCATGCTTTATCATGAGAAGACCATAGTAGAACACATGTATCTTTGAACCATCCCCTTGAAGCAGTTGGTGAAGTACTTGTCCTTGGACTCTTCCACATGTCCATCCAACTGTGTCTCATGTTGACACATTCCTAAGGCTATCACGTGCCTCAGAATTGAATTCGGGATTCCCCTTTTAAGTACACCAAAAGATGGCACATGGATAAGCTTCTCCCAAGACTAAAGTTCCGAGGTATTACAATTCATTAAGCCTAAAGGTTGAAACAATTCAAATCCCAGAAAAAATAAATACATAACCTAAGGTTTCAAACCAAGGGTATTTACACAACATTCTTCCCCCCTAAATCAGGCTTGTTCCAATTGGGTATTTTTTGTTGGAGTTAGACGTCTGCGGAAGCACGTGAACAGCACAAGGAAGAAGAAGAAGCTTGGAGCACAAACACACAATACTGAATGTATTACTAGAGAATGTACAAAGATTTGCAGACTCTGTTTTTGGTGTAGAGGTCTCTACAACAACCATTCCAGCCTCTTTCTTCTTTGCCTCTTTTGTAGCCAATTTTGGACAGTTCTTTATGATATGATCATTCCCTTTACAGTACTTACAAAACAATTTTTGCTTTTCTGATTTCTTCTCATCTTTATCTTCCTTCTTCGAATATGCAGAATTAGTAGATTTCTGCTTACTAGTTGAAGACCTCCATTTTCCTTTGCCCTTCTGACTAGCCAGGAAAGCTTGATCTGCAACTCGCATAATGGACCTGTTTTGCCTGGACTGATCTTCCTGCAACAGAAGAGAGACTAACTCCTCAAATGATAAGGCATTTGGATTGCCTTTCATCATCAACCGAAGAGTAGAAGCAAAACTCTGATATGAATCAGGAAGACCATTCAAAACGGTCTGCACAAGTGAGCTATCTGGTATAACCTCATCAACAAAAATCAATTGTTCCTTCAAGTCTTTGATCTTTGTTAGGAAACTCTCCATAGAATCACCTTCATTCATGTGCTCACTCTCCCACTGTTTTCGGAGGTAAGCAACACGAGCCTCATTCCTAGCTTGGTACAATGTGGTAAGTGTATCCCAAGCATCCTTAGCTGTTCTGCAAGAGTGAATATGAGGAATAATGGCACGTTTGACAAACAAAGCTATCAATGCATGTGCCTTGGCATCTCTGCCATCCCAATGAATCTGCTCTACAGTAGGTGTAGTAGAAACAACAGCACGAATAGGAATCTGCGGAATATCATATTCGACACCATCTTCATCAGCTCCAGCACCTGTATTTGTAGTACTTGTTGTTACAGGTGTAACAGGACGTCTTTCAACACCCTGCACAATGTTCCACAATCCTTTTGCAACCAATACATGTCGCATCATATAAGCCCATAATGGGTAGTTGGTACCATCCAACTTATCTTCAACAGCCAACATACGAAATACATCACTGCTTTCAGCCATGGCCGGTGACTAAAATACCTTGATGCAGACAACTTATCCATTAAGCCATAATGGGTAGTTGGTACCATCCAACTTATCCTCAACAACCAACATACGGAATACATCACTGCTTTCAGCCATGGCCGGTGACTAAAATACCTTGACTAAGACTGCATTTCTAAATGGTGACTTACATGAAGAAGTGTATGTTTTTCAGCCCGGCGGCTTTGTGCAGAAAGGGCATGAAAACTAGGTGTGCAGGTTAAAGAAGGCATTATATGGTTTAAAGCAAGCACCACGTGCTTGGTATGAGAAGATACATGCCTATCTGGTTGCACATGGTTTTGAGAACAGTCCAACTGAAAGAACCTTATATGTTAAGCGTGCTTATGATGTGCTTCTGATCATCATTGTCTATGTTGACGACATGTTGTTCACTGGTCCTATTGAGAAGCATATTGCTGATTTTAAGGCTGATTTGCATGCCTCATTTGAGATGTCTGATTTGGGGCATTTGCATCACTATTTGGGCATTCAGTTTATGCGAGTTGATGGTGGAATGGCTTTGTGTCAAACAAAATATATTGACACATTATTGCAGCGTTTTGGCCTTGAAGACTGTAAGCCTATTGCCACTCCTATGGAGACAAATTTACGATTGAGTCTTCATGATGCTAGAGATGCATTTGATGTTGTTCTCTATCAGCAGGCTGTTGGATGCTTGATTTACTTATGCATTACTCTGCCAGATATTTAGTTTGTTGTCTCATAGATGATCAGATTTATGCATTGCCCAGGATTCTAGCATTGGCAGGCGGTTAAGCGCATCTTTCGCTACTTGAGTGGTACTTGACTACTTGGGTTGTTTTATCCCAAGGGGGGATCACTACCGCCAGATTTGCATGCTTTTTCTGACTTAGATTGGGCTGGTTGCTATGACACTCGTGTGTTCACCAGTGGTTTTTGCTTCATGCTTGGTAGCTCATGTATATCTTGGTTGAGCAAGAAGCAGCCTACTGTGGCCACTTCCAGTTGTGAGGCTGAGTATAGGGCAGCTTTCACAGCGACTGTTGAGTGTGTGTGGCTCAGATGCCTTATGGCTGATTTGGGTGTTGGCCAGTCATCTGCCACCACCATCTTCACTGACAGTGAGAGCACATTGGCAGTTGTGAGGAACCCTGTGTTCCATGCTCGCACTAAGCACATTGAGGTGCATTATCACTATGTCAGGGAGAGGTTCTCTGCTGGGGAGATCAGCTTGGCATATGTGCCCACACAGGAGAACATTGTAGACCTTTTCACGAAGGCTGTGCCTAGGGAGAAGTTTGAAGCTTTCCGCAAAGCTTTGGGCTTACTTCCTTTTGTGGAGTGACTTCCACATAGCTTGGCACTTCCTTATATATGAGTGCCAACTACTTGTTCACCGCATCACTCCCAGGGGGGATTTGTTGATATATTTAGGTAGTGATGTGTGTGAACACACTAGGACCGCCCGGGCACTTTTTTCCCTCTTTAGGAGGTTTTTTTCCCTCGGCTTGTATATACGCCTATTGCCCTTATGGGCTACTTAGCTTTGTACATTCTCTAGTAATACATTCAGTATTGTGTGTTTGTGCTCCAAGCTTCTTCGTCTTCTTGTGCTGTTCGCGTGCTTCCGCAGACATCTAACTCCAACAATTTTCATCATTGAAAATGTGTAGAAATATACTACATGGAGTATTTTCCTATGCACCATAACTAGTCTTGTTGATCATGCACTCATTGTCAAAGATTTACCTCTTTGTGTTAATTTAAATTTAAAAAGAGAGAAATGTTCTATTGATGGAGCTTACTCATTCCCAAGTGGTGCTTTGCTTTGTTTCATGTTTGTACTTAACTAGGCTCTCTTTATCTAAAAGACTTCTTTCATTTCTATATCAAGTGCATACTAATCTCTCTCGTTCATTTAGGGATGCCTTATAGTGGTATAAGTTAGACTATCATTTCCAAAGATACAAGATTTTCTTGCTAATCTTGCTTCTTTTTTAGCCTAATGACATTAAACACTCGGAATCAGACAATCTTCTCAAAGCTTCAATTGGTTCCAAGATTTCTAAGGATTATGAAAGGGACATAATACATTGGAGATAGTTTCAAAAATTTCATGTTTCAAGGTTTTTGATTGCTTAGGAACTTTTAAATAAACTTGTTCTCCAAGGTAAAAGGAGATTTCTAGACTTTGAAGGTTGTTATATGCTTTATCTCTATCCTAGGTATTCCCACTCAATTTGATTTGAAGATACATATACTCTCAACATATATTCAAGTTTGTGATTGAGTCTTTTTGTTTGTCCATTTGAATGTGGATGCTCAACAACACTCATGCTCAAATTTGTTTCCAATTAACGGAAAATAGTTGCACTTTGACTTCCATTATTCCTTGGCTCTTCTGAGTGATCTTGCATTCGTTTCATGGCCTAAGAGGAGAAAAGTTTGTGGGCACCTTTACTTCTATAGTGCTTGTCCTTCACTTCATCTTTGTATTGCAACCTCAACAAATGCTAGATAGATGGGAGAGAAACCTATTGATCTGTCCTATTTCCAAGTATTTGGTACTTCACACTTGATGTGCTCTTCCAAGTCCATGAATAGTCAGTGGAAGAAGCAATTAGAGGGCATGTGTTGTGGAAGGACTCCATAGCCTCCACAACTGAACAACTAATCAACTAAGAAGACTAACTGGCCATGCTCACACTAGGAGAGAGAGATGTGTTTCCACCCAACCAACCCCTCCAATGTATACCTCCAAGTCCAAGGGGGTAATTCCCTCTCAAGAGGACATGTGTACCTTCCATCACATGGGTCCTAAGGTATTCACATGGTTTCCAAGCTTAGGAAATCACATGAAATCACATGGCTTCTAAAAGAAGACTCTCCAAGCTTTCACGTACAAACCAAGTGGCTAGGAGAAGCTTCCAATCAAGCCTAAGGTACTCAACCTTAGAGAATTAACCCTAAGGTTCAAGACCCATCTAAAAGGGGTAAATAAACCATAAATCCAAAGGGTTTCACACCTAGAAACCCAAGGGTTCTACCCCTTAGACCCATGTAATTTTACAACATTCTCCCCCCCTTAAAAGCATTTCCGTCCTCGGAAATGAGTGGAGATATATACCTTGGGGTATTCCCCCGTGCTCCATGATCAATCTCAAAGATTGTGGCCTTCATCTCTCTAATTGACCTATTAATTCAAAAGGGTGATTTCTATCCTGAATGAATCTTTAAAGAGGAGAATCCATGTGTGGTCTGATTCCCTACCCCAGTCATTCAAAGTTCCATCTAGTTTTCATATGAAAAAGAATCAAGTCGAACGCAAAGTATGGAAAGAACGAAAAGGGTGGAAGAGAACATCTGTGCCTATTTCCTTTGTTTAAGCCATGTGCCATCTAGGTCTCCAAAGCTCAAACATGTGGAATAGGTGGAGTCAAAGTGACTTCAACTAAATTGCTACCTTGGTCCATCTCTTTGCACTACTAGTGCATGAACCTAGAAAAATAGATGAATGCTACTTAAGGTTTCCTTATCAGATTCATCTCTCAAGTTAGAATCCAACTTGGTCTAAAAGGAAGATGAATCTTACATAATCCCTGCCCAAATCAATCTCGTTTAGTGAAATGGGTGGATTTTCTTGTTTGCAATTCGCCTCCAATAAATCTAAATAGAGGGGAATTTCATTATTTAATCCCTACCTAACCAATAGAATGGTAAAGGTGGATTATCTTTCTAATTCTAAGAGGATATAACATCCTCTTTATGTTCAGAGAGAACAACTTACCAAAAGTGGGTTCAATGTTCTTTCAAAACTTTACATAGTTTTGAGCATCCACTTTAAAGGACTAGAATCCATAGGAATTAATCTAACTATCGTAGACTCCAATTGATAGAAAACTATTTTTTACTTATTCTTCCAAAAAGATTAAGAACTTTATAACTACGTCCCAAGATGGGAACTCATAGTGTAAAAGATCGTGTTATCTTTAAGGTCATAAGTAGAAATAGAATATTCCAATCATTTCTTCATTGCTTAATCCTTACGGATCTTTAGTTGGATCTCAAACCTTAAAGGTCTTCTTGATCCTCCCAGAGTTCTCTCCCTTATATTCTAGATCTATTAAAGATGTCCTATGTTGACATCATAATTAGATCTTTCCTATTCTTCAGTTAACTTAAATTATCAAGTATCAAAAAGATGATCTTTTGGAGCTTTTTTTCAAGCTTGTTCAAAGATCATTTTTTATGTTCCTTGAATTTCAAGTTTATACTTTGGGATGAAGCTTTTAGAGCTTCATTCTTTGGAGTTTACCTTCAACCTCAAAAAAGTTGATCTTCTCCTTATTTCTAACTCTTTATGAGAGAGAGATCCTTTCATATTTTTTTGGAAGAATTATTCTTCCCTTTGAGAGGATAATTGAAGAAGATACTCATTCCTAGACATTATCTTCTTGATTTATTGTATTGGATTATGAGTCCCTTTTTCTCCTGGCCATCAAGAAAAAGTACTCAATCGGAATCAGTACCCACCGTCCCATACCAGTGGGTTCTTCATCCAATCCACATAACTATGTCTCTATCTTTTCACCTTCTCTGTCCTTTCAAATGCCCTTCATACTATGGTACCAAGTTATAAGAGCAAGGACTAAGGTGCTTAGATACACCACTACTAATCTTACTTAAATATTTGGTTAACCATTTAATGTGGTGTGACTTATCTTATCAAACTTTAAGTTTGACTTGATCTTTACTTTAATTGGGTCTTTTAGCTTTCTTCTTTTATCAAAATAAGAGATAAGACTAGGTCTTTCTCAAATAGATCCCTTCATGTTCAAAGCTTTACCCATGGGTTTTACTTGGGGATCTAGCTATTATGCTTCATACAAGAAGTCATATTCCTTATGTCTATATTACTGGAATCCATAACGTATGTTATGTTATCCCCATGAAGCATCCAAATACATTTAGGCTTATCCTTTATAGCTCATCCAACCTCTTTTCCTAACCCACTTAGGATTTATACAATCTTTATGGTGTATGCAAGTTTTCTCTTGCATTGGGGTTCTTTGAGAATTCCCAATCTTTGAGAACTTCATTTACTTGGAAGATGAAAGATATATGAAGTACTAGAATACAAGGAAGTACTTCAACTTTATCTATTTCTTGCCTATCTTTTACCTTGCAATACCCTATTTGGTCTTTTCAAGGCATAAAATACAAGTTCTTGGGGACTTTCTCCCCTCCTTAAGAGTTTTCGTCCTCGAAAACTACCTGAGAGTAAATTGAAAATTTGTGCTCTTTCAGAAGTATTTGAAAGAGTTTATTTTCAATCTTTTATTGTCCTTCCTGGTTAAAAGAACTATTCAAAGCTTTTTTGCTTTCTCTTCTCCAAGCATATAGAGCAAATTTCCTAAGGTTCAAGTTTGGAGTTACCTCTAAATTTGATGTCGCATACCACCGAATCAACTCCAGTGGTAATATAAGCCTAGATGTCCCATACCATCCGACTTAGACTTCCACTTAAGTAAAGGTAACTTTAACTTGAACTTTGGGATCAAACCTTCTTCTCATCAAGTAAGATCTATTACTTCTTGGACTTGTAAGAGTAACTTCCATAGCATGTTTTGGTGCTCATGAAAAAATTTTAAGTTACCAAGTCTTAGTTGTAATTTCAATTTGACAAGACTAGTCTTAAATTGACTTTTTCAATTATTCCTTGATTCAGATATACTACAAAAGATCCCTTTTATGTCACTTGATAATAGAGCTAGTTTAAATCTCAACTAGATACTATCTCTTATGACATAATGAATAATCTGAGAATAATTGACTTTGCCAATCAAATCTTTATGTTGAAGTAGATGGTAATTCCATTTACTATCGAGTCCTTTATTTCTAGGATGTTAGAAAATGGTACTTAGGGTTTATTACACCCCTTGAGTTTTACCTTCTCTTCATGCCTTGCATTTGCTTGGAAGAATAATGTAAAGCTCCAAATAGTTCTGTAGTTAAAAGAACTTTCTTGAACAAGAGCATTAATACTTTTGTCTTCCAAAACTAAGATTCTATTACAACATATCTTCTCTTCCTTGGAGCTTCGAGAAGATAGTGCTCTAAGTTACCACCATTGTATTGTGGTTTTAAGAGAGAAATTTCTTTTCTATTACTACCTTAAATCTATGGCTTTGCTGATCAGGCATGCCATGGGCTTTTATGGAATATAAACTTCCATATGAGGGATTTTAAGCTTAATGTATTTTGCCAATGTACTATTTCTTGGCTTGTAATAGTCCAACTATATAGGAAGTGAATGGTAGTTTTACTTATGGCCAATTGGCTCTACTACCATTATTCCTATTATGGAACTTATAATCATACTTAAGCTTAACTTTAAGAAATTAATCTCCTTCTCAATGCAAAACAAAACCCATGTAATATGTTCCATATGCATACTAGTGTATGCCAAATGATTCCACCTTTATTGGAAAAGGTGTTGCATGCATAAGGTTCAAAAGTTGAACCCCTCCTTAAAGCATGCAAAAGTCCCAAATTGGAACTTTGTTCATTCAAAGGATGGTGCAAAATGTTCCCTGCATCATTATTTTTGTGCATATGAATGTATGCATAAATCATGACCATCATTATGTACAACCAATGTTTCTTTTCCAAAACCATATGAACTGATGCATAGTGCCAATCATTTCCATAACTAGTTGTGTATGTGACCAGACAAATAAGACCACCTCAATCTATGCATCCTTTTTCAAATTCATGTCTATTAAGACATGCATGGTATGTTCTTTAGTCTTCAAGGAAAAGAAGAGTGTGCAAATACTTAGCTGAAAATTAAGCTTCATCCATCCTTTGACTTTACTTTAGTGTTCTTATGGTGATGAAACAGGCTTGGGCCATCGGTCTTGGGTACAACTCCCATCTCGTCCATTATTGAAGTCCCTCTTGGGCTTCTTATACTTACTTGAGTGCCAAATTTGATTTCATGCATATGTCATGCATATATCATGTATACCAAAGGGTGCAATCTTCATGCATAGCTATGTGCATGCTTCATTTGCTTTTGAAAAATAAGTTTTTCAAATAAACTCATGTTCTTATACATGCATGTGCTAGAGATAATCATAAAAATTGTCCTTTGTGTATGAAAAGTTCTCAATAATTTCATATGCCATAAAACAAAAATATGCATGGCCTTGAAATTTACGAGGAGACACTTTCTCTATGCTCATACCCTTGCACACAATTATTGAATAGGCAGTTTAAAAGAAAAGAACTCAAAATATATCTATACAGACTCGACCATTCCTAATCATATGTGCATGATCTATTGTAGGCATGCACGTGGGTAGTCTATCATATGAAAGGGCCCAAAAAATAATGCCAAATGTACTTACTCATAAAATTGAGAAATAGAAAGAATGAAAGAAAAATGTACTTCCCTAATATAGTTTGATGATAAATAAACTGCTAATTGTGGGGTTCAAGGTTCAAAAACCCTTGCCCGTGTCCCGTAAAGCACGTGGCTGAGCTTTGGCCTTTTGAGGTGGAGGTCCAAGGTTCAAAAACCCATAATGTCCATGATTAGGAGGCACTCAAGCTTCCTCAAGCTATGCTTGAGAAACTCTATGCACCCTTGTCCCATAGCGAATGCCTTGAAAGTCATTCGAGACCACAACATATGCTCCCCACTTACACCTAGGAATTAATATATATATATATATATATATATATATATATATATATATATATATATATATATATATATATATATATATATATATATATATATATATATATGGATAACTTATTTGTAGACATTCGAGCTTAGTCCATCTCTTCAAAACCTTGAAGTATGCATAAGCATTGAGACTTTCAATATTGCCATTCATGGAGCATCTTTTTTATCATGAAATGTTGAAGCAAAAATCTGGGTGGCTGAGGAGTCGTCAGCTGAGGGAAACATATCCCATATAGCGGATACTAACTACTATGAAGCTCTTCATATAGTAGGCTCGAGATCATGTCGTCCTCAATTGAAAGAGAACGGGTGCATGTTGAGCTCATCACCATGCACATCTGAGAGCTTCTTCGTGATGATGACACTCACGTACGGGTGCGCTTTGTTTAGTCCTGCCTGGCAAGCGAAGTTCTTGTCCCCGTGACTGGTTGCACTTGGTAGCAAGTGGCCCAGTTGGATGGGCTGGCCCTCTACGTACGGTGAGGGGGGTCACACGATGATATTTTGCTTTAATAAAGAAGAAAGAACTCTCATCATCCGCGAGTCACGTATGAACCACCCATCTTAGAACTCGAAATCGAGACTCGCAAATCTGAGATCTAAAATGGAGATGAAGTTCAAGAGTCCTAGCTCTGATACCACTTTTGTGGAAGGACTCCATAGCCTCCACAATTGAACAACTAATCAACTAAGAAGACTAACTAGCCATGCTCACACTAGGAGAGAGAGATGTGTTTCCACCCAACCAACCCCTCCAATATATAGCTCCAAGCCCAAGGGGGTAAGTCCCTCTCAAGAGGACATGTGTACCTTCCATCACATGGGTCCTAAGGTATTCACATGGTTTCCAAGCTTAGGAAATCACATGAAATCACATGACTTGTAAAAGAAGAGTCTCCAAGCTTTCACGTACAAACCAAGTGGCTAGGAGAAGCTTCCAATCAAGCCTAAGGTACTCAACCTTAGAGAATTAACCCTAAGGTTCAAGACTCATCTAAAAGGGGTAAATAAACCATAAATCCAAAGGGTTTCACACCTAGAAACCCAAGGGTTCTATCCCTTAGACCCATGTAATTATACAACAGCATGCCTGCCTTAAGTGTCACATTCTTCACTTTGCATTGCCCCTCCATCCATGAACACAAGGTCATATAGAATAGTCATAGTAGCACAACCTTTTGAAAAAAGGGTAGGGAATCACGAGATAATCCCATCTTTACATGCATGAAGATCCGTATAAGAACACATGTATCTTTGAACCATCCCCTTGAACTAATCGTCGAAGTACTTGTGCTTGGAATCTTCCACATGTCCATTCAAGTGTGTCTCATGTTGAAACTTTCCTAAGGCTATAACATGCCTCAGAATTGAATTCAAGATTCCCCTTTCATGTACACGAAAAGATGGCACATCGATAAGCTTCTCCTAGTACTAAGGTTCCCAAGTATTTGAATACATTAAACCTAAAGGTTGAAACCATTCAAATCCCAGAAAAAATAAATGCATAACCTAAGGGCTCAAACCAAGGGTATTTATACAACATTCTTCCCCCCTCAAATCATTTTCATCATTGAAAATGTGTAGAAGTATACTACATGGAGTATTCTCCTATGCACCATAATTGGTCTTGTTGATCATGCACTCATTCTCAAAGATTTACCTCTTTTTTTTAATTTAAATTTAAAAAGAACCCTCTTCTTGATGTTCTTGAACCTATGTGAAGAGACCTATGCACGAAAGATCTCCAAAATGGCTCCAAAAATCACTGCAAAAATGCTTCAAAAATAGGCTTTGAAAGAAAACAATGAAGCTTTGAGGGACCAAAACATGTTCAAGGTAATGTTCACCTTAGTCTTTCCCCTTCTTTAGAAAGCACAAGAGTGTAGCTTAGTGGCAAGAGATTGCCATGGTTAAGCAAGCTCCGAGGGGAATAGTACTGGAATGAGTGACCTTTTGGGAATTACCGGGAACCTCTATCTTCCTTGATTGTTGAGGTCCTCCCTCGCATGCATCCAATGGTTCCAACAATGAATTCAATGACTCGGATGGCAAGGTATGCCAAGGTCTATACCTTTGTCGCTGCCTTAGTCATAAGCCTTGGAGAAAGCCTTGGATGGGCAGGCACGTGCTCGCTTCACTTGCACAAAAGGAACTTGTTATCAGTTTCTGCATTAGCCAAGATTGGCTTGGTTGTGAAATTCGTTGATGACAGGTGTACAGTCCATGATCTCTCAAATGGCGATGTGATTATTGCTTCTGGCATTTTATGTCGTGGGCTGTATAAGCTCATAGACTATGAAAGATCTGTGAATGATTCGGCATGTGCAGTTCATGATTCTCAGGCTATGTCAGATGCAAAGCTTTGGCATGCACGCTTTGGTCATCTGAATTTTGCTAGTTTGTTACGCCTGCAGAAATCTGAAATGGTGTCCTCTTTGCCCAAACTTGAGGCACCTGGAAAACATGTTTGTGAAGGCTGTATTTTGGGCAAAATGCAGCGTTCTTCCTTTCCAAAAGATGGTTCAGTTCGGGCTATGCAAAAATTGCAGCTTGTACATAGTGATGTCTGTGGTCCTATGCAGACACCCTCTTTTGGAAATTACCTTTACTTCGTGACTTTCATTGATGATTTTTCCAGGCATGCATGGGTATATCCACTCAAAGCAAAGTCCGAAGTGTTCATGTGCTTCAAACAGTTTTTGGTTTTGGCTGAAAATCTGTCAGCATGTAAAATGGGCACCCTCCGTTCTGATCGAGGGGGGGAATATATGTCTTCAAATTTTAATGCATTTTTGGCTGAACGTGGGATAAAACACCAGTGTACAGTGCCGTATACACCTCAACAGAATGGAGTTGCTGAACGAAAGAACAGGTCACTCATGGAGATGGCGAGGTGCATGGTCAAAAGTCAGGCTTTACCACATAGTTTCTGGCTTGAGGCTGTCATGTGTGCAGCATATGTACTGAACAGGTGTCCCACCAAAGCGTTGCAGTCTATCACTCCATATGAGGCTTGGCATGACCGCAAGCCATCTGTTACTCATCTGCGTGTTTTTGGTTGTTTGGCATATGCATTAGTGCCTGAACAACATCGCAGAAAATTGGATGATAAGGCAGTAAAATGTATTTTTGTTGGGTACAGTTCTGAAAGTAAAGGCTATCGTCTGTATCATCCACAGACTAAACGCATTCTGGTTAGCCGTGATGTTGTCTTTGTGGAAGATGCTATTCAGCCATTGCTTTCATGTACTAAGGAGACATCTGTTAGCTCCAAAGACATGTATGATACTTTGATGCCTCTTTTTACAGGTGGTCAGGCTAACACTGGTCCTAATGAGGCAACTTCTCAGCCTTTGCAGGTTGCATATGATGATGCAGATCATTCCATTTCTGATGCAGATTTACATGATGCACTTGTTGATGAGAGAGCTGATATTGAACAGGCAAAAACTATGCCAAAATGGCTGGTGCAGACTTTGCGTGATAGCAAATTAGATGCACCTTTGTCATATCGTACTCGTTCAGGCTCTCATAGTACCTCCTTTGCATCAGATTGCTATGCTATGGCTGCATCTAGTCTCTATGATGAGAATGAGCCTGTTTCTTTTGATGAAGCACAAAATTCAGAAAATTGGATGGCTGCTATGCAATCTGAATATGATGCTATAATGAAGAATGGTACATGGTCTTTATGTGACTTGCCTCCTGGCAAGAAGGCCATTGGCACTAAGTGGGTATACAAGCTGAAGCGTAAACCTGATGGTACAGTTGACAGGTATAAGGCTAGGCTTGTTGCAAAGGGTTATGCGCAGGAAAGAGGCATTGATTTTGATGAGACCTTTGCACCTACATGCCGTATGACTACTGTTCGGAGCATTTGTGCACTTGCAGCCCATCATGGTTGGAATGTACATCAGTTGGACATTAAAACAGCATTTCTGAATGGTGACTTGCATGAAGAAGTGTATGTTTTTCAGCCCCGTGGCTTTGTGCAGAAAGGGCATGAAAACCAGGTGTGCAGGTTAAAGAAGGTGTTATATGGTTTAAAGCAAGCACCACGTGCTTGGTATGAGAAAATACATGCCTATCTAATTGCACATGGTTTTGAGAACAGTCCAACTGAAAGCACCTTATATGTTAAGCGTGCTAATGATGTGCTTCTGATCATTGTTGTCTATGTAGACGACATGCTGCTCACTGGTCCTCTTGAGAAGCATATTGCTGATTTCAAGGCTGATTTGCATGCCTCATTTGAGATGTCTGATTTGGGGAATTTGCATCACTATTTGGGCATTCAGTTTATGCAAGTTGATGGTGGAATGGCTTTGTGTCAAACGAAATATATTGACACATTATTGCAGTGTTTTGGCCTTGAAGACTGTAAGCCTATTGCCACTCCTATGGAGACAGGTTTACGATTGAGTCTTCATGATGCTGGAGATGCATTTGATGCTGTTCTCTATCAGCAGGCTGTTGGATGCTTGATTTACTTATGCATTACTCGGCCAGATATTCAGTTTGCTGTCTCACAGATGAGCAGGTTCATGCATTGCCCCGGAGTCACGCATTGGAAAGCGGTTAAGCGCATCTTTCGCTACTTGAGTGGTACTCGGCTACTTGGGTTGTTTTATCCCAAGGGGGGATCACTACCGCCAGATTTGCATGCTTTTTCTGACTCAGATTGGGCCGGTTGCTATGACACTCGTGTGTCCACCAGTGGTTTTTGCTTCATGCTTGGTAGCTCATGTATATCTTGGTTGAGCAAGAAGCAGCCTACTGTGGCCACTTCCAGTTGTGAGGCTGAGTATAGGGCAGCTTTCACAGCGACTGTTGAGTGTGTGTGGCTCAGACGCCTTATGGCTGATTTGGGTGTTGGCCAGTCTTCTGCCACCACCATCTTCACTGACAGTCAGAGCGCATTGGCAGTTGCGAGGAACCCTGTGTTCCATTTTCGCACTAAGCACATTGAGGTGCATTATCACTATGTCAGGGAGAGGTTCTCTGCTGGGGAGATCTGCTTGGCATATGTGCCCACGCAGGAGAACATTGCAGACCTTTTCACGAAGGCTCTGCCTAGGGAGAAGTTTGAAGCTTTCCGCAAAGCTTTGGGCTTACTTCCTTTTGTGGAGTGATTTCCACATAGCTTGGCACTTCCTTATACATGAGTGCCAGCTCCTTGTTCACCGCATCACTCCCAGGGGGGATTTGTTGATATATTTAGGTAGTGATGTGTGTGAACACTCTAGGACCGCCGGAGCACTTTTTTCCCTCTTTAGGAGGTTTTTTTCCCCCGGCTTGTATATACGCCTATTGCCCTAATGGGCTACTTATCTTTGTACATTCTCTAGTAATACATTCAGTCTTGTGTGTTGTGCTCCAAGCTTCTTCTTCTTCCTTGTGCTGTTCGCGTGCTTCCGCAGACGTCTAACTCCAACAGGGAATAGTACTGGAATGAGTGACCTTTTGGGAATTACCGGGAACCTCTATCTTCCTTGATTGTTGAGGTCCTCCCTCGCATGCATCCAATGGTTTCAACAATGAATTTAATGACTCGGATGGCAAGGTATGCCAAGGTCTATACCTTTGTTGCTGCCTTAGTCATAAGCCTTGGAGAAAGCCTTGGGTGGGCAGGCACGTGCTCGCTTCACTTGCACAAAAGGAACAAAGCTTTTGCATCAAAATGCTCTAGTATCAGTGAAGTATTTTGATGGCGATACACCAGAGTGTGCTCTCCTTCTCTAGAGCTCCACAACGATATCCTCAAAGTAGAAAACCGAGCTCCAAGCGCTACACATGATACTCTGTATAGAGGCTGTAGAATATGTAATAAAACATGGTACACAGGGAGCATGCACATAGACTTCTTAGGTGTTACGAATGTGGTCAAACTTATAGTATGTGGGTGACCAAGCTACTATATGTTTTATTAAAGAGCATATAAAAAGAAGTGTTTGGTGGCCATTTGGCCTTTCACGTGGACACTAATGGTAACAAAATGGAAGAAAAAATAAATAGATAACTTAAGGGTTCAGACCAAGGGTATTTACACAACATTCTTCCCCCCTCAAATCATTTTCATCATTGAAAATGTGTAAAAGTATACTACATGGAGTATTCTCCTATGCACCATCATTGGTCTTGTTGATCATGCACTCATTCTCAAAGATTTACCTCTGTTTTTTTAATTTAAATTTAAAAAGAGAGAAATGTTGTATTGATGGAACTTACTCATTCCCAAGTGGTGCTTTTCTTTGTTTCATCTTTGTACTTAAGTCTTTATGTAAACGACTTCTTGTATTTTTATATCAAGTGCATATTAATCTCTTTGGTTCATGAAGGATGCTTTGTAGTGGAGTAGGTTGGAATATTATTATCTTGCCGAGCTTTCTTCTTTTTTTAGCCTAATGACATTAAGCACTAGGAATCAGACAACCTTCTCAAAGCTTCAAATCGTTCCAAGATTTCTAGTAACTTGCATTTTCCTATCCTAACTTTCTTGCATGTTCCTGTCCTTGTGCATTAGTTCCACGATTTCTAAGGATTATGAAAAGGCCACAGTACATTGGAGATAGTTTCGGAAAATGTCAGGTTTTTGATTGCTTACGAACTTTTAAATAAACTTTCTCTCCAAGGTAAAAGGAGATTTCTAGACTTTGAAGGTTGTTATATGCTTTATGTGTATCCTAGGCTTTCCTTAGGTTCTCTTAAGCTTCCTTTAGCTTAAAGTTCATGCCTTCCAAGAAATCTTTAGGAGCTTGGACTTTCTGATTTTGTAGTGTGACAACATATGGGGCTCTAGGTTGAAACCCTTATATTAACATGAATGGACTAAATCCAGTTGCAGAATGCTTGGCACTAGTGCAAGCCAATTGAACTAAGTGTAAATAGTATTCCCACTCAGTTTGATTTGAAGATACGTATGCTCTCAACATATCTTCAAGTCTTTGATTGAATCTTTTCTTTTTGTGCATTTGAATGTGGATGCTCAACACTACTCATGCTCAAATTTGTTTGTAATTGATTGAAAATAGTTGCACTTTGACATCTTCCAATTGCTCTTGCGTTCGTTTCATGGCCCATGTGGAGAAAAGTTGGTGGGCCCCTTTACTTCCACAGTGCTTTTCCTTCAGTTCATCTGTCTATTGCAACCTCTAGAAGGGAGAGTTGGTACTTCACACACTTGATGTACTCTTTGACACTTTTCAAGATCATGCATTTTCATTTGGAGGCTTTGCTTCTTGAATATGATTGATACCAGATCCAATCCATATCTCTATACTTTATACTGCATTTCTATGTTTACATGTCTATCTATCCATGCATCTATCTACTCTATCTATCTACATCATTCCGTAGTCAATCTTTCTATGAGTCTGCGTATCCATCCATATATGTGAGAATCTATACATATGTATATGTCGAAATTACTTACTTGCATGTTCCTGTCCTTGTGCTTTAGTTGCTCATTCATACATGGATAATAGTGACAGGAATGTGTCACTGCCAAGAGTGCATACTTTCTAGGGCCTTGAAGAAGATTTTGGATATGAATGTCATGTGTGCTTTGGGGTGCTTTTTACCTTCATCAAGTAGTGAGGAGGAAGTACATGCTCCCTCGTGGTGTAGGTGAAGAAGAACCACCCACGTTAATATGAAGGATAGTTGGAAATACTATAAGTGTATGGCAAACTACATCAGATGCTTGTGGTCTACAAAGGCAAAGCAAAAGAAGGGGGCCCTCTCTAGAAAACAAGGGAAGTACAAGAAAAAAGGGGGGGGGGCACAATGAATACAATGAATATGAATATGGTGATCATGAAAGTTGATGTCTACCCTTATGGAAAACAATGTTCACGGAGCATGTGGATGTGCGAGGCGAAATGTAATGGTTGATGTTCGTAGTTGAATGAAGGGTGTGAGTAAATTGCCGTGTCCCACTTTGTTTTGCAAAGGAACTCTTTTTTAGAGTTCCAATGGCTATGCTTCCTTTGTCCCTCTATGGTGTTACCTTTCCGAACCTCCATCTTTAAGTCTAATTGAAAGAAGCTGATGGATGTGGCAGGGAGGTCGGTGAATTTGTGCCACACACTCCTTTCGCATGGATGAAATGGAACGCGTGTGCGCCATCGCTTGAACAAGTCTGCCTTTTCTTTTGGATAGAGACTAAGTCGAACAACCTAAATGGTGTTTTGAATGCGCATAGATTCTCAAGAGTCTCTCTCGTCGATTCTCAAGAGTTTGTTAAAAGAAAAGCCAACTTTGAAAGCCGATTAACCTATTAAATCGCAAAAGCTTGAAAGGCTCTCCGAGTACATGTGGAATCCGCAGCCTCGTAACCAACAAAATTGCAAAACAAAGTTTGGAAGGCTATACAGAAAACTGAATTATGTTCCATGAGAAGAGGGAGGTAAGGGAGCCATCGCATCAGCAAACGCAAATGCCTTCCAACAAACGCAAATGCACGGTAGTGGGGAGTAGTGCGATCATGATGATGTGGCATCCTCAAACCTCAAGAGCATCCATGAATGTCTGTGACAACCTCATCTTGACCTCTCCCGCACGGTTTCATCATTCTCCACATCTTGACCTCTCCCTCACGGTTTCATCATTCTCCACATCTTTTGTCTGGTTTTATGGAGTTCTGCATTTCCCCACTCGTTGTTGCTTGGAACATTCACTTCTAAGAAGCATCACATGCACCATAGGAATGTAAAAAAAACCGAGAGCTCAAAACGAGTACCTGCGTTCACCCAATCCAAACTCATCATGAGAGATTGCATCATAACACCGCAGTCAAGTCTACATAACATATTGGAAAGTTTAGTTTAGTTACATGCTAGAACCGGTGAGCTAGACACACGCATCCTATAGCTTGAGATTGGTGAGCTTGACACCCCCCTTATCGCATATTCATGAAAAAAGGACACCTACAGCTCTATGCAATCTATCCTTGCAAAGAAACATGTCACTAGAGAAACAAGAAACAAACTGTGTGTGGGATCATCCACCTCAGGATGTTCACACGTTCTATTCGATCTACACATCTGACACACAAACCAAGAATCTCAGGGCATAGACAAGGATGAGAGAGAGGGCAGAGACTATTATAGAGAATCATCCACCTCTCCAACATCTCACATATGTTTCATGATTCCCTATACAGATATTTGCGTGGATATACAGATTCGCCATTTCCTCATTCCTAATTGCTCGACTTCTTGCTCCCAAAGCTAGGGTAGCATCAGCGTATACTTGACTCAAGCTGCCTTAAATCTTCAAGAATTAGCTTTTGTTTCTCTAGAGGAGGAGCAATCGAGGAAAAATTAGGTCCATTTACATGTGCTGCAACTCATTTGATTCTCGCCAGAAGGGCAAGGGTGAAAGTGGCCCTAGCAAGCACAAATTTGTGCATGTTGCACAATCAGAGATGGAAGAAAAAGATGAGAAGAAAGGGAATAAATGGAAACAATGTTTTACGCATTGTAGGGCCAATGACCTGCTAACCTTGTGTGGAATGAAGGATGGAATTTTACCATATGACCCACACTCTCCTCACCATTGTATGCACTATCAAGGTTCTATCACTAACAATCACGTTCATTGATGATATGTGGGCAATACATTACCTCTCAATGATGGTAAAACAAAAAAAACCATCACCACGTTAATAGTCACGCTTATTGATGATATGCGTACGCTACATGACCTATCGCCAACACCTAAGACGGGCTACCCATATTCTCTCATTGAGGGAGTGGAGCATATCTATTTTGAGCTTAATGCATTTCTAGTTGAGTGCTGAAAATACACAGTGGGTGGAGCTTAAGTCATGGTTGATGATGGCCCATAGAAAGCCTTTTCTGAGCTTCATGTTAATTTTGCCTCCTCCATGCCGACTTATTCAACAAAGATGGTACATTATTCCCGACAACATCACTCGATACAAAACGGCCCTCCAATGATCGAGGATATGTGGTAGACGGCGATCTTCTCATTCCCAAAAGGTGGAAAAGTCTCTCAATGCTAAGTGAGCTATTAATTGGGTGCACATGCAATGCATTTAGAGGTTTCGGTCGAACTCCTATGCCAAGAACAGATTGAGGGAAGCAATGTTGTGCTAGAAAATCGTCTACCAAGTGCTATGGATTATCAACACGCCATCCCAAACTATTGTATCTAGCATGAATCGCCCCTTCTGCTCCCCACTAGAGACCATTGTGCATGTTTTTCTGGTGCCCCCCCACGCCCAAAATTATCGATACCATCTACAAAAGTAGACACATGATCTCCACCATTCACCCCTCACATGGAAGGAAATCTTTTGGATAATCTAATAAATCAGCCCATTTTCCCATGTTTCTCAATGCATTGCACATTTGCTAGAGCATAACTTAGCTATATTTCAGAAATATCATTGTCTGACATAGCTATCTTTGAGAAATATCATTCTCCACCGATGTTGATTGATAACATTCTCATGTAGGTCCCTCAAGCTTTAAAAACAAACCCTTCAATGTCGTCCCATGGAAGAAGAAGAAGAGATGGGCAGAAAGAATTAGTAGATGTCGCCCCATGGAAGAAGAAGAGGAGATGGGCAGAAAGAATTATTAGATGGCCACACAAATTATTTGTTCTAGATTTTGGTAAAATAGGCTTCTTCCTCGGCTTGTATCTAAGTCCAAGGCCTTGATGCAAGGACAATTAATGATTATATTTTCATGTCAGTGAAAAGTAAACCAGCTCCTCAAGGTCGAAAACTATCTTGGAACTCGCTGTTCGAGAGGTTTGCTCCTTGCCACCATGTGCTTTTCCCATAGAATCTTCTCCTTTTGGCATTATCATTGCAATTTTCCTACCCTCGACTTGGTATTTTCTAAAGTGTTCACGTGTTTCAAAGAATTGTGATTCACTATCTTCCTCTTCCACATCTTGATTAGGCATGTTCTACTCAGACTTTGTAGCTTTCTCTTCCCTCCGAGAGGGGATGTCATCATGTTCTTGTAGGTGAAAAACAGTACAATCCTCTCCACTCACTTCTATTTGTGGTGGGAATGAAGCCCCTAGATGCTCTAAGAAAGGTTCGTCTGAATCAAAGGGGGTCTCCAAGAACAGATTGAGGGAAGCAATGTTGTGCTAGAAAATCATCTACCAAGTGCTATGGATTATCAACACGCCATCCCAAACTATTGTATCTAGCATGAATCGCCCCTTCTGCTCCCCACCCAAGACCATTGTGCATGTTTTTCTGGTGCCCCCATGCCCAAAATTATTGATACCATCTGCAAAAGTAGACACATGATCGCCACCATTCACCCCTCACATGAAAGGAAATCTTTTGGATAATGTAATAAATCAACCCATTTTCTCATGTTTCTCAATGCATTGCACATTTGTTAGAGCATAACTTAGCTATATTTCAGAAATACCATTATTTGACATAGCTATCTTTGAGAAATATCATTCTCCACCGATGTTGATTGATAACATTCTCATGTAGGCCCCTCAAGCTACAAAAACAAACCCTTCAATGTCGTCCCATGGAAGAAGAAGAGGAGATGGGCAGAAAGAATTATAAGATGGCCACACAAATTATTTGTTCTAGATCTTGGTAAAATAGGCTTCTTCCTCGGCTTGTGTCTGAGTACAAGGCCTTGATGCAAGGACAAGTAACGATTATATTTTCAGGTCAGTGAAAAGTAAACCAGCTCCTAAAAGTCGAAAACTATCTTGGAACAACTCGTTGTTCGACAGGTTTGCTCCTTGCTATTGTGTGCTTTTCCCATAGAATCTTCTCCTTTTGGCATTATCATTGCAATTTTCCTACCCTCGACTTGGTATTTTCTAAAGTGTTCACATGTTTCAAAGAATTGTGATTCACTATCTTCCTCTTCCACATCTTGATTAGGCATGTTCTACTCAGACTTTGAGCTTCCTCTTCTCTCGGAGAGGGGATTTCATCATGTTCTTGTAGGTGAAAAATAGTACAATCCTCTCCACTCACTTCTATTTGTGGTGGGAATGAAGCCTGTAGATGCTCTAAGAAAGGTTTGTCTGAATCAAAGGGAGTCTCCAGGACTATGGAACTATACTATGAGATGTTCTAGGAGAGCCGCCTATGATTCAATGCGGAGGGAGATAGAAGAGAAAAGAGTTTTCTCTTCTCCTGAAGTTGATGAAGGCTCTCTGTACATGCTCTATATAAAGACACATCCACCTTTGTTAGCACCGTATATGGGATCGATTCTCTCACTCTGCATGTCTCTCAAAAATCTTTAGTGCCAATTTTTCAAAGTTGCTTTTTTCTTGCCATAGCCCAAAGCTCATCTATTCAGCTAAGTGAACCCACTTATCTATACTAAATTGGCCATATCTTGCACGTCCAAGATCCAAATTTGGAGATTGTTCTCTTGAGCTTGGCATTTGCTCTTTCATCATGAACAACCCTCTTTGGAGCATAGTTTGAAGCACCGACTATTGGAAGAGTTTTGGCAGAGGTTGGACCATCTTCAACACGTGGACACACTTGCAAATTATCTTTTGAACCTCAAAATTAGTCTCTTGTCCATTAATATGCATTATCGCTTTCTTTTTGCATCATATTGCATATAGGAGATGCATTTTTGCATAGTAAGATGTGGACTTGTATGGTGTGGACTTATATGTAGTTAAGATGTGGACTTGTATGGTGCGATGCATGTATTCTTCTTTGGAGAGACATGTAAGTATTTTCTTGTAGGTTAGCTCGAAAAGAAATATAAATTTGTCTGGGTGTGCAATCCCCTTCAGTCTATTTGTAGTTAGGTTATGCCTGTTCACACTGTTATTGCGGAAATTGCTTGACGATTTCTTGGTATAATTTTTTCGATTTTCAAAATTGTGTCATTACGCTGCCAAAATTTCTAGAAATTTAGTATGCATTTGCAGTAAAGAGTACAAAACATACTAAGAGTTTCTTGTTTCTTCATTTTTCCATTGATCAAAGGCTTGTGATTTGTTTCTTTTCCACTGCCACTTACTTATTTAGGTGTAAATAGAGCGTACTATTTGAAAATCACAAAAACAAAATCTACAAATCAGAAAATAAAAAACAAATTGACCATAATCTACTATGGACTCAAAACCATCATCCCCTTCTAGGAGAGATACACTCATGGAAGAGCAACCCGCAGCTCCTATGCAAACCATGAGTAATAGAATTACGAGTCTAGAGAGCACACTCCACGATATCTTGGAACATGTGCATGGTTCCAAGAAAGAGGGAGCTGTGCGAGAGTATGGTTTGCTAGGGATGGATGTAGATGCTCCAAATGAGCCTCTAGCTCGAGAAATCCCTAGAGATAGCATTCTAGTCAGAGACACCACATGGCAACTTAAGGATCTTAAGCCTTCTAGATATCATGGTTTGACTAGTGCTAGGACTCCTGATGTTGTTGAGTATTGGCTCAACAATTGGGAATAGTGCTTCTGGTTGTGCCATATCATGGATGATAGACACAAGATTCAGTAGGCCACGTATAAGCTTATGGATGTTGCCCATAAGTGGTGGCATAAGATCGAACAAAATAAGAAAAAGCCCAAGAGTTGGGATCAGTTCAGGATCTTGTTCTATAATAACTTTGTACTGCTTGATGAGAGACCTAGAGCACTAGACACTTGGTTCTTCATCAATCAGAAGAATCAGAGAGTTTAGGAGTAAATGGATAAGTACACAGAGGGATAAGTGCTTCTTAAAGTGCTTGATACTATTCCAAAGTTTCTCTAGGTTCAAAAGTTTATCTTGGGACTTACGGAAACTATTAGACCATTGGTGAGGAAGGAGAGATGGCTTTAGTCTATGAGGATGGACATAGGGGCAAAGGCTTCCAGAGTGAGAGGTCCTCATGACCTAAGGTTAGTCGATCCTTCCACAAAATTACTCCTAGTTTGATCAGTGCACATCATTCTTGAGAGGCTAAGCAGGTGGGTATGATCAAGAAAGTCATAGGAGGGAAGAGAAAAGTGTCTGCTCTGGCTGAGAGGGCTTATAATAAGTTTATACTTACCCCTTAGCAGAAAGAGAAGGCAATGAATGATGGATTATGCTATGGGTGTCTAGGGCAGCACCTGTTCAAGGAATATCCTCAAGAAAAGAAGATACCCGCCACCATAGTCATCAATCTCACTCAGGAAGGGAGTGATGATCAAGAAGAATTAGGAGATTCCCCATCAGTGCTTGAAGTAATTTGATGACGATGCACCATAGTGTGCTCTCCTTGTCACAAGCTCCACACTAATATCCGTGGAGTAGAAATCCGAGCTCCTAAAGCCACACACGGTACTCTACAGAGAGACTGTAGAATATGCAAAAAAACACAATACACAGGGAGCACGAAGATAGACTTTCATAGGTCTTACAAATGCAGTCAAACTTATAGTGTCTCGCTGACCAGTCCACTATATGTTTTATTAAAGAACATCTACAAAGAAGTGTCCAGTGGCCATTTGGCCTTTCACATGGACACTGATGGTATAGTCTCCCACTAAAGACCAATATGGCCAAAGTAACTATGGGAGAAGAATAAAGAATGATACATAATACTTGAGTGTAAGTATACAAACTATACCTCCCACCTAATGGGCATGTTACACAGTATACAAATGACTGTGTAAGATCATGAATCAAGTAACCCCCATCAAGTGACAATAGTGTCGAAAGCTATCTTGTGGTAGAGCTTTAGTCAAAACGTCTGCAACATTATCTCAAGTGTGAACCTTCTCGAGTGTGAGCTTAATGCATTTCTAGTTGAGTGCTAAAAATACATAGTGGGTGGAGCTTAAGTCATGGCTAATGATGGCCCATAGAAAGCCTTTTCTGAGCTTCATGTTAATTTTTCCTGCTCCATGCCGACTTACTCAACAAAGATGGTACATTATTCCCGACAACATCACTCGATACAAAACGGCCCTCCAATGGTCAAGCGTATGTGGCAGACGACAATCTTCTCATTCCCAAAAGGTGGAAAAGTCTCTCAATGCTAAGTGAGTTGTTTCTCACAGGAGAATGGAAATCGTAACTAGGACAATGTATCCATGAACTTCATAGTCAGATACCGTGGACCAAAGGAAGTAGGAAACTATCTTAGTTGTGGTAGATAGATTAAGAAAGATGGCTCATTTCATACCCATGCAAGAGATGATAGAAATTCCATAGGTAGTAGAGTTCTTTATCCAGCATGTCTTCAGATTGCATGGGTTACCAACATCCATAGTTTCATATAGGGATTTTAGATTCATAGGATACTTCTGGAATTTCTATTTGACAAAATAAAAGTGCCATTAAAGATGAGTAGTGGTGATCATCCTCAGACAGATGGTCAAACCAAGAGGGTCGACCAAATACTCGAGGACATGTTGAGGGCATATGTGTTTGAGAGACAGACCAATTGGGATAGTTATTTGCCACTAATTGAGTTTGCTTATAACAATAGGCTTCACAAGGTGACATATATGTATTCTCCTTTTGAGATGATATGGCATGAATTTGAATGCTCCCAGTACCATAGGCATGCCAAAGAGATGTCCTAGTGCTTCGGAGTTCTTAGCAAACCTACAAGAAAAATTATAAATAGCTAAAGCCAAGATGTAGCAAGCTGCTGATAGGGCTAAAGAGTATGCTGATACGAAGAGATATCATTGATCCTTTGAGGAAGGAGACAGAGTCTTTCTTCAGGTACCAGCTAGATCTACTTCACTCTCCACAGGGAAGTGTAGTAAGCTTTCACCAAGATTTTGTGGACCTTGGAAAAGCTAAGGGAATTTGCATAGAAATTAGAGCTTCCTCTAGATTGCAGAGTTCATCTTGTGTTTCATGTCAGTAAACTTCAAAAGTATATCTCTAGGGAGGATAATCTAATAGAGGGTATTGCTTCTTTACAAGCAAGTGATAGCACATATCATTCTCTAGACAAGATACTAGATCAGAGATATGTCATCCAGGAGTATCTATAGCCTGGAAAGGATTACCACTTACTGACTCTACTTGGGAATTAGAAGCTTTGGTTCACGAGTATTTTCCCTCGTTGATCATTGAGGACAATGATCTTTAGAAGGGGGAGAGTGTTAGACATTGATCCACAGGGATCATGATATTGGTCCATAGGGCTCATTCCATGTGTGAGGGACAAGGGCGAGCTAGCAAAGCTCCCAAGCTCGGGGGATATCCTAAGGTAATTGGTATTAATGGGGACGAGTGTTGCATGATGGCCACATGTTGACACTAGACCATTCCAGAACATTGCTAATTTTAGAGTACAAGAGGGTATGTATGGATGGGAGGAGAGTGTCACACACATCATTCAAGCCTTTCTTAAATTGTTCATCTTGAAGACTTCTTCCATAGTAGCAAACATGAAGACATCATAGCCTTCATAATCATAGCATTCATTCATGTGTTGCTCATTGATTGACATTTCTAATGTGACCAAGATTCAAATCCAATTGTATGTTCATGATTGAAGAACATAGGCATTTATGTCGGATCTTCGATTGGTCTATTTAATGGTTTGTGTATGCCTTCTTTCTCTTTGTATTTAATTATGGCTTTGCACATGGTTCCTTTACAAATTGTCAAGTTAGTGTTTTCTTGCATCTAGGAAGGAACCTCTGAATGCACACTATGTATAGAGGCCATCTCTTCATCTTCGTGAAAGGATTTCCATTGTAGTGGAGTAATGTCTTGAAAAGAGAAATATTTTAGATTGATCTTTTTGGTCACACCTAAGGGTTGTAAGTATAAGGAATTAGATCCCCAATGAGCTCTCTTGTGAAAGGTCTTCCTAAGATCATGTCATAATTTCTTGCTTTTCCAAACTGACAAACAGTCATCCTGTACTCAAACTTAACTCGAGACATAGAGAGTACTAGTTCTTCCAAAATTTCAAGAGAACAGTCTACATGTCCATTTGCTAATTGGAATTTCATGCACGTGGACCTCAACGAAAGGTTTCCCCATTTCTCCCAAATCTCTATAGTTTCTATGGCTACTCTTGCACCCAAGACTAATATTGCTTCTATCATGTAATCATTGTAGAGGATAGAAAAACATGTGTTTCCATCGTCCCTTCACTGTAATCTCCAAGATTATGCAATGAAATTTGTTTTATACATGAACTCGCTTGCATAGAAGTTGTGTCTAAGTTGGATTAATCTTGTTACTTCACTCATTGGTCTAGATTTTCCCAAAGATGTAGCTTTACTTAAGTAAGCATGCATGAAACTCTCATTTAAGGACTTCTTCTATGCTTACTTCCGGAGTGCATCTCCATTTTGTATCCAAGAGATACTCCATTTCATGTCATTTTATTTTATCTCATTGTTTTTGGGTACCTTGTCATTTGCTTCTACCAGTGTATTCATTCTAGTTCGAGGGGGATTATCCATTCTCTGACACTCTTTCATTTTGTGAGAACATTCTTCTTTCATTTTTCTTCCATGCATGTACTCTCTACACTTATTATCGTAAATATAAGTGCTTTTTCTTTTTTATTAGAAATCTTTGATGACTCTCCATACTCATATATACTATCAACTGTAGTGACCATTGACTTGATCTTCCAATAAAAGTTAGATCTTTTTCTTTATGCAAACCCTTCCTCTCATCACAAGTTCTTGTGGCCTGAGGTAAGCACTCATCTCCTTCAGTCATATATTCTTTATCTTCATCCATGACTTGCAAACATTCTTACATGGATACCATGAAAGTGTTTCATCAAAGTTTACATCTCTTGAACCAACAACCTTATTGGAAAGAGGATTATGTCATCTATATCCTCTTTATATATCTACATAACCAATAAATATACACTTTTCTCATTTAACATCAAGCTTTGATCTTACTTCAGTACGTACATGCACGTGACATATGCAACCAGATATTTTTAAATGCCTTACACTAGGTTTCCTTCCATGCCATACCTTATATGGTGCCAAATGATGAACTTTGACAATAGGAAATCTATTCATAATTTAAACACTTTTTCTTAAAGCTTCAACTCTAAAACAATTAAGAAAACATATATTATTTAGCAAGCTTCTAAACACCTCTACTTTGACTCTATTCCTTGTCTCTATAACTCCATTATGTGGAGTATACTTGCATGTCACTTCTCTTCAAGTACCTTGATGTGGACATGTGGCCATCCTGCACACTCTTTCCCATTACATTTTAAGTGCATCAGGGTATCTCCTGAGCTAGGGACCTTGGCTAATCTTAGCCCTTGCCCCACACACATCTGAAGGTATCTATAGACCAATTTCTCACACTCTCTCCATCTTTTAAATATCATTGTCCCCAATTATGAATGAGGGAAAGTACTTGTGAACTAGAGCTTTTGATTCCGAAGTACAGGTTTTAAGCGGCAATCCTCTCCAAGCCACCAAATTCTCCTAGATGAAACACTTTTGCAACTACTTCTATCTCTGATCTAGTATCTTGTCTGAAGAATGATCCATGTTTTCACTTTCTTGCAAATGAAAAATACCCTCTAATAGATGATCATCCCTCGAAATATACTCTGTAAGTTTACTAACATGAAACACTAGATGGACTCTGCAATTTGGAGGAAGCTCTAATCAATAAGCAACAACACTAAGCTTCTTTACTATCTTCCAAGGTCTACAAAGCCTTGGTGAGATCTTAGTGCACTTCCCTATGGATAGTGAAGTAGGTCTAGCTGGAACTTGAAGATAAAATCTATCTCCTTCTTCAAAGAATCTAGGAGATATCTTCTTATTAGCATATTCTTTTGCCCTATCATCTACTTGCTGCATCTTGGCTTTAGCTATTTCCAAACTTCCTTGGAGATTTTCAAAAACTATGAAGCACTAGAACATTTCCTTGGGAATCCTATGGTACTCGGAGCTATGGGATTTATGCCATAATTCATCTAAAAAGGAGGCATTCCTAGCACTTTCTGAGGTCTATTGCTATAACAAAACTCTAGTAATGGAAAATAATTATCCCAATATTTCTACATATATCTATGGATGAACACCACTACTCATTTTTTATGACGCTTTCAGATTATCAAATACAAACTTCCAGAGATGTCCTAAAAATCTAACATCCCTATCTAAAACTATGGATGCCAATAACCCATACAATCTAAAGACATGCTGGATAAAAAGATCCACTACATGTGGAGCTTCTATCATGTCCTGCATGGGTATGAAGAAGTGAGCCACATTGCTCAATCTATCTACTACTACTGGGATAGCATCCCGCTCCCTTTGGGTTCGCACTATCCCCACCATGAAGTCCATGGATGCACTATCCCAATTCTACTATGAAATTTGTAAAGGATGTAAAAGAGTGGTGTCTTAACCATCTTTGTCTTGTTGATCTAACACATAAAGCATTGTTTATCATATGCATGGACATCTCTGGTTTCTCAAGGCCACTATAATGTTCTTCTAACTAGGTGAATGGTCTTGTAAATTCAAGGATGGTCTACACAATGAACATCATGGTGATCATGCATGACTTTTCTTCTCATCTCCTAGGAATCTAGTATGCAAACATTTCCTTTTAACTATTCCATTCTCCATTGAGAAATTAGAATATAGAATTGACTTGTTTGATTTAGTAGGGTAAGTCTTATATCTAACTACCTCATCTCCTATAATAGAGTCATCACTCATGGCTCTAATGATGTGCAACAAATGTGGATCTTCCACCTTATCTTCATTTATCTCTTGGAGCAATGAGCTTTCTAGAACTGTAAACTTCATTTGATACATTATATAAGATAATGCATCAACTACAATATTCTATTTGCCTCTTCTATATAGGATTTCCATGTGAAATTCTTGCATGATCTTAGCCCAACAAGCCTATGTGCCTCAAAGATTTGGCTAACTACAAAAATACTTCAGTGTATGGGGATTTGTATACACCTTAAAGTGTTCAACAAAAAGATAGTGTCTCCAGTCTTTAAGAGCATGCACCACTGGATACAACTCCTATTCATGCACTTGCCAATTGCATTGTGGACTAGTTAACAGTTTACTTTCAAAATCTATCGTCCTACCATCTTGGGTTAGAACTACCCCTATGGCTATGCCACTGGAATTTGTCTCTAACTCAAATGGTTTCTATGGATCTACCACTTTGAGTATTGAAGCTTCTAAAACATCTTGTTGCTCTTTCTTCCATGGAAAAGATACCTTGCTATGATGGGAATTTGTCATAGGTGTTTCCATTGATGAATAAGATAAAATGAATTTTTGGTAGAAATTGGAAAGTCCTAGAAATGATCGAAGTTGCTTGTCATCTTGAGGAGTTGGCCATGCCAAAATAACTGAGACCTACTTGGGATCCATATGAACCACATCGGCCAATACCTAATGCCCTAGATACTATATCGCTAGAAGAAACATCTGAGTGTTGTCTAGATTTACAAACAATTGATTTTCCTTTAGTTTATTCAACACTAATCTTCAATGAATCTCTTCCAAAGAACCATGAAAACATTATTTGAATATGTAATGAAGGAGATACTCTTCAAGATTTGGACACAAAGCTATAACCACATAGAGATGGCCATATGACTATCTTGAACTCTAAAGGATATTACGATTTGTCCTCTCTTATTTGATAAATTATCTAAAAACCTTCCCAATACAACTAAGCTTGTGGTGCAAACTTGGGGTGCATGTATTCCATGGCCTAAGGGGTGAAATAAGCCAAATATGGCTGACCTTTGAAAAGAAGCCACATCAACCTTCCACTAGAGCATCACAAGAACATCCTTGTCACTCATCCATTTGAGTAATCATGTTCCAAATATTGCATGGTACTGTAGTCATCCTTCATCCTTTATTTGAGCCTTCTTGAAGCATTTGAAGGCCTCCCAAAGGTATTTCCACCTTTTGGAACTTGTACCTCAACCTATACATAAGAAACATGTTCTCAACATTTGCAAACCACCTTTTAGGCTTATTGTGTCTCAACATTAGGAGATAGAGAAGAAAACTCAAGATTATTTAGATACAGGCTTCATTAAACCCAATAATTCACTATGGGCATTAGAAATGCTCCTCCTTAAGAAGAACGATAGCTCTATGAAGTTATCTATAGATTATATAACACTACGAAGCTAATGGTTTAAAATAGGTTTGCAATGCTTAAGTTTGTAGACCCATTTAATCAATTAAATGAATCTTGGTATTTTAACAAGCTTGATCTTACATCATGATATCATCAAATAAGGGTTAGGTCAAAGAATGTTGCTAAGACTACTTTTAGGACTTGTTGGAGTTAGACGTCTGCGGAAGCACGCGAACAACACAAGGAAGAAGAAGAAGCTTGGAGCACAACACACAAGACTGAATGTATTACTAGAGAATGTACAAAGATAAGTAGCCCATTAGGGCAATAGGCGTATATACAAGCCGGGGGAAAAAAACCTCCTAAAGAGGGAAAAAAGTGCCCCGGCGGTCCTAGAGTGTTCACACACATCACTACCTAAATATATCAACAAATCCCCCCTGGGAGTGATGCGGTGAACAAGGAGCTGGCACTCATGTATAAGGAAGTGCCAAGCTCTGTGGAAATCACTCCACGAAAGGAAGTAAGCCCAAAGCTTTGCGGAAAGCTTCAAACTTTTCCCTAGGTAGAGCCTTTGTGAAAAGGTCTGCAATGTTCTCTTGCGTGGGCACATATGCCAAGCTGCTCTCCCCAGCAGAGAACTCTCCCTGACATAATGATAATGCACCTCAATGTGCTTAGTGCGAGCATGGAACACAGGGTTCCTTGCAACTGCCAATGCGCTCTGACTGTCAGTGAAGATGGTGGTGGCAGAGGACTGACCAACACCCAAATCAACCATAAGGCGTCTGAGCCACACACACTCAACAATAGCTGTGAAAGCTGCCCTATACTTAGCCTCACAACTGGAAGTGGCCACAGTAGGTTGCTTCTTGCTCAACCAAGATATACATGAGCTACCAAGCACGAAGCAAAAGCCACTAGTGGACACACGAATGTCATAGCAACCAGCCCAGTCTGAGTTAGAAAAAGCATGCAAATCTGGCGGTAGTGATCCCCCCTTGGGATAAAACAAACCAAGTAGCCAAGTACCACTCAAGTAGCGAAAGATGCGCTTAACCGCCTGCCAATGCTTGACACCTGGGCAATACATAAACCTGCTCATCTGTGAGACAGCAAACTGAATATCTAGCCGAGTAATGCATAAGTAAAACAGACATCCAACAGCCTGCTGATAGAGGACATCATCAAATGCATCTCCAGCATCATGAAGACTCAATCGTAAACCTGTCTCCATAGGAGTGGCAATAGGCTTACAATCTTCAAGGCCGAAACACTGTAATAATGTGTCAATATATTTCGTTTGACACAAAGCCAATCCACCATCAACTTGCATAAGCTGAATGCCCAAATAGTGATGCAAATGCCTCAAATCAGACATCTCAAATGAGGCATGCAAATCAGCCTTAAAATCAACAATATGCTTCTCAATAGGGCCAGTGAGCAGCATGTCATCAACATAGACAACAATGAACAGAAGCACATCATTAGCACGCTTAACATATAAGGTGCTCTTAGTTGGACTATTCACAAAACCATGTGCAATCAGATAGGCATGTATCTTCTCATACCAAGCACGTGGTGCTTGCTTTAAACCATATAATGCCTTCTCTAGTTTTCATGTCCTTTCTGCACAAAACCACGGGGCTGAAAAACATACACTTCTTCATGCAAGTCACCATTCAAAAATGCAGTTTTAATGTCCAACTGATGCACATTCCAACCATGATGGGCTGCAAGTGCATAGATGCTCCGAACAGTAGTCATACGACATGTGGGGTGCAAAGGTCTCATCAAAATCAATGCCTCTTTCCTGTGCATAACCCTTTGCAACAAGCCTAGCTTTATACTTGTCAACTATACCATCAGGTTTATGCTTCAGCTTATATACCCACTTAGTGCCAATGGCTTTCTTGCCAGGAGGCAAGTCACATAAAGACCAAGTACCATTCTTCATTATAACATCATATTCAGATTGCATAGCAGCCATCCAATTTTCTGAATTTTGTGTTTCATCAAAAGAAACAGGCTCATTCTCATCACAGAGACTAGATGGAGCCATAGCATATCAATCTGATGCAAAGGAGGCACTATGAGAGCCTGAACGAGTACGATATGACAAAGGTATATCTAATTTGCTGTCACGCAAAGTCTACACCAGCCATTTTGGCATAGTTTTTGCCTCCTCAATATCATCTCTCTCATCAACAATTGCATCATGTAAATCTACATCAGAAATGGGATGATCTGCATCATTACATGAAACCTACAAAGGCTGAGAAGTTTCCTCATTAAGACGAGCAGTAGACTGTCCATCTGTAAAAAGAGGCATCAAAGTATCATACATGTCTTTGGAGCCAACATATGTCTCCTTAGTACATAAAAGCAATGGCTGAATAGCATCTTCCACAAAAACAACATCACGGCTAACCAGAATGCGTTTAGTCTGTGGATGATACAGACGATAGCCTTTACTTTCAGAACTGTACCCAACAAAAATACATTTTACTACCTTATCATCCAATTTTCTGCAATGTTGTTTAGGCACTAGTGCATATGCCAAACAACCAAAAACCCGCAGATGAGCAACAGATGGCTTGCGATCATGCCAAGCCTCATATGGAGTGATAGACTGGAGCGCTTTAGTGGGACACCTATTAAGTACATATGCTGCACACATGACAGCCTCAAGCCAGAAACTATGTGGTAAAGCTTGACTCTTGACCATACACCTCGCCATCTCCATGAGTGACCTGTTCTTTCGTTCAGCAACTCCATTCTATTGAGGTGTATACGTCACTGTACACTGGTGTTTTATCCCATGTTCAGTTAGAAATGCATTAAAATCAGAAGACATATATTCCCCCCCTCATCGATCAGAATGGAGGGTTCCCATTTTACATCCTGACAGATTTTCAACCAAAACCAAAAATTGTTTGAAGCACAAAAACACTTCGGACTTTGCCTTCAATGGACATACCCATGCATGCTTGAAAAAATCATCAATGAAAGTCACGAAGTAAAGATAGTTTCCAAAATAAGGTGTTTGCATAGGACCACATACATCACTATGTACAAGCTGCAATTTCTGCGTAGCCCAAACTGAACCATGTTTTGGAAAGGAGGAATGCTGCATTTTGCCCAAAATACAGCCTTCACATACATGTTTTCCAGGTGCCTCAAGCTTGGGCAAAGAAGACACCATATCAGATTTCTACAGGCATAGCAAACTAGCAAAATTCAGATTACCAAAGCGTGCATGCCAAAGCTTTGCATCTGACATAGCCTGAGAATCATAAACTGCTGTTGGGGGATTCTTTGACAAGAAGGAGTTTGAGGGTTTGTAGGAGAAAATGAAAAGACCAAAAGAGAAAATACACCTTGGAAGTTTCTGCCGCTTGATTACAGTAAGAAAAGTACAATGTTTGAAATACAAGATACACCAATACCTCTGTGCACAAACCCACAAAGTGCCCAATTACAAAATATCCAATATCCCAATGTCCTTTTGCTGCCGACCTCCTCTGCAACAGACCTCCACCTGCTTCAAGCTTCTCCTTGTGCACACCTTGCACCAAGCTTCCACAAAGGGGGAGGAGTGAATACCTGCTGTCGGCAAGCGTGCACTGCCAAAGGACCTTGAGATACTTGGGGGAACTACAGCTTAGCACTTCTCTGCACCAAAATCCTTGGTCACCCTCTATGCACCTTGCACTTCCACTTCTGTGCGACGTACTCTGGTGTCTCTTGCACTTCCCTCTCTTGCTCCACTTAGCCTATGCTCTCTTGCTTACTCTCACCTTGGTCCAAGAATGGCTCTTGCCTTGATTTGAGTGTGTCGATCACGTACGCTCCTCACTGCAAGTGAATCTTGGTGCTCACTTTGATATTCCAAGATTGCTCTCCCAAGTGGCAGCCAACTACTCACTGTTTTGTCCTGTAGTGACTTTAGTCTAAAACCAAAAATTTTAATGGGGGGCCATACTTTCACCTGTGCGTACACTTTGCCGCTTCACATGCCTTCACATTTCCTTTTAATTCTTCACTTTTGCACATAAGGGGGGTTCACCTGAACCTTCCAAAACACTTTAAAACACACTTTGAGCCTTAGGGAAATTAGAGAAAATACCTCTGCAACCTGCAACCCACTTTCTCCGATTTACCCTTTGTGGACAATTACTTATGCACCACCTGTGCACTTTGACACCTGCACTTTGACTTTGCACCTATTGACTTTGACCTTTGACCTTGTAGACTTTGACCAATTGACTTTGACCGTTGACTTTGACTGTAGTTGACTTTGACCAACATGACTTTTATGGGCTCAACAGTTGCCCACCACCTAATGTGCTCTCCGTCCCGGAGAGCTATAGCTAAAACTTTGAAGAGCCGCAAAAACTTGAATAGGACATCTGAGCAGCAACCAATTCCACCAAAAGCAGGAGAGAACAAGCACCAGAGAAGAACCAAAATTGGGATTTTGGAATGGAAAAGCAAAAAAGGGGGGCAATGGGAGGGTAGAAAGGAAGGGGAAGGGAGGGCTGAGGGTGCAAAGATGGATGGGGTAGGGAGGGGAAAGGATGTGGCTGGGCATATTGGTAAAGGGAGGGAGTGGGAGTAGGAATCAGGGGTCGGGAGGAGGCTAAAATGATCAAATTGGAGGGCTACAGAGGGTACATATGGGATATTATTAAACATAAGGGAAGACAAGGTGAGAATAGACCATTTGGAGAATGTGGGTAAATAAAAACATGGGATAATTGTGTTCAAATAGTGAGGGTTTTGACCAAAACTCAGATAAAATGTTGGAATTTGGAAAAATAAAGCCAAAAACGGAGTCTAGAGATGTCGAAAAACATGACAATGACTCCTTTGTTGTAAAAAACGGCCAACCGAGGCACAATTCAGAGCCAAAAGCTTCAAGCCATAAAAAATAAAAAATATAAAGTAATAATAAAAAAATGGATATCGAATTTTTTATTTTTTTTTTATTTTTTTTTTTTAATATTTATTTATTTAATATAATTAGGAAAGAAATTCGAACGCCTAAATAATAAAAAATAATTAAAAGGAAAATAAATAAAGAAAATAAATAATGAAATAAAATAAAAAATAAAAATAATAATAAAATAATAAAAAAATAAAAGAGAGGGGGGGGGGGTTGGGGTGTGTTGAGCGGGGTTGGGGTGGGGGGGGGTTGGGGTGTGTTGAGCGGGGTTGGGGTGTGATAAATAAAGAAAATAAATAATGAAATAAAATAAAAAATAAAAATAATAATAATAAAAAAAAATAAAAGAGGGGGGGGGGGGGGGGGTTGGGTTGTGCCGAGCGGGGTTGGGAGGGGGGGGGGTTGGGGTGTGTTGAGCGGGGTTGGGAGGGGGGGGTTGGGGTGTGTTGAGCGGGGTTGGGGTGGGATAAATAAAGAAAATAAATAATGAAATAAAATAAAAAATAAAAATAATAATAAAAAAAATAAAAGAGGGGGGGGGGGGTTGGGTTGTGCCGAGCGGGGTTGGGAGGGGGGGGTTGGGGTGTGTTGAGCGGGGTTGGGAGGGGGGGGTTGGGGTGTGTTGAGCGGGGTTGGGGTGGGATAAATAAAGAAAATAAATAATGAAATAAAATAAAAAATAAAAAAAAAATAATAAAAGAAATAAAAGAGGGGGGGGGGGGGGGTTGGGTTGTGTCGAGCGGGGTTGGGAGGGGGGGGTTGGGGTGTGTTGAGCGGGGTTGGGAGGGGGGGTTGGGGTGTGTTGAGCGGGGTTGGGAGGGGGGGTTGGGGTGTGTTGAGCGGGGTTGGGGTGTGATAAATAAAGAAAATAAATAATGAAATAAAATAAAAAATAAAAATAATAATTAAAAAAAAAATAAATAAATAAATAAATAAATAAATAAATAAAAGAGGGGGGGTGTGTGTTGTGTGAGGGGGGGTGCCGAGCGGGGTCGGGAGGGGGGGGGGGCGCTGGATTGAGAGGGGGGGGGAAGTGTTGTAGTGAGAGGGGGGGGTGTGTTGTGTGAGGGGGTGCCGAGCGGGGTCGGGAGGGGGGGGGGGCGCTGTATGGAGAGGGGGGGGTGTGTTGTGTTAGGGGGTGCCGGGCGGGGTCGGGAGGGGGGGGGGGCGCTGGATTGAGAGGGGGGGTGTGTGTTGTGTGAGGGGGGTGCCGAGCGGGGTCGGGAGGGGGGGCGCTGGGGTGTGATGAGGGGGGGGGGGGGGGGTTGTGGTGAGCGGGGTCGGGAGGGGGGGCGCTGGGGTGTGAGAGGGGGGGTGTGTGGAGTATTGGAGAGGGGGGGGCGGGGGGGGGGCGGGGGGGCGGGCGGGCGGGCGGGGGCTTTTTTTTTTTTTTTTTTTTTTTTTTTTTTTTTTTGGAGAGTATGGGTTTGAGAGGGGGGGTGTTGAGTATTGGAGAGGGGGGGGGCTGGGGGGTGCTGTGCCGAGCGGGGTCGGGAGGGGGGGGTGGGCGGGCGGGGGCTTTTTTTTTTTTTTTTTTTTTTTTTTTTTTTTTTTGAGAGTATGGGTTTGAGAGGGGGGGTGTTGAGTATTGGAGAGGGGGGGGGCTGGGGGGTGCTGTGCCGAGCGGGGTCGGGAGGGGGGGGCGTGGGTTTGAGAGGGGGGGAGTGTGGAGTATTGGAGAGGGGGGGGCTGGGGGGTGCTGTGCCGAGCGGGGTCGGGAGGGGGGGGGGGGCGTGGGTTTGAGAGGGGGGGTGTGTTGAGTATTGGAGAGGGGGGGGGGGGGGGGGCTGGGGGGTGCTGTGCCGAGCGGGGTCGGGAGGGGGGGGGGCGTGGGTTTGAGGGGGGGGGAGTGTGGAGTATTGGAGAGGGGGGGGCTGGGGGGTGCTGTGCCGAGCGGGGTCGGGAGGGGGGGGGGCGTGGGTTTGAGAGGGGGGGTGTGTTGAGTATTGGAGAGGGGGGGGGGCTGGGGGGTGCTGTGCCGAGCGGGGTCGGGAGGGGGGGGGGCGTGGGTTTGAGGGGGGGGGTGTGTTGTGTGAGGGGGTGGGGGCTGGGGGGTGCTGTGCCGAGCGGGGTCGGGAGGGGGGGGGGCGTGGGTTTGAGGGGGGGTGTGTGTTGTGTGAGGGGGTGCCGAGCGGGGTCGGGAGGGGGGGGGGCGCTGTATGGAGAGGGGGGGGTGTGTTGTGTTAGGGGGTGCCGGGCGGGGTCGGGAGGGGGGGGGGGCGCTGGATTGAGAGGGGGGGGGGGCTGGGGGGTGCTGTGCCGAGCGGGGTCGGGAGGGGGGGGGGGCGTGGGTTTGAGGGGGGGGGGTGTGTGGAGTATTGGAGAGGGGGGGGCGGGGGGCGGGCAGGCGGGCGGGGTCTCTTTTTTTTTTTTTTTTTTTTTTTTTTTTTTTTTGGGAACCCGCAAATTCCCTAGGGGGCTTTTTTTTTTTTTTTTTTTTTTTTTTTTTGAAATAGCCCAATTTAGAGAAAAATCAAGGAAAAATCTGAAAAAAATGCCAAAAATTGGCCAAAAAATTCTAAAAAAATTCTGAAAAAATTCTGATGAAATTTTCTACATGTTGAGCCTAAAATCCTTCATCAAACCACAGAGACCCTCCATTTATTCCTCAAATTGGGCAATAAAAAGACACATGAAAAAGGCGAAAATACTAGAAAAAGTCCAAAAAAATGCCTGAAAAAATCTGAAAAATTTCTAAAAAATTCCAAAATTTGTGCCTTTGCAAAGTGGATGAAATGACTGCTAAATTTGCTAAAACCTCAAGAAACAAGCATGAAATGGATAAGAAAACTACTAAAACTTAAGAAAAAATGACGAGAAAAGACTATGTACAACCTGGACAATTTTTGCAGGTTCCAGGTGATCCATAAAACTTCAGTTGGCTTGATAATAGGCCTTGAGCCTTGTATTGTTGACTGAGAGAGACTCCTCCATAATCTGCATTTGTACTGCACTTCATTGCTTTAGTCTTCTCCTGGGGCACCCTGGCCATCTGAGAGGGGTACCCTAAATCCTTCATTAGAATGTTATCTCCTCCAGCAACTTTATGATATGATTTGCAAAATTTTAATTTTACTACTCCGGCTTCTTCATCCAGTGGAACCCTATGTTCCCAAATACTGGCAGTAGCAACTTCCACATTCTTGTAAAGCCCTGCACTTGCTACCATAAGAATTGAAATAACAGATGATAGCCATACCAGAATCCATAAAAAAGTGGCCATTGATATATGAATTTGAGTAGCTTTATCACTGCTGCATGTAAGGACTTTGCTTTTCTTCGCTTTGCTATGGCCTTTGACTGCTACTGTTTCAAACTGAGTGATTTCCTCTTTTTCTTCATATGCTTTTTCTATACATGAGTTTGGAAAAATTCCATAGCAGGAGGATGGGTCTTCTGCATGGAGCCAAGCCAACATGTTTTCATCTTCATATAAATCTGCTCTTTCAAATAGGTCTGCTTCTGGGTTGTCCACCACTTCTTCTTCCATACAAATACCGATTGTCTGCATCATGCTAGTATTTTTCTGATTATCTGGGCCTTCTTCTAAAATTATCTGCTGCAACTCTTTTCCCTCTTGCTTTACCCACATTGTGTCCTTGCCCCAATCATGCAGCACATTGGCATGCCTTAACCAAGGTCTCCCAATTAACAGTGGGAAGCTTCCTTCTACCTGTGGCAGCCTTAAAACAACAAAGTCCAAGTTAAAGATAGTACCTTGTATCCTGACTGGGACTCCAGGAACCACTCCCATAGGCCTTACTATGCTTTGGTCTGCCATTGTTACAGTGAAGTTGGCAGGTTGTGAAGGGTATAGTCCAATCTTTTTCATGGTATATTCAGGCATCAAGTTAATGCCAGAACCACCATCCACAATAACTCCTTGAAACTCATGACCTTTAATAGAAATGGTTAGCCGAGGGCTCTTGTAATCTGTGAGGGGTGCTTCCCCTGCATATTTATCTTTATGCATAACAGCAGCTTTTGCCACTAAGCTTGTTGTGGACATTTCATCAATTATCTGCAAGAGTTCTGACCTGAACTTCCCATCCATCCTTATTAAATCAAAAATACTAACCTCCTTTTTCATGGACTTGAGCAGTCTGGAGGCTTCTGATTCCTTAAGAGCTTGGGCTCCATTTGACTTATCCAACTCCTCATGAGCCCTGCTGAATGCATGTCCAATGGCATCACTGGTACCTGTGCAATTTTCCTTTTGCCTTGTGTCTGCACTTGTGGTGGCTTGGTCTTCAGACACACCTTTGTCTCTGTTTAATCCATTAATCAATGATTCTTGACCCATGTCCACTGGAGCCTTCCCCTTGCTTCTTGTCTGCACAGTAAAAGAGTCAATTTCCTCTAACTGCACCACCCTGGTAGATGGTGATGGCACCTTAACTTGATTTGCCATTTCTTCTTCCTGCACGGAAATCATTTGAATGTGGGGCCCAGATGAAGAGGCTTGATTCTTAGGACAACAAATTGTGTAGTGGTCTCTGGCCTCTGGGCAGTTTCTGCAAGGGGGAGCATTTTCTGGTAGGGTGCACCTACTTTGATAGTGCCCACATTCCCCACATCTGAAACAAATAATTGGCCTTCTAGGCCCATTTCCAAAATTATCCCTCTGTCTAGGGTTATAAGTGTTACCTTGATTTTGTGCAGCCATCACATTTGTGGTTGTTGGGGGTCCTCCTTGGGTCCAGTATGTCGTTGCAGGCATTCCCCTTGATTGGCATTCATGGGCCTCATGGCCAACCTTCCTGCATAATTGGCAAGTTACACTTAACAGAGGACACTCACTTACTATATGCCCTTGTTTGCTGCACATGGAACACCAAAGACCACCCTTGATGCCCCCTCCTTTGAGCTCCTGCAACTCCTGTCGCAGCTGAGCTAATTCCTCTGCTTGGGCCTCCTCTTCCTTTTGAAGCTTGAGTGCTTCAATCTCCCTTCTCAATTGAGCCACAGCAGTCTCCTCCTCTTTGTAGGGCTTATTTCTCTTTAAGCCCTCCAACTCCCTCCTCAGCTGGGTCACTGGATCCTCCATCTCTGTACCATATGTTGGTGGTGAAGAAGTTGTCCCATATTGGTGCCTTATTTGCTCCAGTCTTGTAGCCGTGGTGATGAACTCCTCTATGGAGGCTGTAGGTAGCACTAACTCTTTTATTTTGCATTGGGTGACCACAGGTAAGGGTTTGGCTAACCACTTCTTGACAAAGAAGTCGTGTGGTGGATCCGGTAGTTTAGCCATTAATGCTTTGGCCCTGGTCACGAATTCGGGGAACTTCTCTCCTGGACCCAACTTTAAGTTTTCCAATTCTTCTATAATGATCTCAGCCGTGTTGCCATGCTGAAATTGATTCTTAAAGGCCTCCTTCATCAAATCCCAAGAGGTAAAGTGATTTTCGGCAAACTGACTAAACCACTTGTCTGCCAGACCTTCCAATGTGGCGGGGAAGAGTATCAAGAAAGCATCTTCCCTACCCATTAGTCCCCTAGTCTTACATAATGAAAGAAATCGTCGAATGTGCTCATCTGGGTCCTCATGGGCTAAACCTCTGAAGGAGGGGAATTTTATGTTTAACCTGGAGAGCAAGATTTCTAGGTCCACCTGTCCTGCCATGCTTCCTACCGATGAAGTCGATGAAAGTGGACTCGATGATCTTCGGTTTGTCTTTCTTCTTGTCTGCTTGCACTTGATTCTCAAGGTTTGTGACCGGGTCGCGGTCATGAGCTATTCATAGTCCACTTAAAATGAGACCTTGATAGAAGGATGTACCTTTTGGCCCACTGGAGTAATGTTGTCGACACTGAAATGTTGTCCTCCAATGGCAATATATAGTCTCCTATGCTCAAAGCTCCTTGGAAGTCCCACCGTGCGTGCCAAATTTGTTGGGGGATTCTTTGACAAGAAGGAGTTTGAGGGTTTGTAGGAGAAAATGAAAAGACCAAAAGAGAAAATACACCTTGGAAGTTTCTGCCGCTTGATTACAGTAAGAAAAGTACAATGTTTGAAATACAAGATACACCAATACCTCTGTGCACAAACCCACAAAGTGCCCAATTACAAAATATCCAATATCCCAATGTCCTTTTGCTGCCGACCTCCTCTGCAACAGACCTCCACCTGCTTCAAGCTTCTCCTTGTGCACACCTTGCACCAAGCTTCCACAAAGGGGGAGGAGTGAATACCTGCTGTCGGCAAGCGTGCACTGCCAAAGGACCTTGAGATACTTGGGGGAACTACAGCTTAGCACTTCTCTGCACCAAAATCCTTGGTCACCCTCTATGCACCTTGCACTTCCACTTCTGTGCGACGTACTCTGGTGTCTCTTGCACTTCCCTCTCTTGCTCCACTTAGCCTATGCTCTCTTGCTTACTCTCACCTTGGTCCAAGAATGGCTCTTGCCTTGATTTGAGTGTGTCGATCACGTACGCTCCTCACTGCAAGTGAATCTTGGTGCTCACTTTGATATTCCAAGATTGCTCTCCCAAGTGGCAGCCAACTACTCACTGTTTTGTCCTGTAGTGACTTTAGTCTAAAACCAAAAATTTTAATGGGGGGCCATACTTTCACCTGTGCGTACACTTTGCCGCTTCACATGCCTTCACATTTCCTTTTAATTCTTCACTTTTGCACATAAGGGGGGTTCACCTGAACCTTCCAAAACACTTTAAAACACACTTTGAGCCTTAGGGAAATTAGAGAAAATACCTCTGCAACCTGCAACCCACTTTCTCCGATTTACCCTTTGTGGACAATTACTTATGCACCACCTGTGCACTTTGACACCTGCACTTTGACTTTGCACCTATTGACTTTGACCTTTGACCTTGTAGACTTTGACCAGTTGACTTTGACCGTTGACTTTGACTGTAGTTGACTTTGACCAACATGACTTTTATGGGCTCAACAACTGCACATGCCAAATCATTCACAGATCTTTCACAGTCTATGAGCTTATACAGCCCACGACATAAAATGCCAAAAGCAATAATAACATCACTATTTGACAGATCATGAACTGTACATCTGTCATCAATAAATTTCACAACCAAGCCAATATTAGCTAATGCAGAAATTGATAACAAATTCTTCTTGATCCCTGGCACAAATAAAGCATCTGACAAGGTGAAAGAACTACCATCAGTAGTAGTCAGAATGATCTTACCAACTCCCCTAACAGGATAAGAGGAGTTGTTGGCGCATGTGACAATATTCCCTGTAGGGGCAGGCTCGAGTGAAGAGAAGAAACTACGCTGCGAGGTAATCTGTTTGGTCGCCCCACTATCAAAGTACTGGCAAACATCTGAGTCCACTGCAGACATGCACTGCTCATGAGAAGATGGGTCAAAACTGCAAACAGTAGTAAACGCCCATTCTTCTTCCTTCACAAGATTAGCAGACTCTATTTTTGGTGTAGAGGCTTCTACACCAACCATTTCAGCCTCCTTTTTCTTTGCCTCTTTTGCAGCCAGTTTTGGACAGTTCTTTATGATATGATCATTCCCTTTACAGTACTTGCAAAACAATTTCTGCTTTTCTAATTTCTTCTCATCTTTATCCTAGTTCTTTGAATGTGCGGCATTTGCAGATTTTTGCTTACTAGTAGAAGAGCTCCATTTTCCTTTGCCCTTCTGACTAGCCAGGAAAGCTTGATCTGCAATACTCATAATGGACCTATTTTGCCTGGACTGATCTTCCTGTAACATAACAGAGACTAACTACTCAAATGACAAGGCATTTAGATTGCCTTTCATCATCAATCGAAGAGTAGAAGCAAAACTCTGATATGAATCAGGAAGACCATTTAGAACGGTCTGCACAAGTGAGCTATCTGGTATAACCTCATCAGCAAAAATCAACTGTTCCTTCAAGTCTTTGATCTTTGTTAGAAAACTGTCCATATAATCACCTTCATTCATGTGCTCACTCTCCAAGTGTTTTTGGAGGTAAGCAACATGAGCCTCATTCCTAGCTTGGTACAATGTGGTAAGTGTATCCCAAGCATCCTTTGCTATTCTGCAAGTGCGAATGTGAGGAATAATAGCACGTTTGAGAGACAAAGCTATCAATGCATGTGCTTGAGCATCTCTGCCATCCCAACAAATTTGCTTTGCAGTAGGTGCAACAGAAACAACAGCACGAACAAGAATCTGCAGAATATCATCTTCGACACCATCTCCATCAGCTTTAGCACCTGTATTTGCAGTACCTGTAGTCGCAGGTGTACCAGGATGTCTTTCAACACCCTGCACAATGTTCCACAGTCCTTTTGCAACCAATACATGTCGCATCATATAGGCCCATAATGGGTGGTTGGTACCATCCAACTTATCCTCAATAGCCAACATATGGAATACATCACTGCTTTCAGCCATGGCTAGTGACTAAAATAACTTGATGCAAAAAATTGACTGTATCTCAAAAAGTTGAACAGAACTGCCCAGACGAGTTCTGCTAAACCTTTAGTAGACTTCGAGACGCTTATACTGGCAAATCAAAACAGGTATATATCTTTGGCACAAAAAGACAAAATAGCCTGCACAAGCACTGTGATAGTGCGTTCGGAGGCCGAAACGAGCTCAGATCGCGATTTCAGCACCACTTAGCAAAGCTGTTTTGATCTCTGAAACACCCTGAGTATGCTCACCAAATTTCATGCGAATCTGAACCTGCAATCGGAGACGACGCCCTAGATGAAGCGGCAACCTGCTCTGATACCAATTGTTGGAGTTAGACATCTGCGGAAGCACGTGAATAGCACAAGGAAGAAGAAGAAGCTTGGAGCACAACACACAAGACTGAATGTATTACTAGAGAATGTACAACCATAAGTATCCCATTAGGGCAATAGGTGTATATACAAGCCGGGAGAAAAAAACCTCCTAAAGAGGGAAAAAAGTGCCCCAGCAGTCCTAGAGTGTTCACACACATCACTACTTAAATATATCAACAGGACTAAATATGTGTATTATAAGTTTTGGTGATGTCATTTGGTCTCATCAATGCTCATACCCCATCCATGGAGCTCATGAATAGTGTTTTATAGTCATACCTAGGGTAGATTATGTGCATCTTTCTCGATAGTAGGCTAGAGTACCCCATATCTCCTAAGATTTTACATCCTGGTTATCTGAGTGTGGTGGTGACCTAACAATCCTATGTGATTTTTTCTTATCAATTCAGCTTTCTTTGTCATCAAGACAACAAAGAAATATTCCTTAACTATCTTGACAACACAAAATCCTTCCAATTATGTGAAAATTTTTTGTTTATTTTATAAAGTTATGTATTTTGGAACCATCTCAAGGTGAGATCTAGCTATGAGAGCTGGTTTTATCTTCTCTACCCACATGGGGACTACATCTCAATTAAATAGATAAGCATTAGATAGATAATCAACTAACCTTTTGATTGCACAAGATGTCTCAATCTTCATGGTTTTGACCAATCCAAATCCTACATATTTCATTGTGGTATAAATTATTTTCGTAACATTGAATTTTGCACTAGCATTTGCAATAGGAAAATCCATATTGCTAGTAGATGCAGGTTGTGTGAATTTGCATCCTATGGCATAGTTTGATGCATCCATGTGGACATGGAATGAGAAATACTTTTAAAGTTCCTCTTAGATGGGAGAAGTCCTCAACCTCCTCCTTAGTTCCAAGAATGCTTCTACACATTATCCATTGGAAGTGTGTGCGCAAACCATAGAGTGATTTTGCAATCACTACATACATATGTATGAAGTGTCCATAATATGTGTCATCTAATTAATGATTAGACCTTGTTGGTATTCTTTGGTGAAAATAAATCAAGGGTAACCTTCATTTTAGCTTCATTCATAGATATTCAGTTCTTTTACACAAGATGTCCAAGGATTGAACATTGCCTCACCATAAAAATACACTTGTTTCGATTCAAATGCACTTGCTAAGTATCACATTTATCAAAGGATTTTTGCATGCTTGGGATATGTTGGACATTTTTCTCAAAGTAAGAGCATAAATCATCATCATAAACATCCATGAACTTCCATAAAAACTTCTTAAAAACATGAAACATTAACCTTTAAAAGGTTTTCACAGGATTTTCCAACCTTAAAGGCATCTAAATATGTGAATCCCCCACTGTATGGGAAGAGATATTTTCTCCTAATCTTCTAGTGCAATAGAAACTTGGTTATAGCTTGAAAAACCATCAAGGAAGCTATACACTTCCTTGTCAATAACATGCTCCAAGAGATGCTCAATAATTTGGACTAAATAAATATCTCTGATAGTTTTTTATTATTAAATGAAGTTTTATCAAGGTCTAATCTCCCTCACTTGTATTAATGAAAGAACATTTGTATAGCGAATGGGCATAGTGCCCTTGGGATCCCTTGTAACCCACAAAGGAGGGGTAGGAAAATGTGGAGGCATAATAGCTATGATGGTCCAACACTAGTAGGAGACCTAAGATTCGATGGGTGACTAAAGTTTTAAAGCTAGTTATTGAGAAAGTGAATTATTTTTCTGTCCACCTCATCAGAGACCTATTTGCCTTTAATCTAGATGTTTTCCAAGACAAATATCCTATGATGTCCAAAAGGCATTGACTTTTTACAATTACATATTCTTTTTCCTAATAAACCTAGGGATTTTTCAATTCTCCATTCTTTTGGATGGGCATCAAAATTGATCACACATATTTCTTTCCATATCTTTGAGAGTAGTTCCCCTCTCATGGCATTTGACAAGGCAGCATAATAGTCAATTGTTTTGCCAAGTAATGTTCTTTTTCCTAGTTGATTTTCCTTTGTAACCTCAAAATCTTGGTAAGCGATTGCCAAATTGTGTAGCTTCTTGGGCATGAGAAGAAGAGATGGCCAAGGTCCTTTTCTCCCCATAGGCAATGCTTGCTCCACTAGGGGCCCCACATATTTTATTAGGCTTGGCAATGATACAAATTCCATGATGGAGGATTTACCACATAAGAACCAATTTTTTGTTCTCAATGAGAGGATGCCATATGTCCCCACATATTAATTGCCATCTAATGCTAGAGTAGTTCATGCACCACCTCCTATTAAGAGAGATATGGAAGTCATGGTGCTCATGGATCATCATAGTTTTATCCAATTTATTATCATTGGTCCATCTTTACCCTTAAATCTAGGGCGGCTCATTTTGAGCAAGAGAGGAGTCTTTGGGTTATCCCAAGTGTTTCTAGGAAGGCATCAATCAACATGCTCAACTCACTTAATCGGGTCTATGTCCTCAAATCTTATCTAGTGGCCTCTCTCATGGGTCAAGAGATGTTTCCATTTACTAAATCCTTTGTTCCATAGCTTCTTTGCTCTTTTTATGTTCTCCAAATCAACCTCTTTGATTCCATTTTTGTTCTCAATGAGAGGATGCCTTATGTCCCCACATATTAATTGCCATCTGATGCTAGAGTAGTTCATGCATCATCTCCTATTAAGAGATATATGGAAGTCATGGTGGTTATGGATCATCATAGTTTTATACAATTTATTATCATTGGTCCATCTTTACCCTTCAATCTAGGGCGGGTCATTTTGAGCAAGAGAGGAGTCTTTGGGTTATCCCAAGTGTTTCTAAGAAGGCATCAATCAACATGCTCAACTCACTTAATCAGGTCTATGTCCTCAAATCTTATCTAGTGGCCTCTCTCATGGGTCAAGAGATGTTTCCATTTACTAAATCCTTTGTTCCATAGCTTCTTTGCTCTTTTTATGTTCTCCAAATCAACTTCTTTGATTCCATTAATAGGAAAAAAAATAGAATATTTTTTTTCTAATCTCGCCCTCCCACTTCCAATCTTCATTAACCTTGATATACGGTTTCATCTTATTCCAACTCTTTATAAGGAGAAAACAAGGTTTGAACCTTCTGGAGTCACCAGATGCTGAGAAAACATCAGGATGAGTAGATCGAGATCCTACCACCTAGGGATACCCCTAAGTGTAAGCAAGAATTTGCTCTTGAGAATCAATTTAGACAATGATACTTCTACATTGCAACATGATTTGATCAGCAACTTGGTTGCCAACTTATCTTCCATACCTCCCACATCTAGAATGCGAGACCCACTAGAATCATTGTGACTAGCACACAAGGTTCACTTGATTTTGGGACCTCCTATTGGGATCTCTAGCCTAGAGGAAATTTTTGGAAGTACTTTCCAACTTCGCTAATTCATTGTCTTTTGGTATTTAACATGCAATAAAATAGATAATAGATGAAAGGAGGAAGGTATTCATCACCATTGCATGGACATCTAGGTTGAGTTGTATGCTCTTCTAGTAGGCTACTTTAGCATAGAGTTTAGCCAAAAGCCAAGTCCAACGTTGCCCCATAGAGACTTCAAAGCCCATCGGGATACCAAGGATCTAGAAGTTGATGCAATACTAGGAGTGTTTGAGACTCTACAACACTTTATACAATATTAAGTTAGGGATAAAAAATATTTTGAAAAATATTCTCAAACAAGAGGCTAATCACAAAAAGTTTTATGATAATAAAGAGCAAAACAATAAATAATAGTAACAATAAAAGGTGGAGAAGAGAGATGCACTTACATAGGGAACAATGTGATGAATGAAGAAGAGCAAGAATTACTACAATTACTACAAGACTGCCAATATGTCTTTGCATGGATGCATACTGATCATAATGGAGTGGACCCTAACATCTACTAGCATAGGATACCTATGGTGGTAGATGCCAAGCCAATAAAGCAAAGACCATATATATATAGTTATACATATTCTAGCAAGATTAAAAAAGATATCAATAAGTTTCTAATTACAAGTCTCTAATTCGTTTATGAGATAGATCACACAAAATTGGTGGCACCGATTGTGATGGTCCTAGAGAAAAATGGTAAGTTACAAGTGTGCATTAATATGAAGAGGGTCAATGCAATAACTATCATATGACAAATTTGTGGTAGTTGTATCATTGACCTTCTTCAAATTAATGCACATTTTTAGCTTAACATTTTTCTTTCGGAGCATCAAAATTGGTGCCACAAATTGTGTGCTCTATCTCGTAATGCTTGTAACTAGAAACTTATTGACCTCTTTTTTTAACTCGATAGAATATGTATAACTATGTATATACAATCTTTGCTTTATTCACTTAGCATCTACCACCATAGCTATCCTATAAGATTAAATGTTAGGGTCCACTCCTTTAACATCAATATGCATCCACACAAAAACATATTGACTGTCTTGTAGTACTTCTTGCTCTTCTTCATTCCTAGCCAACAACACCTACAAGTGTCTGTCAACTTTGTTCTTTAGGATCAAAAACTTGAATAAGCTTGCAGTGGTTGCTCCTACCACAACCAAAAACCTTTCAAGAAACCTGTATATTTTTTAGTGTGGCTCCAAGAATCATCCCAAAAATGCTTCAAAATAGGCTTTGAAAGCAAAGAATGAAGCTTTCAGGCGAAGGTAATATAGATCTTCCAATTGCCTATGCTAGTAGATAGTTGAATGCAGCTGAACAAAATTATACCACCACTGAATGAGAAGGATTAGGCATGGTATATGTAGTTAAAAAGTTTAGACAGTATTTGCTTGCAAATAAGTTTAAATTTTTTACTGATCATCAAGCACTGTTGTACTTGGTAAACAAGCCATGCAATACAGGTAGATTAGTAAGATGGTTTCTCTTACTAATGGAATACGACTTTGAGGTTGTGGTGAGGAAAGGGAAGACTCACTTGAGAGCAGACCATCTCTCTAGGCTCACATCTGGAGAAGCCCCACAAGGAGTATCAGATGACCATCCTGATGCTTACTTGTTTAATTTGGAAGTTGTACCTCAGTGGGCTAAGCCATTAGTGTTAGTATTGACATACGGGCCTAACCACCCAGTCATAAACACTCAAGATAGGGAGGTAGTAAAAGCCTAGAAGTACCATATCATGGCAGGAAGCATGTACAAACAGACAGATCAAGGGATATTGGCTTGTTGTGTGGAAGAGGACGAGTACGCAAAATGGTTGCAATCAGCACATGTAGGTGCATTAGAGCAACTCCATTCGAGGCAAAGAACTTTACAGACACTAAGGAGATTCGGAGTGCATTGGCCTACTATGGAAGCTGATGTACATAAGATGTGTAAAGAATGCCCAATCTGTTGCACTAAACCACCCGTGGAGCATGCCACTCTTTATCAAGTGTCCATAGTGCCAGATTGGAGTGAACCACTAGTTGAGGACGAAAACATTCCCACAAGATATGACATTGGCCAGACAAAGAAGTCTAGAACAAGAAGCCCTAGATTACTCACTCATTGGTGATAATCTATACAAGCGTGGTAAAGATGGTTATCTCAGATTATGTGTCCATGAGAGTGAATATCTTAAGATCTTGGAAACTGCTCACCAGGGTGTAGCAGGAGGACACTTTGGACCAGATCGGGTGATCAAGGCAATCCTATTTGCAGGACTTTGGTGGCTGACCCTTCACATGGATGCACATACCTATGTGAAGCGGTGTGATGTCTGCCAGTGAACTCAGTATCCTATACGCAAAGATGAGATGCCTTTGAAACCTATGATGGGTGGACGTGCATTCTCTAAGTGGGGAATAGACTTTGTTGGTCCGATTAATCCCCCAGCTAAGGGTTCACATGCTGAATATATCATTGTGGCCACAGACTATCTAACGAAGTGGGTAGTGGTAAAAGCTACGACAAAGAATGATGCTCAGACGACTGCTAAGTTCTTATTCGAGAATGTGTTCACTAGATACGGGCTACCTATAGAGCTAGTTAGTGATAGAGGGACTCACTTCTTGAATGAAGTTATTGAAAATCTGCTCCAAGAGTTCTTGGTAGTACACAAGAAGTCTGCCCCCTATCACCCACAAGCTAATGGGCAAGCTGAAAGCACAAATAAGATTCTATGCAATGTGCTGACTAAATTGGTAAATACTAAATGCTCTGATTGGGGCAAACAGCTACACCATGCTGTTTGGGCATACCGAGTAGCCTATAAAATGGTACTCCAAGCCACTCCTTTTCAGATGGTGTTTGGCCAAAATGCAGTGCTACCATTGGACTTCTTGATACCTACACTAAAGGTAGCACAGGAGCATGAGTGGACGGGTCGTGAGCTCTCCTCTAGAATCTTTGACCTTGAGCGATTAGGAGAAACAAGACTGAGGGCTCCTGCAGGGATATATGCAGCTAAGAAACGATAGAAGGCGTACTTTGATGCCCATGTTAAGGATAAAGGATTGCAGGCCAGAGACTTAGTTTTGGTATATACCCTGAAACAACATGCAAGAAAGCTAGAAAAGCGTGGCTATGGACCCATGATTATCAATAGGATATCCACAAGTGGAGCAGTCCAATTAGCTACACTCGAAGGTGATGTTCTCCCTAGTTCCATAAGTGGATGCAGAGTCAAACTATATCAAGAACCCCTCACTGAGGAGATGTTAAATCGACTCAATATGGCAAAGAGACGTAAAGAAGAGGAAAAGCGAATTCGAGAAGAAGCACAGGCAGAAGCATTGGAGCAAATCCGAAAGATGAAGTTAAGAAGACTGGGTAGAGATAAGCCTAAGACAGACGCCTATGCAGCTCAAGGATATCATATGGCCATGTGTGAAGTTTCAGGTAGTAGCTCTCATAGAATAATTGACCGACTTCCTTTTGTGACCTTAGGGATAGGACAAGGAACGAGTGCAAGGACTGTAAGAGCCTTGATTGACTCAGGTGCAGCCACTAGTGCTGTTAAACTTTCTTACTGTCGAGAACTGAACTTAAATGTCAATCGTGTGGAAGCATACCTCATAGGGTTGGGAGGCGTGGAAACCCCTTGCATGGGCGAGATGGAACTTCCCCTCTACATTCAAGACATTTTACTGACGGTTAACGTACTAGTGTGTCAAGATGAGGATCTCATTGAGCCTCTTGTCTTGGGTCAAGACTAGATCTATGATCATGCAGTCAACCTAAACCTAAGAAGTGGACTTCTTCAGGTATGGGTGAATCAGAGTCGATTTACAGTTGAGTTAGACAATGGAGCACTCAAGGAACTAGGGAAGGCACACACTCCTGGTCCTTCCACGAGTACACATGAAGATGACCATGCTATTCTTGTCCAAAACTATGTGATGCAGAAAGATGATTATCGCAACACAGAAGTCAAGGATGCAATGGAACTCCCTTCTTTTCCAAAGGCCATCGGGATGCAGCAACCAAAGACAGATAAAAGGCAGAAGAAGCAGACGACTTATGCTCGAAGCCAAAAGAAAATACGAAGCACGATGTCTCAACCATCAAAACAAGTGTGGGTGAGGAAAGGCGAGCGTCCTATTGCGGTCAAGCCACAACAACTAGCTCAACTTCCTATTAGTGATCAACGACATGATACTAATAAGAAGCCTTCCAAAAATTCTTTTGTGAAAGTGAAATCTATCTGGGTACCCAAGAAGTCGATGAAGGCTGGCCCACAATCAAGATAAGTTTGGGTGCCTATAGCTTGCTTGCGGGCTCAACTAGTCACACACAAATCGCACCATGTACAACAGGGTTCACTCACTCGAAGAGCTGATGCCCACTCTCATTCAATACACACAAACACATATTTACACATGAGCACGAGCTGAATCACTTGTAAACGAGCCCCTATAAAGCCTCATTTCCAAGCAGACACCCTCATAAAGCCCTCTAGAGTCTCCACAAAACCAAAACCTAAAGTCATTCACTGTGTTTGGCAGCCCAAAGCTTGTAATAAACCCCTCGATCCCATTTTTACATTCATCTCCACCTACTAACGGCATCATTCTCACACTGCATCTTTTCACTTAGCTCATAGGACTAACAACACACACAATCATCGAGCACTCACTGATCGACTAACTCATCATTCACCTCATGTTAATGTTGTAATGGGGACAAAAATTGTTCTACCTTGTCCTTTACAATGTTAACACATGCTTCTATATTCTCACAGAACTAGCAAGCAAGCTGTAACATGGCAGAAGCCGGAGGCACCAGTTCCCAGGTAGGGTCTAGTGCCCAGATAGTGGACATTGAAACCCTCCTTTTGGAACCACAACTCACTGAGAGACCTCAAGAACTTAGAGCTGTGCATGTGCTTCCTATTCAGGACCCGCCTCAGGGGCACACTTCTCAAGTGGGGAAACACGCACATTGGTTCAATGATGTCGCAGGGCCATTGGGAGACGGCACCTACTTTTGGGAGGCAGAACTTGAGTTTAATGGAAAATGGGGACGATATCATTTCTTTACCCACGAATTTGAGCAGTATCAAAATGCAGAAGTAATGCGATCGGTATGGACCAAAGCGAGCTTGGATGGCTATTTCCGGGAACATTTACCTAAGCCAGATTTCCTGCACTGCTCCTACCTTATCAGTACCATCACCCCTAGCAGGGCTAAAGGAGGCGATAGTAACTTTGTGCTACCCTCATTGACACCAGGCCACGAGCTCAAAAGATTCAAACTGACCCTCAACCTAGTACGAGAAGCATTGAACATGCAAGGTATGCATATTCCCACTGATAAAGAAACAATGATTCCAGGCAGGATGAAGCATAAGGATCTCAACAAATTGAAGGACATGGTAGCAATGACACCAACCATCGCTCTCCACCTACAAACGATCATGCAACACTTCTCTTTCCCCACCCAAGAACGCTTCGCAATGCCACCAAAAAAGATCTGGTTCAGCTTGTACTTGGTAGAGATAGAGAATCTCACCATCAATCTGCCACACTGGATCATCGATCAAATCCACCTATCCCATCAACGATGGAATAAGAAACACAAGAATGTGCTTCATGGATGCTGTGCTCTGACAAAAATAATTTACAGGTGCTTAGCTTACGACGTGCCCATTCAAAGAGCACTAGTATGGTCTAGGGCCCAAGAATTCCAAAGACAGCTATCAACGGCGGGTCCTCCATCGAAGAAAATGAGAGGAACAGTTCAATTACCGTGTGCTCAAGCAAGGGGAGCCACCAGCACACTAGAGGTGACCCCTCCACAAACGCGATGTGTCTGACCATTTACTATTCGCCTACCTAGATCAAATGCAGAAGGACCCAATCTGGTGTTCCCTCCGATTCCATCGGAGTTGGAGTTCCCACAAGGCTACACCCTAGCCGATTTGAAAGATGAAGAAATCACCCGCATGATTAATGATTCTAACATGGAGACAGAAGCAGAGCAGACCCAAGGACCACAACCTACCACTACAACTTTAGCTCCGACCCAACCAGAAGTAGTGGAAGTAGAGAAAGATGAAGAAGAGACTGAGGACGAAGAATCATACGAGGAACATGATCAAGAATACGAAGAACCTTCAGAACTAGCGAGTGCCCCAGCCTATTCGGCACAAATAAAAAGATTGTATGAAACCATGAAGCGAGTCCAGGAACAACACAAACTATCACTCGAAACAGGAAAAATGCTAATAAGTCAGATGTTAGGAGAAGAGGGAATGGATGAAATGTTTATTGAGTCCCTGAACCTGCACGCGGACGCGGTGGGCTTGGATGAAGCCATTCATTCGATTGTGTCTTACATTCATCGCTTCGAAAAATGAGTGCCAACCCGTCCCATGCGATCCGGAAAGCAAATTAACATCAATGTATCAGAACCAGGAGATACCACACAAACAGAAGAACATCAGGCGGAACCACTCTCACCACACCCCTCACCTCTCACTACACAATTCACTTCACCACATGGCACTACCACCCCCACTTCCACCATTACCACATATGTCATGGGAATTCCTCTCTCTCCCGGCATCCAATTAGGAGGAGTTACCATGCCCAGTTTCACAACACTATTCATGAACATCACATCCACCCCACCCACTGTCCCCATCTACATGGTCACACACACGTTTGACACCATGGAAACATCACCAGCCACAGCACCACTCCCTCCCCCCATGCAGCCTCAATCTCCCATACCCCCTCCACCCACATCACCACTTGACTCCACCTCATTCACGACTCCCTTTCCCTTGCCCATTCCCCCTGCATCCCCTCCTTTCCCTGCATTCTTTAATGTAAATAATGTGTTTTCGACGTTACATCAATGTGTGTACCAATTATAGAGGGAGTATCAGGCTCTCGAAGACCATCATCGTCAACTAACTACGAATCACCAACAACTACAGAGGCGGCTTACAACTATAGAAGACGAAAACGCTGACCTCAATCAACGCTACACCACACTCGAGCAGGCCCATCAAACCCTCTTGGAGACACCCCAACCCTCACAGTTGCCAGGCGTCAAACAACTCGAAGCTTTACTTGAAGTCTACCAAACAGATAATCTAAGAGTCCGACGTAATTTGACCCTACTCAGGAAATACATGGCTACCACCTTGGAAGAGAACAAGCGTCTGCAGAAGCAAAACGAAGAAAACCTAGAAGCTGCAATGGAAGGCTCCCCCCACGAGATTGACCTAGAATTGTTTAAAGCAGTCCCCTCAGATACAATGAAGATAATCCTGGAAAGCTATGCCGATCTATTAGAATCACATGATGATCTAGAAAAGGAACGAGATGCACTACGCCGCGAGCTCATGGAACAAGAGGAACAACCCAAGGTCATAGAGACAACCTCAACTTTAGAGGAGGTAAAGGCATTAACGGAGCAGGTGGCAGAATTGCAAAAGAAGTTACTGGAATATGAAAAACAACCCTCTCCAATTATAGAACCAGAGCCAGATGAATTGGTACCCATTGAGGTGGATGATTCGTATGAGGAACCTATGTTCCTATGCCGATGCGAGGAGGTCAGCAAACCTCGGAAGGAATGGACACCCTGGAAGTCGAAGTACCCGAATGGCTTCAGAAACTCGAAAAGGCAGCTAAAACCCATGAAGATCGAGTGGCACTCCAAATCCAATCAATGGCTAAATTGGAAGACACTATCATAAAGTCAGAATATTTCCGAACTATGTCTCATTGCAGAGATTCAACAACGATGTGGCAAGGCTCCAACCTTTGCCACACAATTCAGCCCTGACGATATCCCAGAGAGTGCTAAAAAAGGATCCATTCATCAACCTACCCGGCGGATACGACTCTTAGAAACTTGCCCTGAAATGGTTCGTACCTGGAACAACATGCCGCTATTTATCAAATACAACCCTTGTTATGTTCCAATCCTCCAAAGATGCACCTGGCCCGAGTTTACCATTGTTGTCAAGAATGTCAAAGGCTGTGCAAAATGGTTAAATTATGTCTATCTAGCACCTCCACTAGGATCTCCCATTGTTGCTTATATGATTTCTACAATCCGTCATTGGAGCATTTGACTACGGAACACACTGGATGTGATGGCACAGATGTGCATGAAGATCTTTGAATTAATGCTGATCACATTCAGAACATTCAAAAACATCAAAGACCCCCATTTCTCAGGAGTTGGCTTCACTACAGGCAACCTAGACCTGGTATACGACATGAGCACCACTCCCTCAATAAAGGTAATATATGCCTGACATGCAAGAATAAAATACCTCCGAGCTTGCTTCAAGCAGACCTTCGAGGAGATGTTCGTCACAGGGTTCTGGGAATATCACTCAGAAATATTCGTACCTAGGCCCTCACATCTCCTCCAACTATTCACTGTGGAGAGGACCATCCACTGAGATCAATTGCAGGTACCACATCCAGACGTTCCAGGTCCAGTCGATTGGGATGCATTGTTAATAGACCTAACACGGGGGCTGCGACTAGAAGAACACCACCTTGCTTCAGATGTGGTTCAATACTATGTCCAATGCTCAGCTCGACAAGGGTCTGTCAGAGACGACAGACGCGAGAGAGGGGGGGTGTTGGCAGCAGCAGTCAAGGCACCGAAGGACTCACAAGACAAGGAAGCCAAAGAAGGGAGCCAGAGCGGAGAGAAGGCACAAGCATACTAAGTATTCAACGAAGATCTGACAAGTAGGCCATTCAAATTTTTCCAAAACAACATCTTCATAACAGTGATTCTCATCACTACAAATCATTGTAAATACCATTTCACCTTTTTGTAACTCCATTTTGTGCAAGCTGAGGAGTCCTCGAGCTTGAGGATTATTGGAAGTATCATCGTACCAATTTTCATGTGAGCCTCCAAATAGGCCCTAGAACCTAATTTTTAACTAGGCCGGACACTAGGTCTGGACAGGGCCAAAAGCTAGTCAAAAACTATAAATAGAGCTAGAGAGCTCATTTTGGAGGTTAGCTTGTAATAGATTTGAACATGTATGAGCACTTTTGAAGTAATCTAAAGAATTCCCTTGTCTTCCTCTTTGTCTTGCCGTGTGTGCGTGTATGTGTGTGCATGTTAGTGTGCTTCTCACTCACGCATTTATGCCTTCACTTGCTCGAGGTCTTCATACCATCCTCATGTCTTCCCGGATTGACATTAAAGGAGGTGCTACTCATCACTGAGCTATAGAGTCCTTCCACAACAGTGGTTTCAGAGCTAGGATTCTTGAACTTCATCTCCATTTCAGATCTTGGATTTGCGAGTCTCGATTTCGAGTTCTAAGATGGGTGGTTCATACGTGACTCGCAGATGATGAGAGTTCTTTCTTCTTTATTAATGCAAAATATCATCATGTGACCCCCCTCCCAGTACGTAGAGGGCCAGCCCATCCAACCGGGCCACTTGCTGCCAAGTGCAACCAATCACGGGGACAAGAACTTCGCCCGCCAGGCAAGACTAAACAAAGCACACCCGTACGTGAGTGTCATCATCGCGAAGAAGCTCTCAGATGTGCATGGTGATGAGCTCAACGTGCGCCCATTCTCTTTCGATTGAGGACGACATGATCTCCAGCCTACTATATGAAGAGCTTCAGAGTAGTTAGTATCCACTATATGGGATATGTTTCCCTTAGCTGATGACTCCTCAGCCACCCAGATTTTTGCTTCAGCATTTCATGATAAAAAAGATGCTCCACGAATGGCAATATTGAAAGTCTCAATGCTTATGCATACTTCAACATTTTGAAGAGATGGACTAAGCTCGAATGTCTATAGATAAGTTATCCATATATATATATATATATATATATGGATATATATATATATATATATATATATATATATATATATATATATATATATATATATATATATATATATATATATATATATATATATATTTCCTAGGTGTAAGTGGGGAGCATATGTTGTGGTCTCGAATGACTTTCAAGGCATTCGGTATGGGACAAGGGTGCATAGAGTTTCTCAAGCATAGCTTGAGGAAGCTTGAGTGCCTCCTAATCATGGACATTATGGGTTTCTGAACCCTGGACCTCCACCTCAAAAGGCCAAAGCTCAACCACCTGCTCTACGGGACACGGGCAAGAGTTTTTGAACCTTGAACCCCACAATTAGCAGTTTATTTATCATCAAACTATATTAGGGAAGTACATTTTCCTTTCATTCTTTCTATTTCTCAATGTTATGAGTAAGTACATTTGGCATTATTTTTTGGGCCCTTTCATATGATAGACTACCCACGTGCATGCCTACAATAGCTCATGCACATATGATTAGGCATGGTCGAGTCTGTATAGCTATATTTTGAGTTCTTTTCTTTTAAACTGCCTACTCAATAATTGTGTGCAAGGGTACGAGCAAAGAGAAAGTGTCTCCTCATAAATTTCAAGGCCATGCATATTTTTGTTTTATGGCTTATGAAATTATTGAGAACTTTTCATACACAAAGGACAATTTTTATGATTATCTCTAGCGCATGCATGTATAAGAACATGCGTTTATTTGAAAAAAATATTTTTCAAAAGCAAATGAAGCATGCACATAGCTATGCATGAAGATTGCACCCTTTGGTATACATGATATATGCATGATATATGCATGAAATCAAATTTGGCACTCAAGTAAGTATAAGAAGCCCAAGAGGGACTTCAATAATGGACGAGATGGGAGTTGTACCCAAGACCGGTGGCCCAAGCCTACTTCATCACCGTAAGAACACTAAAGTAAAGTCAAAGGATGGATGAAGATTAATTTTCTGGTAAGTATTTGCACACTTTTCTTTTCCTTGAAGACTAAAGAACATACCATGCATGTCATAATAGACATGAATTTGAAAAAGGATGCATAGATTGAGGTGGCCTTATTTGTCTGGTCACATACACAACTAGTTATGGAAATGATTGGCACTATGCATCAGCTCATATGGTTTTGGAAAAGAAAGATTGGTTGTACATAATGATGGCCATGATTTATGTATACATTCATATGCACAGAAAGAATGATGCAGGGAACATTTTGCACCATCCCAACACCTTTTCCAATAAAGGTGGAATCATTTGGCATACACTAGTATGCATATGGAACATATTACATGCGTTTTGTTTTGCATTGAGAAGGAGATTAATTTCTTAAAGTTAAGCTTAAGTATGATTATAAGTTCCATAATAGGAATAATGGTAGTAGATCCAATTGGCCATAAGTAAAACTACCATTCACTTCCTATATAGTTGGACTATTACAAGCCAAGAAATAGTACATTGGCAAAATACATTAAGCTTAAAATCCCTCATATGGAAGTTTAAATTCCATAAAAGCCCATGGCATGCCTGATCAGCAAGGCCATAGATTTAAGGTAGTAATACAAAAAAATTTTCTCTCTTAAAACCACAATACAATGGTGGTAACTTAGAGCACTATCTTCTCAAAGCTCTAAGGAAGAGAAAATATGGTGTAACAGAATCTTAATTTTGGAAGATGAAAGTATTAATGCTCTTGTTCAAGAAAGTTCTTTTAACTACAGAACTATTTGGAGCTTTACATTATTCTTCCAAGCAAATGCAAGGCATGAAGAGAATGTAAAACTCAAGGGGTGCAATAAACCCTAAGTACCATTTTCTAACATCCTAGAAATAAAGGACTCTATAGTAAATGGAATTACCATCTACTTCAACATAAAGATTTGATTGGCAAAGTCAATTATTCTGAGATTACTCATTATTTCATAAGAGATAATATCTAGTTGAGATTTAAACTAGCTCTATTATCAAGTGACTCAAGAGGCAATATGGTTAAAAGCATTTTATACAGATTTGGGACTTGTGAGTTCCAAACCTCACATATTTGGAGATAATGTAAGTTCCATGCATCTAGCGGCAAATCCTATTTTCCATGCGAGAACCAAGCACATAGAAGTCCATTACCACTTCATCAGGGAGAAGCTCATGGCAAAGGAGATTGACATTTCTTTTGTTCCTACTGAAAAGCAAGTAGCAGATATGATGACAAAGGCACTTGATGGAATAAAGCTTTGTAGATTCAAAGCTATGGCAGGTATTCAAACTATCAGAGAATGAAGACTCAAGCATACTTTAGCTTGAGGGGGAGCTTTTCGAACATCAAGCTTACACTATGCTTGAGGTGGATTTGATCTACATCAAAGGCTATCACGTTGAAAGAATATCCGTTGGAGAGTTCTTTTTCATATGCTCATTTATTGTATTTTTTTGAGAGATTTTTGATGGCTCATTTACCATTGTAAAAGCCTTGAGCTTTACACATGTAAAGGTAGAAATATAGAGCCAAAATCCCACGAATCTGTGGTGGTTGAAGTTGCATTCAATCAAGCAATCAATCACCTAAAAGTAGATCAAACTATCCTAGATTGTAGGAAAGTGAATTGATTCCCTCCAACAACCATTCCCACCTTCATTTGAATTCAAATTCAACTTGTAAAAGTTGTGGAACACTCCTAAAGTCTATATAAAGACTTGAAATCACTTGCACATTACATGGAAGCAATATACATACACTTGTGACCATTATTGTCTTGCTCCTTCAATTCTCTGCATCATCTTCTTCACCAACAGTAATCTTGCAGAGGCTGCTGCTCTCTCTCTCCAGAGCTCCAAATTGAGTGCAAGATGACTCATTGGAAAGGTATAAGTGTCTAGTTTATGCCTATAAATTTTCATAGCATTTAGTTTAGTAGATTGGGAGAAATCTGAGTTTTTCTGTCTCGAGGTCAATCTCTACATATTCTTGAAAAATAGGAAGTACCACCGGTGAATGTCGCATTCATTCCTATAGCATATTTTTCTTATTCCTTATAATTTTGTGCATTTAATACAGGCAACCCTATGTGTATCACTCCCATAAAATGATTTTTTCTAATTGTAATGACGCTGGTCGCTATGGGCATTTGAAGTTCATTGTCTCTTCCATAGATAGTAAGTTTTTTGAGCTAGTCGACCCGTGAACCTGCTTTGTATCAAATCATTCTCCTTGATTCTCCAAAGTACATAGTGCGTTTCTTTGCACTTATCACATGCTTATAAGGTCTATTTGAGTTTCCATAAGCTCAAGGGCTGGTCTTGTTCCGATTGTCTTGACCAAACTTCATCGCTTCGAAACGCACTTTTCTACCTTTGACAAGCTTCTCCAAGTTTTTTCAGTGGTATGAGAGCTAGATCAAGATGGGTGATGGCTTTCCCTCAATGATCGAGAAGCTTGATCGACACAAGTACGCGGCTTGGCAAATCAGGATGGAGGCCTATTTGCAAGGTAGAAATCTTTATGGAATTATAGCAGGTGATGAAGCTATGCCTATTCCAAGATCCATAGGAGGACCTACACAAGAGGAGACAGATAAGCTCACACTTTGATGCGCAAGGGATGCTCAAGCAAGGTTGTACATACTAAACTCTATCTCTGACTTTCTATTACCACATATTAGAGGATGCAAGACATCTCAAGAGACAAGGGATGCCCTCGAGACTTTCTTTTCTGCTAGTACCAAAGCAAGAAAGAATCATCTTTGGAACGAGTTCAACCAAACGAAGAAGACACCTAAACAAACCATCACAGAGTTTGTTACCAAGGTCAAGGAGGTCGCGGATTAGTTAGCATCCACTGGAGAGCTGATTGAAGAAGAGGTCATCATGAGGAACATTCTCAACGGCATTCGAAGTGATAAGCAATGGCAATCCTTCACGACGGTTTATGATCTCATCATGGATGTGCAGACTCCAGATTTCAACATCTTTCTTGGACAACTCTTCAATCAAGAAGCCAACAATAGCATAAAGGAAGGTAACTCTTATCATGGTAATTCAACTAGTGCTCTATATGCAGATAATAAGGATAAGAAGCAGAAAGGCAAGAAGAAGGAAGAAGATGAAGAAGAGACTTCCCAAGCCAACTTTGCAAGCAAGAGCAAGTGGAAAGGGAAGAAGAAAGGACCAAAGCAAGACAAAACCAAAGGTCAGAATGTTCAACCTTGTGCCATATGCGATAAGACCAACCACACCACTCAGAATTGCTGGTTCAATGGGAAGACCCAGAAAGGAAGTGGAAGAGGTGGATATGGCAGCAATAGAGGCAGAGGTGGACACAACTTCAACAATAGAAGCTATAATAGAAGGGACTACAACAATTATTCATAAGATCAACCACATGAAGACTCATTGCTTCTTATGAATTTAAGCCGCAAAGAAGGTAAAGAAGATGATCATTTGTTCTACATAGATTCAGGATGTTCGAATCATGTTGCAGGCAACATTGCTCTTCTATCTGATTTGGAAAGTCTAAAGCATAGACATGAAGTGCAAACAGGGGATGACACGAAGCACAATGTGGAGAAGATTGGTAATGTCAAAGCTTCCAATGGCAGGACAAACATTCTGAGTAAGGTTCTCTATGTACCCACTATCACTAAAAACCTAATAAGTGTAGGCCAAATAGTTGAAAAAGGCTTGCAAGTAGGTTCACCCAACATGGAGCTTTTGTGGAAGATCCATGTCAGGCTTCAAGAAGATAGCCCGAGGTGAGAAGCATGGTAAGCTCTTTACTTTTGAAGTAGGAGAAACCAGGAACATAGCTCTATTCAACTTTGGGTCTCAAACCCTAAGTGAGCTTGAAGTGTGGCATAAGAGACTTGCTCATGTGAATGAAAGAACCTTGAAGGATATATGCAGGGATCAAAGTGTTCTAGGACTGTCGAACATATCAAAGCAACACATGATCAACAGGTGTGATGCATGTCAGATTGGGAAGGCACAAAGACAACCATTCAACCACAAAGGCTACATCCACAACAACTTATTGGACTTAGTACATACAGATGTATGGGGACCAACTCAAGAACCTTCATTGGCAGGATCAAGGTATTATGTCTCATTTATTGACGACCATAGTAGATGGACTGTTCCATACTTTATCAAGAGTAAGAATGAAGTGTTTGATTGCTTCAAGAAGTATCTTGCACATGTGGAGAATCATACAGGTAGATCTCTAAAGAAGCTCAGATCTGATGGAGGGGGAGAATACTTCTCCAAAGATTTTGATGAGTTCTTGCAGGACAAAGGTATCAAAAGAGAAGTGACTACTAGGTAGTCTCCTCAACTAAATGGAATTGCAGAGAGGAGAAACAAGACATTGGTTGGATCAGCCCGAACAATGCTTGAAGAGAAGAAGTTGCCACATTATCTATGGGCGGAAGCTATTTCAACTGTTGTGTACCTTGTCAAACGACTACCATCCAAATCACTTCAAGGTATGACTCCTTATGAAGCATGGCATGGGAGAAAACCTAGTCTTGGACATTGCAAGGTTTTTGGTTATTTAGCTTATGTTCATGTACAATCACAAATAAGAGGTAAGCTAGATGAAAGGGCAACAAAGGCAGTGTTTATTGGATATGATTCAACTCAGATGGGTTACAGGTTCTTCAATCCTTCAACCAAGCAATTCACTACAAGTAGAGATGTGTTTGAAGAACATAGGTCTTGGTATGATGAAGACAAACAAAAGGTAACACTACCATATGATCTTGATTCTGACTCTCATCAATTAGGAAGCAAGCATGATACACAGGTCCAGGATCCAAGAAGCGATACAGACGATGACCAAGATGAAAGAGAAAAGGATTACAAGCTATGGAAGTCAAGAGGCAAAGCAAAGATGCAAGAGGTTGGAGAATGCTCCAAACAAGCACCTAGAAGATCAGCAAGAGAGAAGAAACAACCACAAAGGTATACGAAGCATTCAATCTACTTGGCAAAAGACTCTATTTCAGAGGAACCCTCAACCTATGAAGAGGCAAAGGGAAACCCTAATTGGGAAAAGGCCATGAACGAAGAGATAGATGCATTGAAGGAGATGGACACTTGGGATTTGGTTCCAATGTCGCCGAATCAAAAGGTAATTGGTTGCAGATGGGTATATAAAGTTAAAAGAAATTCAAATGGATCAGTTTGCAGGTACAAGGCAAGATTAGTTGCCAAAGGATGCTCACAAACGCATGGTATAGACTATGAGGAAACATTCTCACCAGTTGCAAAGATGACTACAATCAAGACATTGACAAGTGTAGCTGCTGCAAGGAATTGGAGACTCCTCCAACTTATGTGAAAAATGCATTTTTAAATGGTTGGATAAGTGAAGAGGTATACATGTCACAACCACCAGGTTTTGAAAACCCTAATCATCCATCTTATGTTTGCAGACTTAAGAAAGCATTGTATGGATTGAAACAAGCTCCAAGAGCTTGGAATTATAGGTTGGTTACATATCTTCAAGACCAAGGGTTCAAAGCTAGCAGCTCAGATCCTTCTCTATTCATCAAAAGGGATCACAATGAGGTTATCTATCTATGTGTATATGTAGATGATATTATTGTGACAGGTGATGATCTTAATGGCATTCAAAGGATCAAGAGACACATGCAAGAGGAGTTCAAAATCAGTGACCTAGGTGAGCTCACATATTTCCTAGGTATGCAGGTGATATACACAGATGAAGGAATGTACTTGACTGAGAGAAGATACATTCATGATCTTCTTCTCAAGTTCAAAATGGAGAACACTAAACCTGCAGGTACACCTTTGGAGATGAATCATAAACTAAGTGTTTATGAAGGTGAGAAAATTGAAGACATTAAAGAGTATCAAAGCTTGGTAGGTAGCTTGATATATGCTACTCATACAAGGGCAGACATCTCATATAATGTGGGAGTGCTTACTCAGTTCATGCACTCACCGAGAAGACCACACATGGATGCGGCTAAGAGAGTACTTAAGTATCTCAAAGGTACAATCAACGAAGGTATATTCTATCCTTACTCTTCATATTTGGATATCAAAATCTATTCAGATGCAGATTGGGCAGGAGCTAAGGATGACAGAAAAAGTACCTTACTTAGCATTTGCAGGTTCGAAGCTAGTGTCATGGATTTCCAAAAAGCAACCAACAGTTGCTTTATCCTCAACTGAAGCAGAGTACAGAGGCTTGACCATAGCAACTCAAGAGGCAATATGGTTAAAAGCATTGTATACAGATTTGGGACTTGTGAGTTCCAAACTTCACATATTTGGAGATAATGTAAGTTCCATGCATCTAGCGGAAAATCCTATTTTCCATGCGAGAACCAAGCACATAGAAGTCCATTACCACTTCATCACGGAGAAGCTCATGGCAAAGGAGATTGACATTTCTTTTGTTCCTACTGAAAAGCAAGTAGCAGATATGATGACGAAGGCACGATGGAATAAAGCTTTGTAGATTCAAAGCTATGGCAGGTATTCAACCTATCAGAGAATGAAGACTCAAGCATACTTTAGCTTGAGGGGGAGCTGTTGGAACATCAAGCTTACACTATGCTTGAGGTGGATTTGATCTACATCAAAGGATATCGCATCGAAAGAATATCTGTTGGAGAGTTCTTTTTCATATGCTCATTTATTGTATTTTTTTGAGAGATTTTTGATGGCTCATTTACCGTTGTAAAAGCCTTGAGCTTTATACATGTAAAGGTAGAAATATAGAGCCAAAATCCCACGAATTTGTGGTGGTTGAAGTTGCATTCAATCAAGCAATCAATCACCTAAAAGTACATCAAACTAGATCTTCACTTTTCCTAGATTGTAGGAAAGTGAATTGATTCCCTCCAACAACCATTTCCATCTTTATTTGAATTCAAATTCAACTTGTAAAAGTCGTGGAACACTGCTAAAGTCTATATAAAGACTTGAAATCACTTGTACATTACATGGAAGCAATATACATACAATTGTGACCATTATTGTCTTGCTCCTTCAATTCTCTGCATCATCTTCTTCGCCAACAGTAATCTTGCAGAGGCTGCTGATCTCTCTCTCCAGAGCTCGAAATTGAGTGCAAGATGACTCATTGGAAAAATATAAGTTTCTAGTTTATGCCTATAATTTTTCATAGCATTTAGCTCAATAGATTGGGAGAAATCTGAGTTTTTCTGTCTCGGAGATCTCTGCGTAGTCCTGAAAAATCGGAAGTACCACCGGTGAATGTCGCATTCATTCCTATAGCATATTTTGCTTATTCCTTATACTTTTGTGCATTTCATACACTCAACCCTATTTGTTCACTCCCATAAAAGTATTTTTTCTAATTGTAATCACGCTGGTCGCTATGGGCATTTGAAGTTCATTGTCTCTTCCATAGATAGTAAGTTTTTTGAGCTAGTCGACCCGCAAACCTATCTGTTTTGTATTGACTCATTCTCCTTGATGCTCCAAAGTACATAGTGTGTTTCTTTGCACTTATCACATGCTTATAAGGTCTATTTGAGTCTCCATAAGCTCAACTGCTGGTCTTGTTCCGGTTGGCTTGACCAAACTTCATCGCTTCGAAATGCACTTTTCTACCTTCAACAAGCTTCTCCAAGTTCTTTCAAAAACTACGTAAAGTTTTGAAAGAACATTGAACCCACTTTTGGTAAGCTGTTCTCTCTGAACATAAAGAGGATGTTATATCCTCTTAGAATTAGAAAGATAATCCACCTTTACCATTCTATTGGTTAGGTAGGGATTAAATAATGAAATTCCTCTCTATTTAGATTTATTGGAGGCGAATTGCAAACAAGAAAATCCACCCATTTCACTAGACGAGAGTGATTTGGGCAGGGATTATGTAAGATTCATCTTCCTTTTAGAACAAGTTGGATTCTAACTTGAGAGACGAATCTGATAAGGAAACCTTAAGTAGCATTCATCTATTTTGCTAGGTTCATGCACTAGTAGTGCAAAGAGATGGACCAAGGTAGCAATTTAGTTGAAGTCACTTTGACTCCACCTAATCCACATGTTTGAGCTTTGGAGATTTAGATGGCACATGGCTTAAACAAAGGAAATAGGCACGGATGTTCTCTTCCACCCTTTTCATTATTTCCATACTTTGCATTCGACTCAATTCTTTTTCATATGCAAACTAGATGGAACTTTGAATGATTGGGGTAGGGAATCAGACCACACATGGATTCTCCTCTTTAAAGATTCATTCAGGATAGAAATCACCCTTTTGAATTAAGAGCTGAATTAGAGAGATGTAGGCCATGATCTTTGAGATTGATCATGGAGCATGGGGGAATACCCCAAGGTATATATCTCCACTCATTTTCGAGGACGAAAATGCTTTTAGGGGGGGGGGGCAGAATGCTGTATAATTACATGGGTCTAAGGGGTAAAACCCTTGGGTTTCTAGGTGTGAAACCCTTTGGATTTATGGTTTATTTACCCCTTTTAGATGGGTCTTGAACCGTAGGGTTAATTCTCTAAGGTTGAGTACCTTAGGCTTGATTGGAAGCTTCTCCTGGCCACTTGGTTTGTACATGAAGGCTTGGAGAGTCTTCTTTTAGAAGCCATGTGATTTCATGTGATTTCCTAAGCTTGGAAACCATGTTAATACCTTAGGACCCATGTGATTGAAGGTACACATGTCCTCTTGAGAGGGAATTACTCCCTTTTACTTGGAGCTATATATTGGATGCGTTGGTTGGGTGGAAACACATCTCTCTCTCCTAGTGTGAGCATGGCTAGTTGGTCTTCTTAATTGATTAGTTGTTCAGTTGTGGAGGCTATGGAGTCCTTCCACAACACATGCCCTCTAATGGCTTCTTCCACTGACTATCCATGGACTTGGAAGAGCACATCAAGTGTGTGAAGTACCAAATACTTGGAAATAGAACAGATCAATAGGTATCTCTCCCATCTATCTAGCATTTGTTGAGGTTGCAATACAAAGATGAAGTGAAGGACAAGCACTATAGAAGTAAAGGTGCCCACAAACTTTTCTCCTCTTAGGCCATGAAACAAATGCAAGATCACTCAGAAGAGCTAAGGAATAATGGAAGTCAAAGTGCAACTATTTTCCATTAATTGGAAACAAATTTGAGCATGAGTGTTGTTGAGCATCCACATTCAAATGGACAAACAAAAAGACTCAATCACAAACTTGAATATATGTTGAGAGCATATGTATCTTCAAATCAATTTGGGTGGGAATACCTAGGATAGAGATAAAGCATATAACAACCTTCAAAGTCTAGAAATCTCCCTTTACCTTGGAGAACAAGTTTATTTAAAAGTTCCTAAGCAATCAAAAACCTTGAAACATGACATTTTCTGAAACTATCTCCAATGTATTATGGCCCTTTCATAATCCTTAGAAATCTTTGAACCAATTGAAACCTTGAGAAGATTCTCTGATTCCGAGTGTTTAATGTCATTAGGCTAAAAAAGAAGCAAGCTTAGCAAGAAAATCTTGTAACTTTGGAAATGATAGTCTAACTTATACCACTATAGGGCATCCCTAAATGAATGAGAGAGATTAGTATGCACTTGATATAGAAATGAAAGAAGTATTTTAGATAAAGAGAGCCTAGTTAAGTACAAAGATGAAACAAAGCAAAGCACCACTTGGGAATGAGTAAGCTCCATCAATAGAACATTTCTCTCTTTTTCAATTTAAATTAACACAAAGAGGTAAATCTTTGACAATGAGTGCATGATCAACCAGACTAGTTATGGTGCCTAGGAGAATACTCCATGTAGTATACTTCTATTCATTTTCAATGATGAAAATGATTTAGGGGGGAAGAATGTTGTATAAATACCCTTGGTTTGAAACCTTAGGTTATATATTTATTTTTTCTGGGATTTGAATTGTTTCAATCTTTAGGCTTAATGTATTGTAATACCTGGGAACTTTAGTCTTGGGAGAAGCTTATCCATGTGCCATCTTTTGGTGTACTTAAAAGGGGAATCCTGAATTCAATTCTAAGGCACGTGATAGCCTTAGGAATGTGCCAACATGAGACACACCTGGATGGACATGTGGAAGAGTCCAAGGACAAGTACTTCACCAACTGCTTCAAGGGGATGGTTCAAAGATACATGTGTTCTACTATGGTCTTCTCATGATAAAGCATGAAAAACATGGTACAACTAATCCATTCGTTCTTAGATCTTCATGCAGGCAAAGATGGCATCCTCTCGTGTTGCCCTTCCCTTTTCTCAAAAGTTTGTGCTACTATGATTGGTCTATACGAGCTTCGTTTCATGGATGGAGGGGGGAACACAAAGTGAAGAATGGGATACTTAAGGCAAGCATGCCCTCAAATTCCCTTTTCCATTGACTATTCTTGGACTTGGATGAGGTCAGGATGGTCTAGGGAACATTTTGTACTACATCCCCCCCCTCGCCCAATTTAATCTCTCATGGAAGGAGCTAAAATTGGGCCTTGCAATGGACCAACATGCATAAATGGGACGGAAGATACAAGGTAACATCATAGAGGGACAAAGGCAGCATAGCCATTGATGTGCCCACTGGAATTGAGAAAAAGAGTTCCCTTCCAAAACAAAGTGGACTAGGGCAATTCGCTCACACTATTCAACCACAAACATCAACCATTACAAATATGTTAGCCATAATATGCATGTGTCTCAAAAATGATTATAGTGACAAAGAACATACACAAAACCTACCATTCCATTTCACTTAGCACATCCACATGCACCACACTTTTTGAATCTTTGAGCATTGTTTTCCATAATGATATATATCACTGTCATGATCACCATATTCATAATCATAACTTGCATTAAGGCTCAAAGATTATAGATTACAAGATAAGACTATTAGGATGAGCAAAGTATTTATTCTATTTCATCCCCCTTTTGGTTGTAGTTCCCTTGTTTTCTAGAGGGCCCTTTTCACCCCTTCTTTTGTTTTGGCTTTGTAGACCACAACCATCTGATGTAGTTTTCCATACACTTATAGTATTTCCAAGTATCCTTCATATTAACATGGGTGGTTCGTGTTCACCTATTCCATGAGGGAGCACGTAGCTCCTCCTCAGTACTCGATGAAGGTAAAAAGCACTCCAAAGCACACATAATATTCATATTTGAACTCTTCTTCTATGCCCTAAAAGCATGCATTCTTGGGAGTGATACATTGATATCAGTATTATCCATGTATTAACTAGAAATTAAATGAGAATGACAGGAACATGCAATTATCTGTGTACACAAGAGAAAGATATGTATGCATTTATCTCAGTGGACAAACAAGTAAGTAATTTTGGTACATGCATTTTTATAGATTCTCACATATGGATAGATTTAAATATCATATAAAGATTGAATATTGATTGATACATATAGATATAGTAGATAGATAGATGGATAGACATCTAGACATAGAAATCTATAAAAATATAGAGATATGGATTGGATTCGGTCTTAATCATATGAAACAAGAAAAGCTTCCAAATCAAAATGCATGATTTTGAGGTTTCAAAGAGGACATCAAGTGTGTGAAGTACCAAATACCTAGAAATAGAGCAGAAGAATAGGTATATCTCCCTTCTATCTAGCATTTGTTGAGGTTGCAATAGAGAGATGAAGTGAAGGATAAGCACTATAGAAGTAAAGGAGCCCACCAAATTTTCTCCGCTTGGGCCATGAAATCAATGCAATATCATTTGGTAGATGCCAAGAATAATGGAAGTCAAAATGCAAATGTGTTGGGGCAACTAGGCAACTTATGTCAAATTTGCCTAGTTTTGAGCAAACTTTTTATAGACACTCAATCATTGTAAAGGCCAGAGATTCATTAATCCTTGAGAGTGAATTTCCTCTTTAGGAGACTCAATTTGAAGACCAAATAGTCATTTGGGACCATTAAGTATATTTTTTCCAAAACTCATGTGAAATAAGGAAAATATTTCAGTACAAAGGACAAAAAGCTATATGTTTGTATCAAATCTTCACTCATTTTCAATAATATTTCGTGCATCTTGTTTCTTGAGTGCGTTTCTCTCATTTTTTTCTTCATGTGGAGCTTCCATGGCATTCTTGAGGTGTCTCAACCCTATTATCCACATATACTAAGTGTTTTTTGCATGCTTTTCTTATGTGCTTCTTATATCTAAGTGCTACTTTTGTTTGTGTTGATCTTCTTCTTAATTGCAGGTGTGGACTCCATAGCTTCATGAGACAAGTCTCCATACATTTTAATGGGTAAACATGCTTGAATTGACAATTTAAAGTTGATCTAATTTACTTGATGCCGGTTAACCTTCATTCTAGCGGATCTACAACAATTTTTGGCACCATTGTGAGGATGTGCTTTGAAACTTGAATCTTGGGAGAGGTTTTGGATTGATCTAATGAATGTGGGACGGGTAACTTGCATTCTTCCATCATCATTTTCAGGTTGTAATCTCTCATTCATCATGGGGAAGGTGGTAAGACCTATGTATATATGCATTTCATCTTCTTTTCAGGTTGGGCTTATATTTCTGTTTATTTTGGTAGTTAAGAAATTTTTAGGAGGGGTTTTATTTTCAATCGATTGAGTAACATAGCAAATATGTGTGTGGGTAGTGGACATAGCTTTGAGGGTGCATTAAACTTGCTACAAACTTGTGTTGGAAGTTAGGAGCTTGATAGGAGGGAGGCAAGCATGTAATGAAGAGAGAAGAGAGGTTGACAAAAATGTGCATTTTCAATTGCATAGATCATTGGAGCATGAATGCAGCTATTGAGGGATACGTGGGTTGACTTTTATAGAGTAATCAACAAAAATTAAAGTGTATCTCTGAATCTGTAGGTCGGATTTAGATGTGTAAGGTACCATTGGAAAGATCTTGGGATAAAATTTCCAATGAGGGCACTATATTGAGGATCCAAGATACCTAGCATGGGTGAGAACCAAGTTCAAGATACTCAGGTTGTGAACAAGGGGCTTGAGAGCCCAAGGTTGCGAACAAGGCAAGTTTGTAGGCAAGTGGCCAAGAAAAGGAGCATTAGTTAAACTGAAACGCAAGGTTGAAGACACCAAGGTTGAGATCAAGGATTCAAGAGACCAAGGTTAAGAACAAGAAGGTTCAAGAGATTGTGCAAGGGTGAAGACATCAACTCAAGTGGAGATCAAGGATTGATCATGGGGGGGAATGATCTCAAGGAGGGGAAGAGAGTGTTAGAATCAAGAGATCATAGGCACAAGATGTTTGAACCACGCCCTAAGAGGGAGGACTAGAAGGTAATCCTCAATCATGGCTTTTGGGGCAAGTGGTTAGCCCATCATACTCCTAGCTAGTAGGTCATGATGTCAAATCCCACACGAACATGAACAATTAAACCCATGTTATCCATAATGTGCACGTGAGATCAAAGATGATAAATGTGACAAAAAACATACACAAAACCTAACATTCCATTTTGCTTTTCACATCCACATGCACCATGCTTCTTGAATCCATGAACATTATTTTCCATAATGATAGACATAAACTCTCATGATCACTATATTCATAATCATAACTTGCATTAAGGCTCGAAAAATACACAATACAAGATAAGACTATCAGGATAAGCAAAGTATTATTCTCTTCCATCACCCATGGTTTTGTAGACCACAACCATCTGATGTAGTTTGGCATACACTTATAGTATTTCCAACTATCCTTCATATTTGGGTGGTTCTTTTTCACCTATTTTGTGAGGGAGCACCTAGTTCCTCCTCACTACTCAATGAAGGCAAAAAGCACCCCAAAGAACACATAACATTAACATTCAAGCTCTTTCTCTAGGCCCTTGAAAGTACGTGCTCTTGACAGTGGCACATTCCTATTAGTATTATCCATGTATGAACTAGCAACCATGTGAAGTACCAAATACTTGGAAATAGAGTAGAGCAATACATATCTCTCCCTTTTATCTACCATTTGTTGAGGTTGCAAAAGAGGGATGAAGTGAAGGACAAGAAATATCAAAGTAAAGTGGCCCACCATTGTTTCTCCAAATGGGCCATGAAATGAATGCAAGATCATTGGGAAGATGCCAAGGAATAATGGAAGTCAAAGTGCAAATGTGTAAAGACCAGGGAGTCATTGAGCCTTGAGAGTGAATTACCAATCCTCTTGAGATTTTTCACAATTTTTAGGGCTCAATTTGAAGATCAAATAGTCATTTAGGACCATTTCTAAGTGTATTTTTCCAAAACTCATGTGAAATGGGTGTGCAAAGCAGAGTTTTAGGACTCCAAGCTGTGTTAATATTAAGAGAGATTATCATCGACTCTCAGAGCTACTGAAATCAACTTAGATATAGCATAAAATATGCACATAAAAGACCCACAATTTATCAAATTGAGAAATCATTGAAAGCATCCTTAAGACTTGTCAGTGCTCTTATGAGTCATCAAGTTTCTAGACATTGAGGGGGAAGCTTGATGTGTGCCAGAATGCTTTTTGAAGAACTAACTAGGTAGAAAATGAGAAACCAAATGACCTAAGAGCATAGAGATTAAGGCCATCAAAATTGAGCCTAGATGGATTCAAGTACCAAACTTACCTTCAATTGCCATCTAGGAGTGACCAAGGCTGTAGAACATTACCAAATCGTTGAGAAATTGAAGGAAAGTTCTAAGTGCAAGGGAACAATTTATCTAGTAGAGAAATTGTCAAGTGACATCCCAAGGTATTTGAGCACCTACCTAATTTTGAACCTACCTTTGAATCTCAAAGACACTCCATGGGTAGTATCCAATCCATTGTGAACTTGAAAACATTAAGAACAACACTTCAATTGCCCTAATGACATAGAGGGCATAACTATTGGATTTAACCATTGGAGGTCCAAAAGACCATAAGAGCATGCAGTAGTCCTCTAGAAATAATCCGTTATACCTCCCACATGAGAAAATCATTGAAAAGCCTAAGACAACCACTATGTGCTTAGGAATGATTGTCTCATGCAAAGCCATCATTTCTTGGTAAAATTAAGGAAATTCGAGTGACATATTGGTTTAGTCCTACTTACTCTAGACACAAAAATGAGCCAAGAGTGCTTTCTTAAGTGCATTTAGTGTGCTTGGAGCTCAGATTGTGATAGTTTATCTCTAGAGATAAGTCATGTACCTAAAAAAAGACTAAGGGACTCATGAGATACAAATAGATATATGGATAGACATGTAGACAAAGAAATCTAATATAAACTCTACAGAGATGGATTGGATACTATCCATGATATTTAGATAGATTGAATCCAACCTCAATCATAAAAGAGAAGCAAAACCTACAAATCAAAATGTATGATTTTGAGAAGTGCCAAAGAGTCGATCAAGAATGCAAATTAAGCACTCTTCCTTCCTTGTATAAAGTGAAGGCTATGTTTTAGGGAAGTTGTTATAAGGTAACAAGAGAAGTGCATGACATTGTTGTTATAAGGTAACAAGAGAAGTGTGTGACATTATGTTTTCTATAGGTTCATGTGTAGATGCATGAACATTTTTAATTTCTCCTTTTCAATCTTACTATGTTGTACTTGGTATAGCTTTTCATCATCATTATACCCACAAATTCACTATCATAGGCACACCTTTAATTTTGAATTTAATGGTCAACTCATTTCTTTATCCATGAGGCATGTTTCACAACCATTTGCTATGATTATTCATACTCAAGCAAAATGTGCATTCAGAAAAGGTTACAATTCGTGCATCATTTTTGTAAATGTCGTAAATGATTATACTCATACCCTTTTGGATGCACATAAACCTTTTATGATTGCATATGAGAATTTTTTTTATGTTTGAGCATCCCTCTTAACTACCACCATCTCAAAGATCCTTTGTCCATAATATATATCTCATTCTTGGTATTTCTCCTCCTCATAAAGCACCTTATAGGTGTGTCCCTCTTCACCAAAAGGAAATAGAAAACCAAGTTAAAGACTTAATCCACAAAGACTAATAAGGCCTTTTTCTTCCCCATTAGGAGCACCAGAAAACCTATAGGGTGCGCATTTGTTATAGAGCCCTCAACAAAATCAAAATTAAGAATGGATACCCTATTCTTCCAAAGACGACTTGTTAGATAAAGTTCGAGGAACCCATATCTTTAGTAAGATTAATCTTAAATTGGCTTTCCATTAGATATGCATAACACATAGCGATATTTTCAAGACTGCTTTTAGGACTCGAATTGGCCATTATGAGTTTATGGTAATGCCCTTTGGACTTAGCAATGCTCCTTCTACACTTGCACGTATCATGAATAACATTCTCCTTGATTATCAAGCATGGGGGTTAGCACAACAACAATCATTTGAGAAACTTAAACATGCACTTTCACATGCATGTGTTTTGCAGTTACCTAATTTTGCACAACCTTTTCATGTAGTTACCAATGCAAGTGGCTCAGGCATACGTGAAGCTTTAATGCAAAATGATCATCCTATATCATTAGAAAGTAGGAATCTTAAGCCATTGCAAAAGAATTATAGTAGATAAATAAGGAATATCAATAGCTATGTATGCTTTAAAAATATGGACACATTACCTTAAGGGATTTGAGGTATTCAAAATTGATCAACAAGCGATCAAGTACTTGCTAAATCAATGATTAATCTCTGATTGCCATTATAAATGGGCTTCATTCATTCAAACTTCTAGCCCATGATTCAATATCAACCTACAAAAGCTAATGTTGTAGTTGATATTGTTTGTCATTTTCATTCATCGCAATTACATTCTTTTTTTTTTGCATAATATCTCCACCATCCAAATTCATTCATTTAAAGAAATGATTTCCACTTATGCATCATATTTGTATTTCTCACATGTATGGCATGACTTCAACACTTGTGCATCTTTAAGTGATGAGCATTATACATTTCATAATGGTTTCCTTTATGTTCAACATAAATTATGCATTAGCATGGCTTTTAAGGATTTTGTAATAAAGGAATGCATGACCCATCTTACATGGAACATAAGGTGATAAAAAGCACCACATCTACTTGCAAACATTTCTTCTTTTGGTCCCAAATAGAAAAAGATATTGCAGAGTATGTTTCTCAATGCATTGTATGTCAACGTGTAAAATGTCATCATTGTAAAGCATTTGGATTGTTGATGCCACTTCCCATTCCTAACAAACCATGAGAACAAATTTCATGGGTTTCATCACTGCTCTTTCTATGGCTTCATCCCATAATGATATGTTTTGGATGATAGTTGATAGATTTAGTAAATATCCATGTTTTATTCCATGTAAAAAGACCTTGTCTTGAGACTGCCAAGTTCTCCATTAAATGTATGTTTCCACATCATGGTTTTCCAAAAGTCATGTTGTCTAATCGTGATGTTTAATTTTGCAATCATTTTTGGGTATGTTTTTTCAACATTTTGACTCTAAAATAGATTTTAGTTCTGCATTTCATCCAAAAATTAATGGGCAAAGTGAAGCTATAAATACCAATATAATTGATTTATTGCATTGTTATCCATTATATACTCCCACTAATAGGGATGCAAAATTGTCATTGCTTCAATTTTCTTTTAATAACACAACACATACAACTTCTAACCGTGCACGTTTTGAAATTGTGTTGTAAAAAACTTCTCACTCCCATGCCACTATTTCTAACTGATATTCCTACGGCTGACTCTATTGCTCAAGTTCACATTTCTATACTTCAAAAAATTCCCGAGCACAATAGGAAAAGTCAAGAATGTTATACATGTAATGTTGAAGAATGTCAATGGATCCACAAGACTTCATTAACACCTCATTATGATCACTCGGTTTTTTCATATCATTCACATTCACATTAATTTTACTCCTCCAAATACATTTTCATGTATGTTTTTACACGGGCATGCTTATGTTGTTCAGCGATGGGACATGTGATTGGCACCATCCATCTCTATTTTATTTATATCAACTGAGGTCAGTTGCTTTTTTAGTTGGGGGCATATTATCACTTATATAATTATGAACTTTGGAGTTTAATTTATTGATTTATTAACATGTTTTATGTTTTGATATAAGAGTTGAAGGTTTGTGAGGGCATGAATGGGCATGGACATTTTGGATGTGTCTGGATACAAATAAGAGGATTATATATATATATATATATATATATATATATATATATATATATATATATATATATATATATATATACACATACACATACACATATATATATTAGGTAAATAAATACCCACATAGAGGGTTCCTTCTACAAAAGTAGTAAAACTAGTGGTTACGATCAAGATTGCTCTAGATCACAATTTATGTAAAAACAAGATGACAAGATGAGGATCGAACACATATGTAAAGTGTTGTTAATGATGAGGAGTTTGAGACTTATGATTCGATGAAATTCTTGGCTATGCTTGATGTGTATGTAAATAAAAAACACATAATGGAGTGTTGTGATGTAGAGGGATACAAACTATTTATCATTTCCATATTGGTAGAAGTAAGTAAACTTGCTCACTTAGGAATAGACATGAATTCATAATATAGCCCAATTGTCATGGAAATCCCATTTGACATGGATGAAGATTTCTTAGGCATGTGGGAGTTTAAATCCACCACATATTGAGGTAAGAGGAGAGGGCATATGTTCCTAGATTAGACATAGAAGTCAGGAATGAAGTGGCATGAGAAAATGGCAAAAGAAGATGATTCAATACTAGGAGTGTTTGAGATTCTAAAACAGTTTAGACAATATTAAGTCAAGGACAATAAATATTTTGATAAATATTCCAAAACAAGAGGATAATCACACAAATTCTTATGATAATAAAGAACAAACCAAGAAAGTAGTGGTAACAATACAAGGTCGAGAAGATAGATGCACTTCATAGGTAACAATGTGATGAATGAAGAAGTGCAAGAAGTACTACAAGACGATCAATATGTCTTTGTGTGGATGCATACTGATGTTAAAGGAGTGGACCCTAACATTTAATCTTATAGGATAGCTATGGTGGTAGATGCTAAGCAAATAAAGCAAAGATTTTATATACATAGTTATACATATTCTATCGAGTTAAAAAAAGAGGTCAATAAGTTTCTAGTTACAAGCATTACGAGATAGAGCACACAATTTGTGGCACCAATTTTGATGCTTCGAAAGAAAAATGTTAAGCTAAAAATGTGCATTAATTTGAAGAAGTTCAATGATACAACTACCACAAATTTGTCATATGATAGTTATTGCATTGACCCTCTTCATATTAATGCACACTTGTAACTTACCATTTTTCTCTAGGACCATCACAATCGGTGCCAGCAATTTTGTGTGATCTATCTCATAAACGAATTAGAGACTTGTAATTAGAAACTTATTGATATCTTTTTTTATCTTGCTAGAATATGTATAACTATGTATATATGGTCTTTGCTTTATTGGTTTGGCATCTACCACCATAGGTATCCTATGCTAGTAGATGTTAGGGTCCACTCCATTATGATCAGTATGCATCCATGCAAAGACATATTGGCAGTCTTGTAGTAATTGTAGTAATTCTTGCTCTTCTTCATTCATCACATTGTTCCCTATGTAAGTGCATCTCTCTTCTCCACCTTTTATTGTTACTATTATTTATTGTTTTGCTCTTTATTATCATAAAACTTTTTGTGATTAGCCTCTTGTTTGAGAATATTTTTCAAAATATTTTTTATCCCTAACTTAATATTGTATAAAGTGTTGTAGAGTCTCAAACACTCCTAGTATTGCATCAACGTTTGGATCCTTGGTATCTGATGGGCTTTGAAGTCTCTATGGGCCAACATTGGACTTGGCTTTTGGCTAAACTCTATGCTAAAGTAGCCTACTAGAAGAGCATACAACTCAACCTAGATGTCCATGCAATGGTGATCAATACCTTTCTCCTTTCATCTATTATCTATTTTATTGCATGTTAAATACCAAAAGACAATGAATTAGCAAAGTTGGAAAGTACTTCCAAAAATTTCCTCTAGGCTAGAGATCCCAATAGGAGGGGCATTCCCAAAATCAAGTGAACCTTGTGTGCTAGTCACAATGATTCTAGTGGGTCTTGCATTCTAGATGTGGGAGGTATGGCAGATAAGTTGGCAACCAAGTTGCTGATCAAATCATGTTGCAATGTAGAAACTTCATTGTCTAAATTGATTCTCAAGAGAAAATTCTTGCTTACACTTAGGGGTATCCCTAGGTGATAGGATCTCGATCTACTCAACCTGATGTTTTCTCAGCATCTGGTGACTCCAAAAGGTTCAAACCTTGTTTTCTCCTTATGAAGAGTTGGAATAAGATGAAACCGTATATCCAGGTTAATGAAGATTGGAAGTGGGAGGGCGAGATTAGAAAAAAATATTCTATTTTTTTCCTATTAATGGAATCAAAGAAGTTGATTTGGAGAACATAAAAAGAGCAAAGAAGCTATGGAACAAAGGATTTAGTAAATGGAAATATCTCTTGACCCATGAGAGAGGCCACTAGATAAGAATTGAGGACATAGACCCGATTAAGTCAGTTGAGCATGTTGATTGATGCCTTCTTAGAAACACTTGGGATAACCCAAAGACTCCTCTCTTGCTCAAAAATGACCCGCCCTAGATTGAAGGGTAAAGATGGACCAATGATAATAAATTGGATAAAACTATGATGATCCATAAGCACCATGAATTCCATATCTCTCGTAATAGGAGATGGTGCATGAACTACTCTAGCATCAGATGGCAATTAATATGTGGGGACATATGGTGACTAGAGTACCATGCAATATCTGGAACATGATTACTCAAATGGATGAGTGACAAGGAAGTTCTTGTGATGCTCTAGTGGAAGGTTGATGTGGCTTCTTTTCAAAGGTCAGCCATATTTGGCTTATTTCACCCCTTAGGCCATGGAATACATGCACCCCAAGTTTGTACCACAAGCTTAGTTGTATTGGGAAGGTTTTTAGATCATTTATCAAATAAGAGAGGACAAATCGTGATATCCTTTAGAGTTCAAGATAGTCATATGGCCATCTTTATGTGGTTATAGCTTTGTGTCCAAATCTTGAAGAGTATCTCCTTCATTACATATTCAAATAATGTTTTGATGGTTCTTTGGAAGAGATTCGTTGAAGATTAGTGTTGAATAAACTAAAGGAAAATCAATTGTTTGTAAATCTAGACAACACTCAGATGTTTCTTCTAGCGATATAGTATCTAGGGCATTAGGTATTGGCCGATGGGGTTCATATGGATCCCAAGTAGGTCTCAGTTATTTTGGCATGGCCAACTCCTCAAGATGACAAGCAACTTCGATCATTTCTATGACTTTCCAATTTCTACCAAAAATTCATTTTATCTTATTCATCGATGGAAACACCTATGACAAATTCACATCATAGCAAGGTATCTTTTCCATGGAAGCAAGAGCAACAAGATGTTTTAGAAGCTTCAATACTCAAAGTGGTAGATCCATAGAAACCATTTGAGTTAGAGACAAATTCCAGTGGCATAGCCATAGGGGTAGTTCTAACCCAAGATGGTAGGACGATAGATTTTGAAAGTAAAATGTTAACTAGTCCACAATGCAATTGGCAAGTGCATGAATAGGAGTTGTATCCAGTGTGCATGCTCTTAAAGTCTGGAGACACTATCTTTTTGTTGAACACTTTAATATGTATACAAATCCCCATACACTGAACTATTTTTGTAGTTAGGCAAATCCCCATACACTGAAGTATTTTTGTTGGGCTAAGATCATGCAAGAATTTCACATTGGAAATCCTATATAGAAGAGGCAAATAAAATATTGTAGTTGATGCATTATCTTATATAATGTATCAAATGAAGTTTACAGTTCTAGAAAGCTCATTGCTTCAAGAGATAAATGAAGATAAGGTGGAAGATCCACATTTGTTGCACATCATTAGAGCCATGAGTGATGACTCTATTATAGGAGATGAGGTAGTTAGATATAAGACTTACCCTACTAAAGCAAACAAGTCAATTCTATATTCTAATTTCTCAATGGAGAATGGAATAGCTAAATAGAAAGGAAATGTTTGCATACTAGATTCCTAGGAGATGAGAAGAAAAGTCATGCATGATCACCATGATGTTCATTGTGTAGACCATCCTTGAACTTACAAGACCATTCACCTAGTTAGAAGAACATTATAGTGGCCTTGAGAAACCAAAGATGTCCATGCATATGATAAATAATGCTTTATGTGTTAGATCAACAAGACAAAAATGGAAGCCACCACTCTTTTACATCCTTTACAAATTTCATAGTAGAATTGGGATAGTGCATCCATGGACTTCATGGTGGGGATACTGCGAACCGAAAGGGAGCGGGATGCTATCCTAGTAGCAGTAGATAGATTGAGCAATGTGGCTCACTTCTTCATACCCATGCAGGACATGATAGAAGCTCCACATGTAGTGGATCTTTTTATCCAGCATGTCTTTAGATTGTATGGGTTATTGGCATCCATAGTTTTAGATAGGGATGTTAGACTTTTAGGACATCTTTGGAAGTTTGTATTTGATAATGTGAAAGCGTCATAAAAAATGAGTAGTGGTGATCATCCATAGATATATGTAGACATATTGGGATAATTATTTTCCATTACTAGAGTTTTGTTATAGCAATAGACCTCAGAAAGTGCTAGGAATGCCTCCTTTTTGGATGAATTATGGCATAAATCCCATTGCTCCGAGTACCATAGGATTCTCAAGGAAATGTTCTAGTGCTTCATAGTTTTTGAAAATCTCCAAGGAAGTTTGGAAATAGCTAAAGCCAAGATGCAACAAGTAGATGATAGGGCAAAAGAATATGCTAATAAGAAGAGATCTCCTAGATTCTTTGAAGAAGGAGATAGATTTTATCTTCAACTTTTAGCTAGACCTACTTCACTATCCATAGGGAAGTGCACTAAGATCTCACCAAGGCTTTGTAGACCTTGGAAGATAGTAAAGAAGCTTAGTGCTGTTGCTTATTGATTAGAGCTTCCTCCAAATTGCAGAGTCCATCTAGTGTTTCATGTTAGTAAACTTACAGAGTATATTTTGAGGGATGATCATCTATTAGAGGGTATTTTTCATTTGCAAGAAAGTGAAAACATGGATCATTCTTCAGACAAGATACTAGATCAAAGATAGAAGTTGTTGCAAAAGTGTTTCATCTAGGAGAATTTGGTGGCTTGGAGAGGATTGCCGCTTAAAACCTCTACTTGGGAATCAAAAGCTCTAGTTCACAAGTACTTTCCCTCATTCATAATTGGGGACAATGATATTTAAAAGGTAGAGATAGTGTTAGAAATTGGTCTATAGAGACCTTCAGATGTGTGTGGGGCAAGGGCTAAGATTAGACAAGGTCCCTAGCTCAGGAGATACCCTGATGCACTTAAAATGTAATGGGAAAGAGTGTGCAGGATGGCCACATGTCCACATCAAGGTACTTGAAGAGAAGTGACATGCAAGTGTACTCCACATAATGGAGTTATAGAGACAAGGAATAGAGTCAAAGTAGAGGTGTTTATAAGCTTGCTAAATAATATATGTTTTCTTAATTGTTTTAGGGTTGAAGCTTTTAGAAAAAGTGTGTAAATTATGAATAGAGTTCCTATTGTCAAAGCTCATCATTTGGCACCATATAAGGTATGGCATGGAAGGAAACCAAGTGTAAGGCATTTAAAAATATCTGGTTGCATATGTCACGTGCATGTACGTACTGAAGTAAGATCAAAGGAAGGGTTTGGATAAAGAAAAAGATCTAACTTTTATTGGAAGATCAAGTCAAGGGTCACTGCAATTGATAGTATATATGAGTATGGAGAGTCATCAAAGATTTCTAACAAAAAAGAAAAAGCACTTATATTTACGATAATAAGTGTAGAGAGTACATGCATGGAAGAAAAATGAAAGAAGAATGCTCTCACAAAATGAAAGAGTGCTAGAGAATGGATAATCCCCCTTGAACCAGAATGAATACACTGGTAGAAGCAAATGACAAGGTACCCAAACACAATGAGATAAAATAAAATGACATGAAATGGAGTATCTCTTGGATACAAAAGGGAGATGCACTCCGGAGGTAAGCATAGAACAAGTCCTTTAAAAAAATGAGAGTTTCATGCATGCTTACTTAAGTAAAGCCAAATCTTTGGGAAAATCTAGACCAATGAGTGAAGTAACAATATTAATCCAACTTAGACACAACTTCTATGCAAGCGAGTTCATGTATAAAACAAATTTCATTGCATAATCTTGGAGATTACAGTGAAGGGGACGATGGAAACACATGTTTTTCTATCCTCTACAATGATTACATGATAGAAGCAATATTAGTCTTTGGTGCAAGAGCAGCCATAGAAACTATAGAGATTTGGAAGAAATGGGGAAACCTTTCATTGAGGTCCACGTGCATGAAATTCCAATTAGCAAATGGACATGTAGACTGTTCTCTTGAAATTTTTGAAGAACTAGTACTCTCTATGTCTCGAGTTAAGTTTGAGTATAGGATGACTGTTTGTCAGTTTGGAAAAGCAAGAAATTATGAAATGATCTTAGGAAGACCTTTCACGAGACAGCTCATTGGGGATCTAATTCCTTATACTTACAACACTTAGGTGTGAACAAAAAGATCAATCTAAAATATTTCTCTTTTCAAAACATCACTCCACTACAATGGAAATCCTTTCACGAAGATGAAGAGATGGCCTCTATACATAGTGTGCATTCAAAGGTTCCTTCCTAGATGCAAGAAGACACTAACTTGACAATTTGTAAAGGAACCATGTGCAAAGCCATAATTAAATACAAAGAGAAAGAAGGCATACACAAACCATTAAATAGACCAATCAAAGATCCGACATAAATGCCTATATTCTTCAATCATGAACATACAATTGGATTTGAATCTTGGTCACATTAGAAATGTCAATCAATGAGCAACACATGAATGAATGCTATGATTATGAAGGCTATGATGTCTTCATGTTTGCTACTATGGAAGAAGTCTTCAAGATGAACAATTTAAGAAAGGCTTGAATGATGTGTGTGACACTCCCCTCCCATCCATACATACCCTCTTGTACTCTAAAATTAGCAATGTTCTGGAATGGTCTAGTGTCAACATGTGTCCATCATGCAACACTCATCCCCATTAATACCAATTACCTTAGGATATCCCCCAAGCTTGGGACCTTTGCTAGCTCGCCCTTGTCCCTCACACATGGAATGAGCCCTATGGACCAATATCATGATCCCTATGGATCAATGTCTAACACTCTCCCTCTTCTAAAGATCATTGTCCTCAATGATCAATGAGGGAAAATACTCGTGAACCAAAGCTTCTAATTCCCAAGTAGAGTCAGTAAGTGGTAATCCTTTCCAGGCTACTAGATACTCCTGGATGACACAATTCCTCAATTGCTTCTATCTCTGATCTAGTATCCTGTCTAGAGAATGATATGTGCTATCACTTGATTGTAAAGAAGCAATACCCTCTATTAGATTATCCTCCCTAGAGATATACTTTTGAAGTTTACTGACATGAAACACAAGATGAACTCTGCAATCTAGAGGAAGCTCTGATTTCTATGCAAATTCACTTAGCTTTTCCAAGGTCCACAAAACCTTGGTGAAAGCTTACTACACTTCCATGTGGAGAGTGAAGTAGATCTAGCTGGTACCTGAAGAAAGACTCTGTCTCCTTCCTCAAAGGATCAATGATATCTCTTCCTGTCAGCATACTCTTTAGCCGTATCAGCAACTTGCTACATCTTGGCTTTAGCTATTTATAATTTTTCTTGTAGGTTTGCTAAGAACTCTGAAGCACTAGGACATCTCTTTGGCATGCCTATGGTACTGGGAGCATTCGAATTCATGCCATAATTCATCTCAAAAGGAGAAGACATATATGTCACCTTGTGAGGCCTATTGTTATAAGCAAACTCAATTAGTGGCAAATAACTATCCCAATTGGTCTGTCTCTCAAACACATATGCCCTCAACATGTCCTCGAGTATTTGGTTGACCCTCTTGGTTTGACCATCTGTCTGAGGATGATCACCACTACTCATCTTTAATGGCACTTTTATTTTGTCAAATAAAAACTTCCAGAAGTATCCTATGAATCTAAAATCCCTATATGAAACTATGGATGTTGGTAACCCATGCAATCTGAAGACATGCTGGATAAAGAACTCTACTACCTATGGAGTTTCTATAATCTCCTGCATGGGTATGAAATGAGCCATCTTGCTTAATCTATCTACCACAACTAGGATAGTTTCCTACTTCCTTTGGTCCACGGTATCTGACTATGAAGTTCACGGATACATTGTCCTAGTTATGGTCTGGAATCTATAAAGGATGCAAAAGACCTAGTGTCTTTACCCTTTTTGCTTTGTTGAATCGACACATAAAGCATTTTTGAACATAAGTGTGGACATCTCTAGCTAATCTAGACCACCAAAATGTTCGTCCAACAAGTTGTATTGTCTTGTCAACACCAGGATGTCCTGGGCAAGGCACATCATGGTTATCACGCATGACTTTTCTTCTCAAATCCCGAGAATCTAGTACGCAAACCTTTCCTTTTTGTTTGACTATTCCATTCTCCTGTGAGAAACAGCTCACTTAGCATTGAGAGACTCACTTAGCATTGAGAGACTCACTTAGCATTGAGAGACTTTTCCACCTTTTGGGAATGAGAAGATTGCCGTCTGCCACATACGCTCGACCATTGGAGGGCCGTTTTGTATCGAGTGATGTTGTCGGGAATAATGTACCATCTTTGTTGAGTAAGTCGGCATGGAGCAGGCAAAATTAACATGAAGCTCAGAAAAGGCTTTCTATGGGCCATCATTAGCCATGACTTAAGCTCCACCCATTGTGTATTTTCAGCACTCAACTATAAATGCATTAAGCTCACACTCGAGAAGGTTCACACTCGAGATAATGTTGCAGATGTTTTGACTAAAGCTCTACCACAAGATAGCTTTCGACACTATTGTCACTTGATGGGGGTTACTTGATTCATGATCTTACACAATCATTTGTATACTGTGTAACATGCCCATTAGGTGGGAGGTATAGTTTGTATACTTACACTCAGGTATTCTGTATCATTCTTTATTTTTCTCCCATAGTTACTTTGGCCATATTGGCCTTTAGTGGGAGACTATTACCGTCAGTGTCCATGTGCAAGGCCAAATGGCCACTGGACACTTCTTTGTATATGTTCTTTAATAAAACATATAGTGGACTGGTCAGCGAGACACTATAAGTTTGACTGCATTTGTAAGACCTATGAAAGTCTATCTTCGTGCTCCCTGTGTATTGTGTTTTTTAGCATATTCTATAGTCTCTGTGCAGAGTACCGTGTGTGGCCTTAGGAGCTCGGATTTCTACTCCACGGATATCAGTGTGGAGCTTGCGACAAGGAGAGCACACTATGCTGCATCGTCATCAAATTACTTCAAGCACTGATGGGGAATCTCAAAATTTGTCATTATCATCACTCCCTTCCTGAGTGAGATTGATGACTATGGTGGCGGGTATCTTCTTTTCCTGAGGATAGTCGTTGAACAGGTGCTGCCCTAGACAGCCATAGCATAATCCTTCATTCATTGCCTTCTCTTTCTGCTAAGGGGTAAGTATAGACTTCCCAACATTGGTAATAGGATCTCGTTAGTGATAGAACCTTGATAGTGCATACAATGGTGAGGAGAGTATGGGTCATATGGTAAAATTCCATCCTTCATTCCACACAAGGTTAGCAGGTCATTGGCCCTACAATGCGTAAAACATTGTTTCCACTTATTCCCTTTCTTCTCATCTTTTTCTTCCATCTCTGATTGTGCAACATGCACAAATTTGTGCTTGCTAGGGCCACTTTCACCCTTGCCCTTCTGGCGAGAATCAAATGAGTTGCAGCACATGTAAATGGACCTAATTTTTCCTCGATTGCTCCTCCTCTAGAGAAACAAAAGCTAATTCTTGAAGATTTAAGGCAGCTTGAGTCAAGTATACGCTGATGCTACCCTAGCTTTGGGAGCAAGAAGTCGAGCAATTAGGAATGAGGAAATGGCGAATCTGTATATCCACGCAAATATCTGTATAGGGAATCATGAAACATATGTGAGATGTTGGAGAGGTGGATGATTCTCTATAATAGTCTCTGCCCTCTCTCTCATCCTTGTCTATGCCCTGAGATTCTTGGTTTGTGTGTCAGATGTGTAGATCGAATAGAACGTGTGAACATCCTGAGGTGGATGATCCCACACACAGTTTGTTTCTTGTTTCTCTAGTGACATGTTTCTTTGCAAGGATAGATTGCGTAGAGCTGTAGGTGTCCTTTTTGCATGAATATGCGATAAGGGGGGGTGTCAAGCTCACCAATCTCAAGCTATAGGATGCGTGTGTCTAGCTCACCGGTTCTAGCATGTAACTAAACTAAACTTTCCAATATGTTATGTAGACTAGACTGCGGTGTTATGATGCAATCTCTCATGATGAGTTTGGATTGGGTGAACGCAGGTACTCGTTTTGAGCTCTCGGTTTTTTTTACATTCCTATGGTGCATGTGATGCTTCTTAGAAGTGAATGTTCCAAGCAACAACGAGTGGGGAAATGCAGAACTCCATAAAACCAGACAAAAGATGTGGAGAATGATGAAACCGTGAGGGAGAGGTCAAGATGTGGAGAATGATGAAACCGTGCGGGAGAGGTCAAGATGAGGCTGTCACCGACATTCATGGATGCTCTTGAGGTTTGAGGATGCCACATCATCATGATCGCACTACTCCCCACTACCGTGCATATGCGTTAGCCGGGGATCGAACCCGGATCTATTGCTTGGAAGGCAATTATCCTAACCCTTGGACTACAAACGCTGATGCGATGGTCCCCTCACCTCCCTCTTTTCATGGAACATCTGCACACGACTATCCCTTCTACACATAATTCAGTTTTCTGTATAGCGCAAACCCTTAATAGTCGGAGCCTTCCAAACTTTGTTTTGCAATTTTGTTGGTTACGAGGCTGCGGATTCCACATGTACTCGGAGAGCCTTTCAAGCTTTTGCGATTTAATAGGTTAATCGGCTTTCAAAGTTGGCTTTTCTTTTAACAAACATGATCGACTTAGTCTCTATCCAAAAGAAAAGGCAGACTTGTTCAAGCGATGGCGCACACGCGTTTCTGCCTTCCTTTGGGGGCATGGCTGTTCCATTTCATCTACATGATATTTGCCTTGGCACAAATTCCAAAGCCCTTGGTGCCACATCCATCAGCTTCTTTCAATTAGACCATTGGAACTCTAAAAAAGAGGGACACGGCAATTTACTAACACCATTCATTCAACTACGAACATCAACCATTACACCCATGTTAGCCATAATATGCATGTGAGCTCCAAAACGACAATTGTGACCAAAAACATACGCAAAACCTACCATTCCATTTCGCCTCGCACATCCACATGCTCCGTGAACATTGTTTTCCATAAGGGTAGACATCAACTTTCATGATCACCATATTCATATTCATTGTATTCATTGTGCCCCCCCCCCCCCCTTTTTTCTTGTACTTCCCTTGTTTTCTAGAGAGGGCCCCCTTCTTTTGCTTTGCCTTTGTAGACCACAAGCATCTGATGTAGTTTGCCATACACTTATAGTATTTCCAACTATCCTTCATATTAACGTGGGTGGTTCTTCTTCACCTACACCACGAGGGAGCATGTACTTCCTCCTCACTACTTGATGAAGGTAAAAAGCACCCCAAAGCACACATGACATTCATATCCAAAATCTTCTTCAAGGCCCTAGAAAGTATGCACTCTTGGCAGTGACACATTCCTGTCACTATTATCCATGTATGAATGAGCAACTAAAGCACAAGGACAGGAACATGCAAGTAAGTAATTTCGACATATACATATGTATAGATTCTCACATATATGGATGGATACGCAGACTCATAGAAAGATTGACTACGGAATGATGTAGATAGATAGAGTAGATAGATGCATGGATAGATAGACATGTAAACATAGAAATGCAGTATAAAGTATAGAGATATGGATTGGATCCGGTATCAATCATATTCAAGAAGCAAAGCCTCCAAATGAAAATGCATGATTTTGAAAAGTGTCAAAGAGTACATCAAGTGTGTGAAGTACCAACTCTCCCTTCTAGAGGTTGCAATAGACAGATGAACTGAAGGAAAAGCACTGTGGAAGTAAAGGGGCCCACCAACTTTTCTCCACATGGGCCATGAAACGAACGCAAGAGCAATTGGAAGATGTCAAAGTGCAACTATTTTCAATCAATTACAAACAAATTTGAGCATGAGTAGTGTTGAGCATCCACATTCAAATGCACAAAAAGAAAACATTCAATCAAAGACTTGAAGATATGTTGAGAGCATACGTATCTTCAAATCAAACTGAGTGGGAATACTATTTACACTTAGTTCAATTGGCTTGCACTAGTGCCAAGCATTCTGCAACTGGATTTAGTCCATTCATGTTAATATAAGGGTTTCAACCTAGAGCCCCATATGTTGTCACACTACAAAATCAGAAAGTCCAAGCTCCTAAAGATTTCTTGGAAGGCATGAACTTTAAGCTAAAGGAAGCTTAAGAGAACCTAAGGAAAGCCTAGGATACACATAAAGCATATAACAACCTTCAAAGTCTAGAAATCTCCTTTTACCTTGGAGAGAAAGTTTATTTAAAAGTTCGTAAGCAATCAAATACCTGACATTTTCCGAAACTATCTCCAATGTACTGTGGCCTTTTCATAATCCTTAGAAATCGTGGAACTAATGCACAAGGACAGGAACATGCAAGAAAGTTAGGATAGGAAAATGCAAGTTATTAGAAATCTTGGAACGATTTGAAGCTTTGAGAAGGTTGTCTGATTCCTAGTGCTTAATGTCATTAGGCTAAAAAAAGAAGAAAGCTCGGCAAGATAATAATATTCCAACCTACTCCACTACAAAGCATCCTTCATGAACCAGAGAGATTAATATGCACTTGATATAAAAAATACAAGAAGTCGTTTACATAAAGACTTAAGTACAAAGATGAAACAAAGAAAAGCACCACTTGGGAATGAGTAAGTTCCATCAATACAACATTTCTCTCTTTTTAAATTTAAATTAAAAAAACAGAGGTAAATCTTTGAGAATGAGTGCAGGATCAACAAGACCAATGATGGTGCATAGGAGAATACTCCATGTAGTATACTTTTACACATTTTCAATGATGAAAATGATTTGAGGGGGGAAGAATGTTGTGTAAATACCCTTGGTCTGAACCCTTAAGTTATCTATTTATTTTTTCTTCCATTTTGTTACCATTAGTGTCCACGTGAAAGGCCAAATGGCCACCAAACACTTCTTTTTATATGCTCTTTAATAAAACATATAGTAGCTTGGTCACCCACATACTATAAGTTTGACCACATTCGTAACACCTAAGAAGTCTATGTGCATGCTCCCTGTGTACCATGTTTTATTACATATTCTACAGCCTCTATGCAGAGTATCATGTGTAGTGCTTGGAGCTCGGTTTTCTACTTTGAGGATATCGTTGTGGAGCTCTAGAGAAGGAGAGCACACTCTGGTGTATCGCCATCAAAATACTTCACTGATACTAGAGCATTTTGATGCAAAAGCTTTGTTCCTTTTGTGCAAGTGAAGCGAGCACGTGCCCGCCCACCCAAGGCTTATGACTAAGGCAGCGACAAAGGTATAGACCTTGGCATACCTTGTCATCCGAGTCACTGAATTCATTGTTGGCACCATTGGATGCATGCGAGGGAGGACCTCAACAATCAAGGAAGATAGAGGTTCCCGGTACTTCTCGAAAGGTCACTCATCCGAGTATTGTTCCCCTCGGAGCTTGCTTAACCGTGGCAATCTCTTGCCACTAAGCTACACTCTTGTGGTGTCTAAAGAAGGGGAAAGACTAAGGTGAACATTACCTTGAACATGTTTTGGTCCCTCAAAGCTTCATTCTTTTCTTTCAAAGCCTGTTTTTGAAGCATTTTTGCGGTGATTTTTGGAGCCATTTTGGAGATCTTTCGTGCATAGGTCTCTCCACATAGGTTCAAGAACATCAAGAAGAGTGTTCTTTTTACTTGTCTAAAAATAAGTATTCACCTTTGGAGCCATGTTTTAAGCCACACTCATAAATCTACAGGTTTCTCAAAATGTTTTCAGTTGTGGTGGGAGCAACCACTGCAAACTTATGCAGGTTTTTTGAACCTAAACAACATAGTTCACAAACACTTACAGGCGTTGGTGGCTAGTTTTTTGGCTGTGCATTCAACCCTTCCATGTCATTTTACTGCATATATTGAGCACATATACACTATGTAGGCTTCTGTGGATACCACTTATGTATGTCCATGTGGTCATTGATATAGTGGTTACCTTTTTGCATAAAGCCTTTTACATTTGATAAAGAGGGTCGTGGTGAGGTTTTCTCAACTAGGAGACACCCAGATGTTGGGCTCTCTTCGACGATGCAAGTGGAAGACTTACCCAACATCGCCATAGGAGGTGATTGATAAGCCTAGTTGGCTTCTTTCGGGTAACTGATTATATGTAGTGGAGTCAAATCTCCACTATGCAGGTAAACATGTTAGTCCTTGTAGTTTTATGAGACTTTGACATTAGCCATATGCTCATTTTGCAGAGGATACTCTAGCAAATTTTCCCAGATTTTTTAGTTTTGTCAACTATACAATGGTCGATTTACTCCTTGATACACTTATTGGTGTGAGCACATTTATTCTAACATAATCCTTCTGGTTGGTCATTACTGTTCATTCATTCATTTTTTTGGGAATATTGTTGAATTCTCTCCCAGAATCTAACACTTGGTCATGCTTCTTTGAGCCTTACTGGTGTTTGGACTCCTCTAGCTCCATTATCATTCTATTCAATTGTTACCTTGTATCTTCCCTCCCATTTATGCATGCTGGTCCATTGCAAGGCCCAATTTTAGCTCCTTCCATGAGAGAATAAATTGGGGGGGGGGGGGGGGATGTAGTACAAAATGTTCCCTAGACCATCCCGACCTCATCCAAGTCCATGAATAGTCAATGGAAAAAGGCATTTGAGGGCATGCTTGCCTTAAGTATCCCATTCTTCACTTTGTGTTCCCCCCTCCATCCATGAAAAGAAGCTCGTATAGAACAATCATAGTAGCACAAACTTTTGAGAAAAGGGAAGGGCAACATGAGAGGATGCCATCTTTGCCTGCATGAAGATCTGAGAACGAATGGATTAGTTGTACCATGTTTTTCATGCTTTATCATGAGAAGACCATAGTAGAACACATGTATCTTTGAACCATCCCCTTGAAGCAGTTGGTGAAGTACTTGTCCTTGGACTCTTCCACATGTCCATCCAACTGTGTCTCATGTTGACACATTCGTAAGGCTATCACGTGCCTCAGAATTGAATTCGGGATTCCCCTTTTAAGTACACCAAAAGATGGCACATGGATAAGCTTCTCCCAAGATTAAAGTTCCGAGGTATTACAATTCATTAAGCCTAAAGGTTGAAACAATTCAAATCCCAGAAAAAATAAATACATAACCTAAGGTTTCAAACCAAGGGTATTTACACAACATTCTTCCCCCCTAAATCAGGCTTGTTCCAATTGGGTATTTTTTGTTGGAGTTAGACGTCTGCGGAAGCACGTGAACAGCACAAGGAAGACGAAGAAGCTTGGAGCACAAACACACAATACTGAATGTATTACTAGAGAATGTACAAAGATTTGCAGACTCTGTTTTTGGTGTAGAGGTCTCTGCAACAACCATTCCAGCCTCTTTCTTCTTTGCCTCTTTTGCAACCAATTTTGGACAGTTCTTTATGATATGATCATTCCCTTTACAGTACTTACAAAACAATTTTTGCTTTTCTGATTTCTTCTCATCTTTATCTTCCTTCTTCGAATATGTAGAATTAGTAGATTTCTGCTTACTAGTTGAAGACCTCCATTTTCCTTTGCCCTTCTGACTAGCCAGGAAAGCTTGATCTGCAACTCGCATAATGGACCTGTTTTGCCTGGACTGATCTTCCTGCAACAGAAGAGAGACTAACTCCTCAAATGAAAAGGCATTTGGATTGCCTTTCATCATCAATCGAAGAGTAGAAGCAAAACTCTTATATGAATCAGGAAGACCATTCAAAACGGTCTGCACAAGTGAGCTATCTGGTATAACCTCATCAACAAAAATCAATTGTTCCTTCAAGTCTTTGATCTTTGTTAGGAAACTCTCCATAGAATCACCTTCATTCATGTGCTCACTCTCCCACTGTTTTCGGAGGTAAGCAACACGAGCCTCATTCCTAGCTTGGTACAATGTGGTAAGTGTATCCCAAGCATCCTTAGCTGTTCTGCAAGAGTGAATATGAGGAATAATGGCACGTTTGACAGACAAAGCTATCAATGCATGTGCCTTGGCATCTCTGCCATCCCAACGAATCTGCTCTACAGTAGGTGCAGTAGAAACAACAGCACGAACAGGAATCTGCGGAATATCATATTCGACACCATCTTCATCAGCTCCAGCACCTGTATTTGTAGTACTTGTTGTTACAGGTGTAACAGGACGTCTTTCAACACCCTGCACAATGTTCCACAATCCTTTTGCAACCAATACATGTCGCATCATATAAGCCCATAATGGGTAGTTGGTACCATCCAACTTATCTTCAACAGCCAACATACGGAATACATCACTGCTTTCAGCCATGGTCGGTGACTAAAATAACTTGATGCAGACAACTTATCCATTAAGCCATAATGGGTAGTTGGTACCATCCAACTTATCCTCAACAACCAACATACGGAATACATCACTGCTTTCAGCCATGGCCGGTGACTAAAATACCTTGACTAAGACTGCATTTCTAAATGGTGACTTACATGAAGAAGTGTATGTTTTTCAGCCCGGCGGCTTTGTGCAGAAAGGGCATGAAAACTAGGTGTGCAGGTTAAAGAAGGCATTATATGGTTTAAAGCAAGCACCACGTGCTTGGTATGAGAAGATACATGCCTATCTGGTTGCACATGGTTTTGAGAACAGTCCAACTGAAAGAACCTTATATGTTAAGCATGCTTATGATGTGCTTTTGATCATCATTGTCTATGTTGACGACATGCTGTTCACTGGTCCTATTGAGAAGCATATTGCTGATTTTAAGGCTGATTTGCATGCCTCATTTGAGATGTCTGATTTGGGGCATTTGCATCACTATTTGGGCATTCAGTTTATGCGAGTTGATGGTGGAATGGCTTTGTGTCAAACAAAATATATTGACACGTTATTGCAGCGTTTTGGCCTTGAAGACTGTAAGCCTATTGCCACTCCTATGGAGACAAATTTACGATTGAGTCTTCATGATGCTGGAGATGCATTTGATGTTGTTCTCTATCAGCAGGCTGTTGGATGCTTGATTTACTTATGCATTACTCTGCCAGATATTTAGTTTGTTGTCTCATAGATGATCAGATTTATGCATTGCCCAGGAGTCTAGCATTGGTAGGCGGTTAAGCGCATCTTTCGCTACTTGAGTGGTACTTGACTACTTGGGTTGTTTTATCCCAAGGGGGAATCACTACCGCCAGATTTGCATGCTTTTTCTGACTTAGATTGGGCTGGTTGCTATGACACTCGTGTGTCCACCAGTGGTTTTTTCTTCATGCTTGGTAGCTCATGTATATCTTGGTTGAGCAAGAAGCAGCCTACTGTGGCCACTTCCAGTTGTGAGGCTGAGTATAGGGCAGCTTTCACAGCGACTGTTGAGTGTGTGTGGCTCAGATGCCTTATGGCTGATTTGGGTGTTGGCCAGTCATCTGCCACCACCATCTTCACTGACAGTCAGAGCACATTGGCAGTTGTGAGGAACCCTGTGTTCCATGCTCGCACTAAGCACATTGAGGTGCATTATCACTATGTCAGGGAGAGGTTCTCTGCTGGGGAGATCAGCTTGGCATATGTGCCCACATAGGAGAACATTGCAGACCTTTTCACGAAGGCTCTGCCTAGGGAGAAGTTTGAAGCTTTCTGCAAAGCTTTGGGCTTACTTCCTTTTGTGGAGTGACTTCCACATAGCTTGGCACTTCCTTATATATGAGTGCCAACTACTTGTTCACCGCATCACTCCCAGGGGGGATTTGTTGATATATTTAGGTAGTGATGTGTGTGAACACACTAGGACTGCCCAGGCACTTTTTTCCCTCTTTAGGAGGTTTTTTTCCCTCGGCTTGTATATACGCCTATTGCCCTTATGGGCTACTTATCTTTGTACATTCTCTAGTAATACATTCAGTATTGTGTGTTTGTGCTCCAAGCTTCTTCGTCTTCTTGTGCTGTTCGCGTGCTTCCGCAGACATCTAACTCCAACAATTTTCATCATTGAAAATGTGTAGAAATATACTACATGGAGTATTTTCCTATGCACCATAACTAGTCTTGTTGATCATGCACTCATTGTCAAAGATTTACCTCTTTGTGTTAATTTAAATTTAAAAAGAGAGAAATGTTCTATTGATGGAGCTTACTCATTCCCAAGTGGTGCTTTGCTTTGTTTCATGTTTGTACTTAACTAGGCTCTCTTTATCTTAAAGACTTCTTTCATTTCTATATCAAGTGCATACTAATCTCTCTCGTTCATTTAGGGATGCCTTATAGTGGTATAAGTTAGACTATCATTTCCAAAGATACAAGATTTTCTTGCTAATCTTGCTTCTTTTTTAGCCTAATGACATTAAACACTCGAAATCAGACAATCTTCTCAAAGCTTCAATTGGTTCCAAGATTTCTAAGGATTATGAAAGGGACATAATACATTGGAGATAGTTTCAAAAATTTCATGTTTCAAGGTTTTTGATTGCTTAGGAACTTTTAAATAAACTTGTTCTCCAAGGTAAAAGGAGATTTCTAGACTTTGAAGGTTGTTATATGCTTTATCTCTATCCTAGGTATTCCCACTCAATTTGATTTGAAGATACATATGCTCTCAACATATATTCAAGTTTGTGATTGAGTCTTTTTGTTTGTCCATTTGAATGTGGATGCTCAACAACACTCATGCTCAAATTTGTTTCCAATTAACGGAAAATAGTTGCACTTTGACTTCCATTATTCCTTGGCTCTTCTGAGTGATCTTGCATTCGTTTCATGGCCTAAGAGGAGAAAAGTTTGTGGGCACCTTTACTTCTATAGTGCTTGTCCTTCACTTCATCTTTGTATTGCAACCTCAACAAATGCTAGATAGATGGGAGAGATACCTATTGATCTGTCCTATTTCCAAGTATTTGGTACTTCACACTTGATGTGCTCTTCCAAGTCCATGAATAGTCAGTGGAAGAAGCAATTAGAGGGCATGTGTTGTGGAAGGACTCCATAGCCTCCACAACTGAACAACTAATCAACTAAGAAGACTAACTGGCCATGCTCACACTAGGAGAGAGAGATGTGTTTCCACCCAACCAACCCCTCCAATGTATACCTCCAAGTCCAAGGGGGTAATTCCCTCTCAAGAGGACATGTGTACCTTCCATCACATGGGTCCTAAGGTATTCACATGGTTTCCAAGCTTAGGAAATCACATGAAATCACATGGCTTCTAAAAGAAGACTCTCCAAGCTTTCACGTACAAACCAAGTGGCTAGGAGAAGCTTCCAATCAAGCCTAAGGTACTCAACCTTAGAGAATTAACCCTAAGGTTCAAGACCCATCTAAAAGGGGTAAATAAACCATAAATCCAAAGGGTTTCACACCTAGAAACCCAAGGGTTCTACCCCTTAGACCCATGTAATTATACAACATTCTCCCCCCCTTAAAAGCATTTCCGTCCTCGGAAATGAGTGGAGATATATACCTTGGGGTATTCCCCCGTGCTCCATGATCAATCTCAAAGATTGTGGCCTTCATCTCTCTAATTGACCTCTTAATTCAAAAGGGTGATTTCTATCCTGAATGAATCTTTAAAGAGGAGAATCCATGTGTGGTCTGATTCCCTACCCCAGTCATTCAAAGTTCCATCTAGTTTTCATATGAAAAAGAATCAAGTCGAACGCAAAGTATGGAAAGAACGAAAAGGGTGGAAGAGAACATCCGTGCCTATTTCCTTTGTTTAAGCCATGTGCCATCTAGGTCTCCAAAGCTCAAACATGTGGAATAGGTGGAGTCAAAGTGACTTCAACTAAATTGCTACCTTGGTCCATCTCTTTGCACTACTAGTGCATGAACCTAGCAAAATAGATGAATGCTACTTAAGGTTTCCTTATCAGATTCATCTCTCAAGTTAGAATCCAACTTCGTCTAAAAGGAAGATGAATCTTACATAATCCCTGCCCAAATCAATCTCGTTTAGTGAAATGGGTGGATTTTCTTGTTTGCAATTCGCCTCCAATAAATCTAAATAGAGGGGAATTTCATTATTTAATCCCTACCTAACCAATAGAATGGTAAAGGTGGATTATCTTTCTAATTCTAAGAGGATATAACATCCTCTTTATGTTAAGAGAGAACAACTTACCAAAAGTGGGTTCAATGTTCTTTCAAAACGTTACATAGTTTTGAGCATCCACTTTAAAGGACTAGAATCCATAGGAATTAATCTAACTATCGTAGACTCCAATTGATAGAAAACTATTTTTTACTTGTTCTTCCAAAAAGATTAAGAACTTTATAACTACGTCCCAAGATGGGAACTCATAGTGTAAAAGATCGTGTTATCTTTAAGGTCATAAGTAGAAATAGAATATTCCAATCATTTCTTCATTGCTTAATCCTTACGGATCTTTAGTTGGATCTCAAACCTTAAAGGTCTTCTTGATCCTCCCAGAGTTCTCTCCCTTATATTCTAGATCTATTAAAGATGTCCTATGTTGACATCATAATTAGATCTTTCCTATTCTTCAATTAACTTAAATTATCAAGTATCAAAAAGATGATCTTTTGGAGCTTTTTTTCAAGCTTGTTCAAAGATCATTTTTTATGTTCCTTGAATTTCAAGTTTATACTTTGGGATGAAGCTTTTAGAGCTTCATTCTTTGGAGTTTACCTTCAACCTCAAAAAAGTTGATCTTCTCCTTATTTCTAACTCTTTATGAGAGATAGATCCTTTCATATTTTGTTGGAAGAATTATTCTTCCCTTTGAGAGGATAATTGAAGAAGATACTCATTCCTAGACATTATCTTCTTGATTTATTGTATTGGATTATGAGTCCCTTTTTCTTCTGGCCATCAAGAAAAAGTACTCAATCGGAATCACTACCCACCGTCCCATACCAATGGGTTCTTCATCCAATCCACATAACTATGTCTCTATCTTTTCACCTTCTCTGTCCTTTCAAATGCCCTTCATACTATGGTACCAAGTTATAAGAGCAAGGACTAAGGTGCTTAGATACACCACTACTAATCTTACTTAAATATTTGGTTAACCATTTAATGTGGTGTGACTTATCTTATCAAACTTTAAGTTTGACTTGATCTTTACTTTAATTGGGTCTTTTAGCTTTCTTCTTTTATCAAAATAAGAGATAAGACTAGGTCTTTCTCAAATAGATCCCTTCATGTTCAAAGCTTTACCCATGGGTTTTACTTGGGGATCTAGCTATTATGCTTCATACAAGAAGTCATATTCCTTATGTCTATATTACTGGAATCCATAACGTATGTTATGTTATCCCCATGAAGCATCCAAATACATTTAGGCTTATCCTTTATAGCTCATCCAACCTCTTTTCCTAACCCACTTAGGATTTATACAATCTTTATGGTGTATGCAAGTTTTCTCTTGCATTGGGGTTCTTTGAGAATTCCCAATCTTTGAGAACTTCATTTACTTGGAAGATGAAAGATATATGAAGTACTAGAATACGAGGAAGTACTTCAACTTTATCTATTTCTTGCCTATCTTTTACCTTGCAATACCCTATTTGGTCTTTTCAAGGCATAAAATACAAGTTCTTGGGGACTTTCTCCCCTCCTTAAGAGTTTTCATCCTCAAAAACTACCTGAGAGTAAATTGAAAATTTGTGCTCTTTCAGAAGTATTTGAAAGAGTTTATTTTCAATCTTTTATTGTCCTTCCTGGTTAAAAGAACTATTCAAAGCTTTTTTGCTTTCTCTTCTCCAAGCATATAGAGCAAATTTCCTAAGGTTCAAGTTTGGAGTTACCTCTAAATTTGATGTCGCATACCACCGAATCAACTCCAGTGGTAATATAAGCCTAGATGTCCCATACCATCCGACTTAGAATTCCACTTAAGTAAAGGTAACTTTAACTTGAACTTTGGGATCAAACCTTCTTCTCATCAAGTAAGATCTATTACTTCTTGGACTTGTAAGAGTAACTTCCATAGCATGTTTTGGTGCTCATGAAAAAATTTTAAGTTACCAAGTCTTAGTTGTAATTTCAATTTGACAAGACTAGTCTTAAATTGACTTTTTCAATTATTCCTTGATTCAGATATACTACAAAAGATCCCTTTTATGTCACTTGATAATAGAGCTAGTTTAAATCTCAACTAGATACTATCTCTTATGACATAATGAATAATCTGAGAATAATTGACTTTGCCAATCAAATCTTTATGTTGAAGTAGATGGTAATTCCATTTACTATCGAGTCCTTTATTTCTAGGATGTTAGAAAATGGTACTTAGGGTTTATTACACCCCTTGAGTTTTACCTTCTCTTCATGCCTTGCATTTGCTTGGAAGAATAATGTAAAGCTCCAAATAGTTCTGTAGTTAAAAGAACTTTCTTGAACAAGAGCATTAATACTTTCGTCTTCCAAAACTAAGATTCTATTACAACATATCTTCTCTTCCTTGGAGCTTCGAGAAGATAGTGCTCTAAGTTACCACCATTGTATTGTGGTTTTAAGAGAGAATTTTTTTTTCTATTACTACCTTAAATCTATGGCCTTGCTGATCAGGCATGCCATGGGCTTTTATGGAATATAAACTTCCATATGAGGGATTTTAAGCTTAATGTATTTTGCCAATGTACTATTTCTTGGCTTGTAATAGTCCAACTATATAGGAAGTGAATGGTAGTTTTACTTATGGCCAATTGGCTCTACTACCATTATTCCTATTATGGAACTTATAATCATACTTAAGCTTAACTTTAAGAAATTAATCTCCTTCTCAATGCAAAACAAAACCCATGTAATATGTTCCATATGCATACTAGTGTATGCCAAATGATTCCACCTTTATTGGAAAAGGTGTTGCATGCATAAGGTTCAAAAGTTGAACCCCTCCTTAAAGCATGCAAAAGTCCCAAATTGGAACTTTGTTCATTCAAAGGATGGTGCAAAATGTTCCCTGCATCATTATTTCTGTGCATATGAATGTATGCATAAATCATGACCATCATTATGTACAACCAATGTTTCTTTTCCAAAACCATATGAACTGATGCATAGTGCCAATCATTTCCATAACTAGTTGTGTATGTGACCAGACAAATAAGACCACCTCAATCTATGCATCCTTTTTCAAATTCATGTCTATTAAGACATGCATGGTATGTTCTTTAGTCTTCAAGGAAAAGAAGAGTGTGCAAATACTTAGCTGAAAATTAAGCTTCATCCATCCTTTGACTTTACTTTAGTGTTCTTACGGTGATGAAACAGGCTTGGGCCATCGGTCTTGGGTACAACTCCCATCTCGTCCATTATTGAAGTCCCTCTTGGGCTTCTTATACTTACTTGAGTGCCAATTTTGATTTCATGCATATGTCATGCATATATCATGTATACCAAAGGGTGCAATCTTCATGCATAGCTATGTGCATGCTTCATTTGCTTTTGAAAAATAAGTTTTTCAAATAAACTCATGTTCTTATACATGCATGTGCTAGAGATAATCATAAAAATTGTCCTTTGTGTATGAAAAGTTCTCAATAATTTCATATGCCATAAAACAAAAATATGCATGGCCTTGAAATTTACGAGGAGACACTTTCTCTATGCTCATACCCTTGCACACAATTATTGAATAGGCAGTTTAAAAGAAAAGAACTCAAAATATATCTATACAGACTCGACCATTCCTAATCATATGTGCATGATCTATTGTAGGCATGCACGTGGGTAGTCTATCATATGAAAGGGCCCAAAAAATAATGCCAAATGTACTTACTCATAAAATTGAGAAATAGAAAGAATGAAAGAAAAATGTACTTCCCTAAAATAGTTTGATGATAAATAAACTGCTAATTGTGGGGTTCAAGGTTCAAAAACCCTTGCCCGTGTCCCGTAAAGCACGTGGCTGAGCTTTGGCCTTTTGAGGTGGAGGTCCAAGGTTCAAAAACCCATAATGTCCATGATTAGGAGGCACTCAAGCTTCCTCAAGCTATGCTTGAGAAACTCTATGCACCCTTGTCCCATAGCGAATGCCTTGAAAGTCATTCGAGACCACAACATATGCTCCCCACTTACACCTATGAATTAATATATATATATATATATATATATATATATATATATATATATATATATATATATATATATATATATATATATATATATATATATATATATATATATATATATATATATATATATATATGGATAACTTATTTGTAGACATTCGAGCTTAGTCCATCTCTTCAAAACCTTGAAGTATGCATAAGCATTGAGACTTTCAATATTGCCATTCATGGAGCATCTTTTTTATCATGAAATGTTGAAGCAAAAATCTGGGTGGCTGAGGAGTCGTCAGCTGAGGGAAACATATCCCATATAGCGGATACTAACTACTATGAAGCTCTTCATATAGTAGGCTCGAGATCATGTCGTCCTCAATTGAAAGAGAACGGGTGCATGTTGAGCTCATCACCATGCACATCTGAGAGCTTCTTCGTGATGATGACACTCACGTACGGGTGCGCTTTGTTTAGTCCTGCCTGGCAAGCGAAGTTCTTGTCCCCATGACTGGTTGCACTTGGTAGCAAGTGGCCCAGTTGGATGGGCTGGCCCTCTACGTACGGGGAGGGGGGTCACACGATGATATTTTGCATTAATAAAGAAGAAAGAACTCTCATCATCCGCGAGTCACGTATGAACCACCCATCTTAGAACTCGAAATCGAGACTCGCAAATCTGAGATCTAAAATGGAGATGAAGTTCAAGAGTCCTAGCTCTGATACCACTTTTGTGGAAGGACTCCATAGCCTCCATAATTGAACAACTAATCAACTAAGAAGACTAACTAGCCATGCTCACACTAGGAGAGAGAGATGTGTTTCCACCCAACCAACCCCTCCAATATATAGCTCCAAGTCCAAGGGGGTAAGTCCCTCTCAAGAGGACATGTGTACCTTCCATCACATGGGTCCTAAGGTATTCACATGGTTTCCAAGCTTAGGAAATCACATGAAATCACATGACTTGTAAAAGAAGAGTCTCCAAGCTTTCATGTACAAACCAAGTGGCTAGGAGAAGCTTCCAATCAAGCCTAAGGTACTCAAACTTAGAGAATTAACCCTAAGGTTCAAGACTCATCTAAAAGGGGTAAATAAACCATAAATCCAAAGGGTTTCACACCTAGAAACCCAAGGGTTCTATCCCTTAGACCCATGTAATTATACAACAGCATGCCTGCCTTAAGTGTCACATTCTTCACTTTGCATTGCCCCTCCATCCATGAACACAAGGTCATATAGAATAGTCATAGTAGCACAACCTTTTGAAAAAAGGGTAGGGAATCACGAGATAATCCCATCTTTACATGCATGAAGATCCGTATAAGAACACATGTATCTTTGAACCATCCCCTTGAACTAATCGTCGAAGTACTTGTGCTTGGAATCTTCCACATGTCCATTCAAGTTTGTCTCATGTTGAAACTTTCCTAAGGCTATAACATGCCTCAGAATTGAATTCAAGATTCCCCTTTCATGTACACGAAAAGATGGCACATCGATAAGCTTCTCCTAGTACTAAGGTTCCCAAGTATTTGAATACATTAAGCCTAAAGGTTGAAACCATTCAAATCCCAGAAAAAATAAATGCATACCCTAAGGGCTCAAACCAAGGGTATTTATACAACATTCTTCCCCCCTCAAATCATTTTCATCATTGAAAATGTGTAGAAGTATACTACATGGAGTATTCTCCTATGCACCATAATTGGTCTTGTTGATCATGCACTCATTCTCAAAGATTTACCTCTTTTTTTAAATTTAAATTTAAAAAGAACCCTCTTCTTGATGTTCTTGAACCTATGTGAAGAGGCCTATGCACGAAAGATCTCCAAAATGGCTCCAAAAATCACTGCAAAAATGCTTCAAAAATAGGCTTTGAAAGAAAACAATGAAGCTTTGAGGGACCAAAACATGTTCAAGGTAATGTTCACCTTAGTCTTTCCCCTTCTTTAGAAACCACAAGAGTGTATCTTAGTGGCAAGAGATTGCCACGGTTAAGCAAGCTCCGAGGGGAATGTTGATATATTTAGGTAGTGATGTGTGTGAACACTCTAGGACCGCCGGGGCACTTTTTTCCCTCTTTAGGAGGTTTTTTTCCCCCGGCTTGTATATACGCCTATTGCCCTAATGGGCTACTTATCTTTGTACATTCTCTAGTAATACATTCAGTCTTGTGTGTTGTGCTCCAAGCTTCTTCTTCTTCCTTGTGCTGTTCGCGTGCTTCCGCAGACGTCTAACTCCAACAATTGGTATCAGAGCAGGTCGTTGCTTCTTCTAGGGCGCCGTCGACACTCCTCCGTTTGCAGTCTCAGATTCGCACGAAATTTGGTGAGCATACTCAGGGTGTTTCGGAGATCAAAACATCTTCGCTATCTGGTGCCGAAATCGCGATCTGAGCTCGTTTCGGCCTCCGAACGCACTATCGCAGTGCTTGTGCAGGCTATTTCGTCCTTTTGTGCCAAAGGTATATACCAGTTTCTGTTCGCCAGTTTAAGCGTCTCGAAGTCTGCTACAGGTCTAGCAGAACTCGTCTGGGCAGTTCTGTTCAACTTTTTGAGATACAGTCAATTTTCTGCATCAAGGTATTTTAGTCACCGGCCATGGCTGAAAGCAGTGATGTATTCCGTATGTTGGCTGTTGAGGATAAGTTGGATGGTACCAACTACCCATTATGGGCTTATATGATGCGACATGTACTGGTTGCAAAAGGATTGTGGAACATTGTGCAGGGTGTTGAAAGACGTCCTGTTACACCTGTAACGACAGGTACTGCAAATACAGGTGTTGGAGCTGATGAAGATGGTGTCGAAGATGATATTCCGCAGATTCCTGTTCGTGCTGCTGTTTCTGTTGCACCTACTGCAGAGCAGATTCGTTGGGATGGCAGAGATGCCCAGGCACATGCATTGATAGCTTTGTCTGTCAAACGTGCCATTATTCCTCACATTCGCTCTTGCAGAACAGCAAAGGATGCTTGGGATACACTTACCACTTTGTACCAGGCTAGGAATGAGGCTCGTGTTGCTTACCTCCAAAAACAGTTGGAGAGTGAGCACATGAATGAAGGTGATTCGATGGACAGTTTTCTTACAAAGATCAAAGACCTGAAGGAACAATTGATTTCTGCTGATGAGGTTATACCAGATAGCTCACTTGTGCAGACCGTTCTGAATGGCCTTCCTGATTCATATCAGAGTTTTGCCTCTACTCTTCGATTGATGATGAAAGGCAATCCGAATGCCTTGTCATTTGAGGAATTAGTCTCTGTTCTGTTGCAGGAAGATCAGTCCAGGCAGAACAGGTCCATTATGCGTGTTGCAGATCAAGCTTTCCTGGCTAGTCAGAAGGGCAAAGGAAAATGGAGCTCTTCTACTAGTAAGCAGAAATCTGCAAATGCTGCACAATCGAAGAACCAGGATAAAGATGAGAAGAAATCAGAAAAGCAGAAATTGTTCTGCAAGTACTGTAAAGGAAATGATCATATTATAAAGAACTGTCCAAAACTGGCTGCTAAAGAGGCAAAGAAGAAAGAGGCTGGAATGGTTGTTGCAGAGGCCTCTACACCAAAAACAGAGTCTGCAAATCTTGTGCAGGAAGAAGAATGGGCGTTTACTACTGTCTGCAGTTTTGACCCATCTTCTCATGATCAGTGCATGTCTGCAGTAGACTCAGATGTTTGGTACTTTGACAGTGGGGCGACCAAACATATTACCTCGCAGTGTAGTTTCTTCTCTTCACTCGAGCCTGCCCCTACAGGGAATACTGTCACATGCGCCAATAACTCCTCTTATCCTGTTATGGGAGTTGGTAAGATCATTCTGACTACTGCTGATGGTAGTTCTTTCACTTTGTCAGATGCTTTATTTGTGCCAGGGATCAAAAAGAACTTGTTATCAGTTTCTGCATTAGCCAAGATTGGCTTGGTTGTGAAATTCGTTGATGACAGGTGTACAGTCCATGATCTCTCAAATGGCGATGTGATTATTGCTTCTGGCATTTTATGTCGTGGGCTGTATAAGCTCATAGACTATGAAAGATCTGTGAATGATTCGGCATGTGCAGTTCATGATTCTCAGGCTATGTCAGATGCAAAGCTTTGGCATGCACGCTTTGGTCATCTCAATTTTGCTAGTTTGTTACGCCTGCAGAAATCTGAAATGGTGTCCTCTTTGCCCAAACTTGAGGCACCTGGAAAACATGTTTGTGAAGGCTGTATTTTGGGCAAAATGCAGCGTTCTTCCTTTCCAAAAGATGGTTCAGTTCGGGCTATGCAAAAATTGCAGCTTGTACATAGTGATGTCTGTGGTCCTATGCAGACACCCTCTTTTGGAAATTACCTTTACTTCGTGACTTTCATTGATGATTTTTCCAGGCATGCATGGGTATATCCACTCAAAGCAAAGTCCGAAGTGTTCATGTGCTTCAAACAGTTTTTGGTTTTGGCTGAAAATCTGTCAGCATGTAAAATGGGCACCCTCCGTTCTGATCGAGGGGGGGAATATATGTCTTCAAATTTTAATGCATTTCTGGCTGAATGTGGGATAAAACACCAGTGTACAGTGCCGTATACACCTCAACAGAATGGAGTTGCTGAACGAAAGAACAGGTCACTCATGGAGATGGCGAGGTGCATGGTCAAAAGTCAGGCTTTACCACATAGTTTCTGGCTTGAGGCTGTCATGTGTGCAGCATATGTACTGAACAGGTGTCCCACCAAAGCGTTGCAGTCTATCACTCCATATGAGGCTTGGCATGACCGCAAGCCATCTGTTACTCATCTGCGTGTTTTTGGTTGTTTGGCATATGCATTAGTGCCTGAACAACATCGCAGAAAATTGGATGATAAGGCAGTAAAATGTATTTTTGTTGGGTACAGTTCTGAAAGTAAAGGCTATCGTCTGTATCATCCACAGACTAAACGCATTCTGGTTAGCCGTGATGTTGTCTTTGTGGAAGATGCTATTCAGCCATTGCTTTCATGTACTAAGGAGACATCTGTTAGCTCCAAAGACATGTATGATACTTTGATGCCTCTTTTTACAGGTGGTCAGGCTAACGCTGGTCCTAATGAGGCAACTTCTCAGCCTTTGCAGGTTGCATATGATGATGCAGATCATTCCATTTCTGATGCAGATTTACATGATGCACTTGTTGATGAGAGAGCTGATATTGAACAGGCAAAAACTATGCCAAAATGGCTGGTGCAGACTTTGCGTGATAGCAAATTAGATGCACCTTTGTCATATCGTACTCGTTCAGGCTCTCATAGTACCTCCTTTGCATCAGATTGCTATGCTATGGCTGCATCTAGTCTCTATGATGAGAATGAGCCTGTTTCTTTTGATGAAGCACAAAATTCAGAAAATTGGATGGCTGCTATGCAATCTGAATATGATGCTATAATGAAGAATGGTACATGGTCTTTATGTGACTTGCCTCCTGGCAAGAAGGCCATTGGCACTAAGTGGGTATACAAGCTGAAGCGTAAACCTGATGGTACAGTTGACAGGTATAAGGCTAGGCTTGTTGCAAAGGGTTATGCGCAGGAAAGAGGCATTGATTTTGATGAGACCTTTGCACCTACATGCCGTATGACTACTGTTCGGAGCATTTGTGCACTTGCAGCCCATCATGGTTGGAATGTACATCAGTTGGACATTAAAACAGCATTTCTGAATGGTGACTTGCATGAAGAAGTGTATGTTTTTCAGCCCCGTGGCTTTGTGCAGAAAGGGCATGAAAACCAGGTGTGCAGGTTAAAGAAGGTGTTATATGGTTTAAAGCAAGCACCACGTGCTTGGTATGAGAAAATACATGCCTATCTAATTGCACATGGTTTTGAGAACAGTCCAACTGAAAGCACCTTATATGTTAAGCGTGCTAATGATGTGCTTCTGATCATTGTTGTCTATGTAGACGACATGCTGCTCACTGGTCCTCTTGAGAAGCATATTGCTGATTTCAAGGCTGATTTGCATGCCTCATTTGAGATGTCTGATTTGGGGAATTTGCATCACTATTTGGGCATTCAGTTTATGCAAGTTGATGGTGGAATGGCTTTGTGTCAAACGAAATATATTGACACATTATTGCAGTGTTTTGGCCTTGAAGACTGTAAGCCTATTGCCACTCCTATGGAGACAGGTTTACGATTGAGTCTTCATGATGCTGGAGATGCATTTGATGTTGTTCTCTATCAGCAGGCTGTTGGATGCTTGATTTACTTATGCATTACTCGGCCAGATATTCAGTTTGCTGTCTCACAGATGAGCAGGTTCATGCATTGCCCCGGAGTCACGCATTGGAAAGCGGTTAAGCGCATCTTTCGCTACTTGAGTGGTACTCGGCTACTTGGGTTGTTTTATCCCAAGGGGGGATCACTACCGCCAGATTTGCATGCTTTTTCTGACTCAGATTGGGCCGGTTGCTATGACACTCGTGTGTCCACCAGTGGTTTTTGCTTCATGCTTGGTAGCTCATGTATATCTTGGTTGAGCAAGAAGCAGCCTACTGTGGCCACTTCCAGTTGTGAGGCTGAGTATAGGGCAGCTTTCACAGCGACTGTTGAGTGTGTGTGGCTCAGACGCCTTATGGCTGATTTGGGTGTTGGCCAGTCTTCTGCCACCACCATCTTCACTGACAGTCAGAGCGCATTGGCAGTTGCGAGGAACCCTGTGTTCCATTTTCGCACTAAGCACATTGAGGTGCATTATCACTATGTCAGGGAGAGGTTCTCTGTTGGGGAGATCTGCTTGGCATATGTGCCCACGCAGGAGAACATTGCAGACCTTTTCACGAAGGCTCTGCCTAGGGAGAAGTTTGAAGCTTTCCGCAAAGCTTTGGGCTTACTTCCTTTTGTGGAGTGATTTCCACATAGCTTGGCACTTCCTTATACATGAGTGCCAGCTCCTTGTTCACCGCATCACTCCCAGGGGGGATTTGTTGATATATTTAGGTAGTGATGTGTGTGAACACTCTAGGACCGCCGGAGCACTTTTTTCCCTCTTTAGGAGGTTTTTTTCCCCCGGCTTGTATATACGCCTATTGCCCTAATGGGCTACTTATCTTTGTACATTCTCTAGTAATACATTCAGTCTTGTGTGTTGTGCTCCAAGCTTCTTCTTCTTCCTTGTGCTGTTCGCGTGCTTCCGCAGACGTCTAACTCCAACAGGGAATAGTACTGGAATGAGTGACCTTTTGGGAATTACCGGGAACCTCTATCTTCCTTGATTGTTGAGGTCCTCCCTCGCATGCATCCAATGGTTTCAACAATGAATTTAATGACTCGGATGGCAAGGTATGCCAAGGTCTATACCTTTGTTGCTGCCTTAGTCATAAGCCTTGGAGAAAGCCTTGGGTGGGCAGGCACGTGCTCGCTTCACTTGCACAAAAGGAACAAAGCTTTTGCATCAAAATGCTCTAGTATCAGTGAAGTATTTTGATGGCGATACACCAGAGTGTGCTCTCCTTCTCTAGAGCTCCACAACGATATCCTCAAAGTAGAAAACCGAGCTCCAAGCGCTACACATGATACTCTGTATAGAGGCTGTAGAATATGTAATAAAACATGGTACACAGGGAGCATGCACATAGACTTCTTAGGTGTTACGAATGTGGTCAAACTTATAGTATGTGGGTGACCAAGCTACTATATGTTTTATTAAAGAGCATATAAAAAGAAGTGTTTGGTGGCCATTTGGCCTTTCACGTGGACACTAATGGTAACAAAATGGAAGAAAAAATAAATAGATAACTTAAGGGTTCAGACCAAGGGTATTTACACAACATTCTTCCCCCCTCAAATCATTTTCATCATTGAAAATGTGTAAAAGTATACTACATGGAGTATTCTCCTATGCACCATCATTGGTCTTGTTGATCATGCACTCATTCTCAAAGATTTACCTCTGTTTTTTTAATTTAAATTTAAAAAGAGAGAAATGTTGTATTGATGGAACTTACTCATTCCCAAGTGGTGCTTTTCTTTGTTTCATCTTTGTACTTAAGTCTTTATGTAAACGACTTCTTGTATTTTTATATCAAGTGCATATTAATCTCTTTGGTTCATGAAGGATGCTTTGTAGTGGAGTAGGTTGGAATATTATTATCTTGCCGAGCTTTCTTCTTTTTTTAGCCTAATGACATTAAGCACTAGGAATCAGACAACCTTCTCAAAGCTTCAAATCGTTCCAAGATTTCTAGTAACTTGCATTTTCCTATCCTAACTTTCTTGCATGTTCCTGTCCTTGTGCATTAGTTCCACGATTTCTAAGGATTATGAAAAGGCCACAGTACATTGGAGATAGTTTCGGAAAATGTCAGGTTTTTGATTGCTTACGAACTTTTAAATAAACTTTCTCTCCAAGGTAAAAGGAGATTTCTAGACTTTGAAGGTTGTTATATGCTTTATGTGTATCCTAGGCTTTCCTTAGGTTCTCTTAAGCTTCCTTTAGCTTAAAGTTCATGCCTTCCAAGAAATCTTTAGGAGCTTGGACTTTCTGATTTTGTAGTGTGACAACATATGGGGCTCTAGGTTGAAACCCTTATATTAACATGAATGGACTAAATCCAGTTGCAGAATGCTTGGCACTAGTGCAAGCCAATTGAACTAAGTGTAAATAGTATTCCCACTCAGTTTGATTTGAAGATACGTATGCTCTCAACATATCTTCAAGTCTTTGATTGAATCTTTTCTTTTTGTGCATTTGAATGTGGATGCTCAACACTACTCATGCTCAAATTTGTTTGTAATTGATTGAAAATAGTTGCACTTTGACATCTTCCAATTGCTCTTGCGTTCGTTTCATGGCCCATGTGGAGAAAAGTTGGTGGGCCCCTTTACTTCCACAGTGCTTTTCCTTCAGTTCATCTGTCTATTGCAACCTCTAGAAGGGAGAGTTGGTACTTCACACACTTGATGTACTCTTTGACACTTTTCAAGATCATGCATTTTCATTTGGAGGCTTTGCTTCTTGAATATGATTGATACCAGATCCAATCCATATCTCTATACTTTATACTGCATTTCTATGTTTACATGTCTATCTATCCATGCATCTATCTACTCTATCTATCTACATCATTCCGTAGTCAATCTTTCTATGAGTCTGCGTATCCATCCATATATGTGAGAATCTATACATATGTATATGTCGAAATTACTTACTTGCATGTTCCTGTCCTTGTGCTTTAGTTGCTCATTCATACATGGATAATAGTGACAGGAATGTGTCACTGCCAAGAGTGCATACTTTCTAGGGCCTTGAAGAAGATTTTGGATATGAATGTCATGTGTGCTTTGGGGTGCTTTTTACCTTCATCAAGTAGTGAGGAGGAAGTACATGCTCCCTCGTGGTGTAGGTGAAGAAGAACCACCCACGTTAATATGAAGGATAGTTGGAAATACTATAAGTGTATGGCAAACTACATCAGATGCTTGTGGTCTACAAAGGCAAAGCAAAAGAAGGGGGCCCTCTCTAGAAAACAAGGGAAGTACAAGAAAAAAGGGGGGGGGGCACAATGAATACAATGAATATGAATATGGTGATCATGAAAGTTGATGTCTACCCTTATGGAAAACAATGTTCACGGAGCATGTGGATGTGCGAGGCGAAATGTAATGGTTGATGTTCGTAGTTGAATGAAGGGTGTGAGTAAATTGCCGTGTCCCACTTTGTTTTGCAAAGGAACTCTTTTTTAGAGTTCCAATGGCTATGCTTCCTTTGTCCCTCTATGGTGTTACCTTTCCGAACCTCCATCTTTAAGTCTAATTGAAAGAAGCTGATGGATGTGGCAGGGAGGTCGGTGAATTTGTGCCACACACTCCTTTCGCATGGATGAAATGGAACGCGTGTGCGCCATCGCTTGAACAAGTCTGCCTTTTCTTTTGGATAGAGACTAAGTCGAACAACCTAAATGGTGTTTTGAATGCGCATAGATTCTCAAGAGTCTCTCTCGTCGATTCTCAAGAGTTTGTTAAAAGAAAAGCCAACTTTGAAAGCCGATTAACCTATTAAATCGCAAAAGCTTGAAAGGCTCTCCGAGTACATGTGGAATCCGCAGCCTCGTAACCAACAAAATTGCAAAACAAAGTTTGGAAGGCTATACAGAAAACTGAATTATGTTCCATGAGAAGAGGGAGGTAAGGGAGCCATCGCATCAGCAAACGCAAATGCCTTCCAACAAACGCAAATGCACGGTAGTGGGGAGTAGTGCGATCATGATGATGTGGCATCCTCAAACCTCAAGAGCATCCATGAATGTCTGTGACAACCTCATCTTGACCTCTCCCGCACGGTTTCATCATTCTCCACATCTTGACCTCTCCCTCACGGTTTCATCATTCTCCACATCTTTTGTCTGGTTTTATGGAGTTCTGCATTTCCCCACTCGTTGTTGCTTGGAACATTCACTTCTAAGAAGCATCACATGCACCATAGGAATGTAAAAAAAACCGAGAGCTCAAAACGAGTACCTGCGTTCACCCAATCCAAACTCATCATGAGAGATTGCATCATAACACCGCAGTCAAGTCTACATAACATATTGGAAAGTTTAGTTTAGTTACATGCTAGAACCGGTGAGCTAGACACACGCATCCTATAGCTTGAGATTGGTGAGCTTGACACCCCCCTTATCGCATATTCATGAAAAAAGGACACCTACAGCTCTATGCAATCTATCCTTGCAAAGAAACATGTCACTAGAGAAACAAGAAACAAACTGTGTGTGGGATCATCCACCTCAGGATGTTCACACGTTCTATTCGATCTACACATCTGACACACAAACCAAGAATCTCAGGGCATAGACAAGGATGAGAGAGAGGGCAGAGACTATTATAGAGAATCATCCACCTCTCCAACATCTCACATATGTTTCATGATTCCCTATACAGATATTTGCGTGGATATACAGATTCGCCATTTCCTCATTCCTAATTGCTCGACTTCTTGCTCCCAAAGCTAGGGTAGCATCAGCGTATACTTGACTCAAGCTGCCTTAAATCTTCAAGAATTAGCTTTTGTTTCTCTAGAGGAGGAGCAATCGAGGAAAAATTAGGTCCATTTACATGTGCTGCAACTCATTTGATTCTCGCCAGAAGGGCAAGGGTGAAAGTGGCCCTAGCAAGCACAAATTTGTGCATGTTGCACAATCAGAGATGGAAGAAAAAGATGAGAAGAAAGGGAATAAATGGAAACAATGTTTTACGCATTGTAGGGCCAATGACCTGCTAACCTTGTGTGGAATGAAGGATGGAATTTTACCATATGACCCACACTCTCCTCACCATTGTATGCACTATCAAGGTTCTATCACTAACGAGATCCTATTACCAATGTCGGCACTATCCAATATTAGCTTAACAATCACGTTCATTGATGATATGTGGGCAATACATGATCCCTCAATGATGGTAAAACAAAAAAAACCATTGATGATATGCGTACGCTTATTGATGATATGCGTACGCTACATGACCTATCTGCTTTTAATAGTATGCCAACACCTAAGACGGGCTACCCATATTCTCTCATTGAGGGAGTGGAGCATATCTATTTTGAGCTTAATGCATTTCTAGTTGAGTGCTGAAAATACACAGTGGGTGGAGCTTAAGTCATGGTTGATGATGGCCCATAGAAAGCCTTTTCTGAGCTTCATGTTAATTTTGCCTCCTCTATGCCGACTTATTCAACAAAGATGGTAAATTATTCCCGACAACATCACTCGATACAAAACGGCCCTCCAATGGTCGAGGATATGTGGTAGACGGCGATCTTCTCATTCCCAAAAGGTGGAAAAGTCTCTCAATGCTAAGTGAGCTGTTAATTGGGCGCACATGCAATGCATTTAGAGGTTTCGGTCGAACTCCTATGCCAAGAACAGATTGAGGGAAGCAATGTTGTGCTAGAAAATCGTCTACCAAGTGCTATGGATTATCAACACGCCATCCCAAACTATTGTATCTAGCATGAATCGCCCCTTCTGCTCCCCACTAGAGACCATTGTGCATGTTTTTCTGGTGCCCCCCCACGCCCAAAATTATCGATACCATCTGCAAAAGTAGACACATGATCTCCACCATTCACCCCTCACATGGAAGGAAATCTTTTGGATAATCTAATAAATCAGCCCATTTTCCCATGTTTCTCAATGCATTGCACATTCGCTAGAGCATAACTTAGCTATATTTCAGAAATATCATTCTTTGACATAGCTATCTTTGAGAAATATCATTCTCCACCGATGTTGATTGATAACATTCTCATGTAGCCCCCTCAAGCTACAAAAACAAACCCTTCAGTGTTATCCCGTGGAAGAAGAAGAGGAGATGGGCAGAAAGAATTATTAGATGGCCACACAAATTATTTGTTCTAGATTTTGGTAAAATAGGCTTCTTCCTCGGCTTGTGTCTGAGTCCAAGGCCTTGATGCAAGGACAAGTAACGATTATATTTTCAGGTCAGTGAATAGTAAGCCAGCTCCTGAAAGTCGAAAACTATCTTGGAACTTGCTGTTCGATAGGTTTTCTCCTTGCCATTGTGTGCTTTTCCCATAGAATCTTCTCCTTTTGGCATTATCATTGCAATTTTCCTACCCTCGACTTGGTATTTTCTAAAGTCTTCACGTGTTTCAAAGAATTGTGATTCACTATCTTCCTCTTCCACATCTTGATTAGGCATGTTCTACTCAAACTTTGAGCTTCCTCTTCTCTCGGAGAGGGGATGGCATCATGTTCTTGTAGGTGAAAAATAGTACAATCCTCTCCACTCACTTCTATTTGTGGTGGGAATGAAGCCTATAGATGCTCTAAGAAAGGTTCGTCTAAATCAAAGGGAGTCTCCAGGACTATGGAACTATACTATGAGATGAATCCAAAGCGGGAATGAGTTGTGTTTGTCAGACATTGATCCACAGGGATCATGAAATTGATCCATAGGGATCCTTCCATGTTTGTGAAGGACAAGGGCCAACTAGCCAAGGTCCCAAACTTGAGGGACACCCTACGGTACTTGGTAGTAATGGGGATGATTGTTGCATGATGGGCACATGTTGACACTAGACCATTCTAGAACATTGTTATTTTTAGAGTACAAAAGGGTATATCTGGATGGGAGGAGAGTCACACACATCATCCAAGCCTTTCTTACAATTGGTATCAGAGCATGAGATTGATGGTGGTTTTTTTTCGCGTGCGTTCTTAGAGTTTTTTTGGCATTTTTGCATCGTCTTCTTTGAGGACGTTTGTGCATTTTGAGTTTTTCGATTGTCAACCACTTGTGGCAGAGATTTAAAAGAGTTTACAGGGAGCCATAGGATCCCCCCTCAGGTGATCCACACACTCAATGGTGTTCAACCGACAGATATGCCCGCTCTAAGATGGTATTGCCCACTCACACCCATGTGTTGAACTTTGTTCTAGGAGAGCTGCCTACGATTCAATGCGGAGGAAGATACAAGAGAAAAGAGTTTTCTCTTCTCCTGAAGTTTATGAATGCTCTCTGTACATGCTCTATATAAAGACGCATCCACCTTTGTCAGCACTGTATATGGGATGGATTCTCTCGCTCTGCATGTCTCTCAAAAATATTTAGTGCCAATTTTTCAAAGTTGCTTTTTTCTTGCCATAGCCCAAAGCTCATCTATTGAGCTAAGTGAACCCACTTATCTATAGTAAATTGGCCATATCTTGCACATCCAAGATCCAAATTTAGAGATTTTTCTTGCTAAGGATAGCCCTCTTAGAGATCTTTCCAAAGAGTGGCTCCAATACACTTCTTCGCTTTAGGCTTCATTCACTTTAGAGCTTGGAATTTGCTCTTTCATCGTCAATGACCCTCTTTGGAGCATAGTTTGAAGCACTGAGTATTGGAAGAGATTTGGCAGAGGGTGGATGACCTTCAACACCTGCACACACCTGCAAATTATCTTTTGAACCTCAAAATAAGTCTCTTGTCCATTAATATGCATTATCGCTTAGTTTTTGCATCATATTGCATATAGGACATGCAATTTTGCATTGTATCTAGAGTATACACGTAGTTAAGACATGGAGTTGTATGGTGCGATGCATGTATTCTTATTTGCAGAGACATGTAAGTATTTTCTTGTAGGTTGGCACAGAAAGAAATATAAATTTGTTTGGGTGTGCATCCCCCTTCAGTCTATTTGTAGTTAGATTGTGCCTGTTTGCACCGTTATTGCGGAAATTGCTTGACGATTTCTTGGTATAATTTTTTAGATTTTCAAAATTGTGTCATTATGCTACCAAAATTTCTAGAAGTTTAGTATGCATTTGCATGAAAGAATACAAAACATATTAAAAGTTTCTTGTTTCTTCATTTTTCCATTGAGCAAAGGCTTGTGATTTGTTTCTTTTCCACTGCCACTTACTTATTTAGGTGTAAATAGAGCGTACTATTTGAAAATCACAAAAACAAAATCTACAAATCAGAAAATCAAAAACAAATTGACCATAACCTACTATGGACTCAAAACCATCATCCCCTTCTAGGAGAGATACACTCATGGAAGAGCAACCCGCAACTCCTATGCAGACCATGAGTAATAGAATTACGAGTCTAGAGAGTACACTCCATGATATCTTGGAACAAGTACATGGTTCCAAGAAAGAGGGAGTTGTGCGAGAGTATGATTTGCCAGAGATGGATGTAGATGCTCCACATGATCCTCTAGCTCCAGAAATCCCTAGAGATAGCATTCTAGTCAGAGAGACCACATGGCAGCTTAAGGATCTTAAGCCACCTAGATATCATGGTTCGACTAGTGCTAGGACTCTCGATGTTGTTGAGCAGTGGCTCAACAAGTGGGAATAGTGCTTCTGCTTGTGTCATATCATGGATGATAGACACAAGATTCAGTAGGCCACGAATAAGCTTATGGACATTGCCCATAGGTGGTGGCATAAGATCGAACAAAATAAGAAAGAGCCCAAGACTTGTGATCAGTTCAAGATCTTGTTCTATAATAATTTTGTACTGCTTGATGAGAGGCCTAGAGCACTAGACACCTGGTTCTTCATCAGTCAAAAGAATCAAATAGTTTAGGAGTACGTGGATAAGTACACAGAGGTACTTCTTAAAGTGCTTGATACTCTTCCAAAGTTTCTCTAGGTTCACAAGTTTATCTTGGAACTTAGGGAAACTATTAGACCATTGGTGAGGAAGGAGAGATGGCTTTAGTCTATGAGGATGGACATAGGGGCACAGGCTTCTAGGGTGAGAGGTCCTCATGACCTAAGGTTAGTCGATCCTTCCACACACTTACTCCTGGTTTGACCATTGCACATCCTTCTTGAGAGGCTAAGTAGGTGCATATGATCAAGAAAGTCACAGGAGGTAAGAGAAAAATGTCTGCTCTGGCTGAGAGGGCTTATAATAAATTTATACTTACCCCTTAGTAGAAAGAGAAGGCAATGAAAGAAGGATTATGCTATGGGTGTCTGGGGTAGCACCTATTCAAGGACTATCCTCAAGAAAAGAAGATACCCGCCACCATAGTCATCAATCCCACTCAGGAAGGGAGTGATGATAATGACGATTTTGGAGATTCCCTATCACTGCTATCATTTCCCATAGTGGCTATGATGGTCATAAAGAAGGTCCCAATTGTGCCAGACACTGTGCTTTCGCGAGTGGCATAGAAAGGATATCAGTTTCCCAACATAGAACTCATTGTCATGAGGGGAGTCATGGAAGGACAACCTATCAAGGTACTCTTTGACACTGGGTCGACACATAATGCCATTAGTTCCTGACTAGTTATGAGTTTACATCTAGAGACTATGTAGTAAGAGTATGCCTACATAATAGAGTTAGCCGATAGACTTTGACATGCTGTTGATCTACCTATTTAGATCCAATACTATAAGGACAGATTGGATTTTGAGATAGCGAGACTAGCATGTTTTGATGTAGTCCTAAATAAGAAGTGGCATGCAAGGCAGAGACCAATCATTGACTTTGCTTCGCATGTGTATCAGTTTGAGCATGAGGGGAGACGACTATTGATCCGTGGAAAACCAGATCTCCAAGAGATGAGATTGGTAAATGCTTTCAAGTTGCTTAAGATTGATTTAACATAGAGCATAGAATCAAATTGGTATCGGGAGCGAGTCCGACTGCTCGGCCACCATTTCAAATGAGTTTTCAAGAGGAAAATGAATTCCACAATGTCGTGGACGAGTACCTATAGAAAGGGCTGATTAGACCTAGCTATTCATCCTTTGTAGCACCAGTTCTTCTTGTGAAGAAGAAAGACAGATCTTATAGGTTGTGGATCGACTATCCAACACTCAATAAGATTACTATCAGACACATATATCCCATGCCTAGGTTTGATGATGTTTTAGATGCTCTAGGTGGAGCTGTTGTATTTAGTAAGATAGATTCTAGGCTACCATCAGATTAGAGTAAGAGATCATGATGTACATAAGACAGCTTTTAGAACCCATTTTGGACATTATGAGTATTTGTTCATGCCATTTGGTTTGACTAATGCACCAACTACATTTATGTTCATGAATGACATTTTACAACGGTTCATTGGAAAATGTGTTGTTGATTTTTTTTATGATTTGTTAATGTATAGTAGGATTGTGTATGAGCATAAAAAACATTTGAGATTAGTATTGAATGTTTTAAAAGAGAATCAGTTGTATGTTAATCCAGAGAAGACTTAGTTGTTTCTTCCTAGGATAGAGTATTTAGGACATGTGGTATCGGTCGATGTGGTTCAGATGGATCCCAAGAAGGTCTTAGTTATATTATTTTGGCCTACTCCTCAAGATGAGGGGCAGTTGTGGTCATTTCTAGGACTTTCTAATTTCTATCGAAAATTCATCTCTTCTTATTCGTTAATAGCAGTGCCTATGACAAACTTGCTTCAAGGCAAAGTTCCATTTGCATGGAAGCAAGAGCAACAAGAGAGTTTTGATACTCTGAAACAAGATGTTTTAGAGGCTTCTATACTCAAAGTGGTAGATCCACAGAAACCCTTTGAGTTAGAGACAGATGCTAGTGGCATAGCCATAGGGGCAATTTTGAGCCAAGATGGTAGGCCAATAGATTTTGAAATCAAGAAATTGAGTAGTGCAAAGCCCAATCTGCTAGTGCATGAATAGGATTTGTATGTAGTGGTGCATGCGCTTAAATTCTAGAGACACTATCTTTATGGTGCAGACTTTAAGGTATACACAAATCACTATACACTTAAGTATTTTTGTAGTTAGCCAGATCTTCGAGGTAGACAAGCTCATTGGGCTGAGCTCACGCAGGATTTTCACATGGAAATCTTGTATAGAACAGGAAAAGAGAATATATTTGTTGATGCATTATCACGGATAATATATCAAATGAGCTTTACAATTCTAGAAAGCTCATTGCTTCAAGAGATAAAGAAAACACAGGTGGAAGATCCACATTCGTTACAGATTATTCAAGCCATCAATGATGACTCTGTTATAGGAGATGGGGTATTTCCAGCTATTTCTTCACCTAGTAGAGCGAACAAGTCCAGTCCGTATTTCGATTTCTCACAGGAGAATGGAATAGTCAAACAAAAAGGAAAGGTTTGCATACTAGAGTCTCGGGATATGAGAAGAAAAGTCATGCATGATAACCATGATGTGCCTTGCCCAGGACATCCTGGTGTTGACAAGACAATACAACTTGTTAGACGAATATTTTGGTGGACTGGATTAGCTAGAGATGTCCACAATTATGTTCAACAATGCTTTATGTGTCAAGTCAACAAAGCAAAACGGGTAAAGACACTAGGTCTTTTGCATCCGTTATAGATTCCAGATTATAACTAGGACAATGTATCCATGGACTTCATAGTCAGATACCGTGGACCAAAGGAAGTAGGAAACTATCCTAGTTGTGGTAGATAGATGAAGCAAGATGGCTCATTTCATACCCATGCAAGAGATTATAGAAACTCCATAGATAGTGGAGTTCTTTATCCATCATGTCTTCAGATTGCATGGGTTACCAACATCCATAGTTTCAGATAGGGATTTCAGATTCACAGGATACTTCTGGAAGTTTGTATTTGACAAAATAAAAGTGTCATTAAAGATGAGTAGTGGTGATCATCCCCAGATAGATGGTCAAACAAGGAGGTTCAACCAAATACTCGAGGACATGTTGAGGGCATATGTGTCTGAGAGACAGACCAATTGGGATAGTTATTTGCCACTAGTTGAGTTTGCTTATAACAATAGGCCTCACAAGGTGACATATATGCCTCCTTTTGAGATGAATTATGCCATGAATCCTAATGCTCCTAGTACCATAGGCATGCCAAAGAGATGTCCTAGTGCCTCAGAGTTCTTAGCAAACCTCAAACAAAAATTAGAAATAGCTAAAGCCAAGATGTAGGAAGCTGCTAATAGGGCTAAAGAGTATGCTAACAGGAAGAGATATCCTTGATCCTTTGAGGAAGGAGACAAAGTCTTTCTTCAGGTACCAGCTAGATCTACTTCACTCTCCATAGGGAAGTGTAGTAAGCTTTTACCAAGGTTTTGTGGACCTTAGAAAAGCTAAGTGAATTTGCATAGCGATTAGAGCTTCCTCTAGATTGCAGAGTTCATCTAGTGTTTCATGTCACTAGACTTCAAAAGTATATCTCTAGGGAGGATAATCTAATAGAAGGTATTGCTTGTTTACAAACAAGTGATAGCACAAATCATTCTCTAGACATGATTTTAGATCAGAGATGGAAGCGATTGAGGAATTGTGTCATCCAAGAGTATCTAGTAGCCTGGTACCACTTACTGAATCGACTTGGGAATCAGAAGCTTTGGTTTGCAAGTATTTTCCCTCATTGATCATTGAGGACAATGATCTTTAGAAGGGGGAGAGCGTGTTAGACATTGATGCACAATGATCATGATATTGGTCCATAGGGATCATTCCATGTGTGAGGGACAAGGGCCAGCTAGCAAAGGTCCCAAGCTCGGGGTATATCCTGAGGTACTTGGTATTAATGGGGATGAGTGTTGCATGATGGCCACATGCTGACACTAGACCATTCCACAACATTGCTAATTTTAGAGTACAAGAGGGTATCTATGGATGGGAGGAGAGTCACACACACATCATTCAAGCCTTTCTTAATTGTTCATCTTGAAGCCCTCTTCCATAGTAGCAAACATGAAGACATCATAGCCTTCGACATCGTAGCATTCAGTCATGCGTTGCTCATTGATTGACAATTCTAATGTGACCAAGATTCAAATCCAATTGTATGTTCATGATTGAAGAACATAGGCATGTATGTCGGATCTTGGATTGGTCTATTTAATGGTTTGTGTATGCCTTCTTTCTCTTTGTATTTAATTATGGCTTCACACATGGTTCCTTTACAAATTGTCAAGTTAGTGTCTTCTTACATCTAGGAAGGAACCTCTAAATGCACACTATGTATATAGGCCATCTCTTCATCCTCATGAAAGGATTTCCATTGTAGTGGAGTAATGTCTTGAAAAATGCATAGAAGTGGTGTCTAAGTTGGATTACTTCACTCATTGGTCTAGATTTTCCTAAACATGTGGCTTTACTTTCAGTGGCTCTTCTAAAGTGAGCATGCATGAAAGTCTCATTTTTTAAAGGACTTCTCTATGCTTACTTCCCGAGTGCATCTCCATTTTGTATCCAAGAGATACTCCATTTCATGTCATTTTATTTTATCTCATTGTGTTTGGGTATCTTGTCATTTGCTTCTACTAGTGTATTCATTCTAGTTCAAGGGGGATTATCCATTCTCTAACACGCTTTCATTTTGTGAGAACATTCTTCTTTCATTTTTCTTCCATGCATGTACTCTCTACACTTATTATCATAAATATAAGTGCTTTTTCTTTTTTATTAGAAATCTTTGATGTCTCTCCATAGTCATATATACTATCAAATGCAGTGAGCCTTGACTTGATCTTCCATTAAAAGTTAGATCTTTTTCTTTATCCAAACCCTTCCTCTCATCACAAGTTCTTGTGGGCTAAGGTAAGCACTCATCTCCTTCAGTCATATATTCTTTGTCTTCATCCATGACTTGCAAACATTCTTACATGGATACCATGAAAGTGTTTCATCAAAGTTTACATCTCTTGAAACAACAACCTTATTGGAATGAGGATTATGTCATCTATATCCTCTTTATATATCTACATAACCAATAAATATACACTTTTCTCATTTAACATCAAGCTTTGATCTTACTTCAATACATACATGCACATGACATATGCAACCAAATACTTTTGAATGACTTACACTTGGTTTCCTTCCATGCCATACCTCATATGGCGCCACCTTCCATGCCATACCTCATATGGTGCCAAATGATGAACTTTGACAATATGAACTCTATTCATAATTTACACACTTTTTCTAAAAGCTTCAACCCTAAAACAATTAAGAAAACATATACTATTTAGCATGCTTATAAACACCTCTACTTTGACTTTATTCCTTCTCTCTATAACTCCATTATTTGGAGTGTACTTGCATGTCACTTCTCTTCTAGTACCTTGATGTGGACATGTGGCCATCTTGCACACTCATTCCCATTACATTTTAAGTGCATCAGGGTATCTCATGAGCTAGGGGCCTTGGCTAATCTTAGCCCTTGCCACAAACACATGTGAAGGTCTCTATATACCAATTTCTAACACTCTCTCCAACTTCTAAATATCATTGTCCTCAATTATGAATGAGAGAACATACTTGTGAACTAGAGCTTTTGATTCCCAAGTAGAGGTTTTAAGCGACAATCCTCTCCAAGCCACCAAATTCTTTGAGATGAAACACTTTTGCAACTACTTCTATCTCTGATCTAGTATCTTGTCTAAAGAATGATCCATGTTTTCACTTTCTTCCAAAGGAAAAATACCCTCTAATAGATTATCATCCCTCAAAATATACTCTGTAAGTTTACTAACATGAAACACTAGATGGACTGTGCAGTCTGGAGGAAGCTCTAATCAATAAGCAACAACATGAAGCTTCTTTACTAGCTTCCAAGGTCCACAAAACCTTGGTGAGATCTTAGTACTCTTCCCTATGGATAGTGAAGTAGGTCTAGCTGGAACTTGGCTTTAGCTATTTCCAAACTTCCTTGGAGATTTTCAAAAACTTCGAAGCACTAGAACATTTCTTTGGCATTCCTATGGTACTGGAAGCAATGGTATTTATGCCATAATTCATCTAAAAAGGAGGCATTCCTAGCACTTTTTGAGGTCCATTGCTATAAGAAAACTCTAGTAATGGAAAATAATTATCCCAATATGTCTACATATATCTATGGATGATCACCACTACTCATTTTTTATGACACTTTTAGATTATCAAATACAAACTTCCAGACATGTACTAAAAATCCAGCATTCCTATCTGAAACTATGGATGCCAATAACCCATACAATCTAAAGACATTCTGGATAATAAGATCCACTACATGTGGAGCTTCTATCATGTCGTGCATGGGTATGAAGAATTGAGCCACATTGCTCAATCTATCTACTGCTACTAGGATAGCATCCTACTCCCTTTGGGTTCACAATATTCCCACCATGAAGTCCATGGATGCACTATCCCAGCTCTACTATGAAATCTATAAAGGATGTGAAAGACCTGGTGTCTTAACCATTTTTGTCTTGTTGATCTAACACATAAAGAATTGTTTATAATATGCATGGACATCTCTGGTTTCTCAAGGCCACTATAATGTTCTTCTAGCTAGGTGAATGGTCTTGCAAATTCAAGGGTGGTCTACACAATGAACATCATGGTTATCATACATGACTTTTCGTCTCAACTCCTAGGAATATAGTATGCAAACATTTCCTTTCTATTTAACTATTCCATTCTCCATTGAGAAATTAGAATATAGAATTGACTTGTTTGCTTTAGTAGGGTAACTCTTATATATAACTACCTCATCTCCTATAATAGAGTCATCACTCATGGCTCTAATGATGTGCAACAAATGTGGATCTTCCACCTTATCTTCATTTATCTCTTGAAGCAATGAGCTTTCTAGAACTATAAACTTCATTTGATACATTATATAAGATGATGCATCAGCTATAAAATTCTCTTTGCCTCTTCTATACAAGATTTCCATGTGAAATTCCTGCATGATCTTAGCCCAACGAGCCTGTGTGCCTCAAAGATTTGGCTAACTACAAAAATACTTCAGTGTATGGGGATTTGTATACACCTTAAAGTGTTCAACAACAAGATAGTGTCTCCACACTTTAAGAGCATGCACCACTGGATACAACTCCTATTCATGCACTTGCCAATTGCATTGTGCACTAGTTAACATTTTACTTTCAAAATCTATTGGCCTACCATCTTGGGTTAGAACTACCCCTATGGCTAAGCCACGGGCATTTGTCTCTAACTCAAATGGTTTCTATGGATCTACCACTTTGAGTATTGAAGATTCTAAAACAGCTTACTTCAAAGTATCAAAACCATTTTGTTGCTCTTGCTTCCATGGAAAAGATACCTTGCTATGATGTGAATTTGTCATAAGTGTTTCCATGGATGAATAAGATGAAATGAATTTTTGATAGAAATTGGAAAGTCCTAGAAATGATGGAAGTTTCTTGTCATCTTGAGGAGTTGGGCATGCTAAAATAACTGAGACCTTCCATATGAACCCCATCGGCCAATACCTAATGCCCAAGATACTCTATCACTAGAAGAAACATCCAAGTCTTGTCTAGATTTACAAACAATTGATTTTCCTTTAGTTTATTCAACACTAATCTTAAGTGAATCTCTTCCAAAGAACCATCAAAAAATTATTTGAATATGTAATGAAGGAGATACTCTTCAAGATTTGTACACAAAGCTATAACCACATAGAGATGGTCATATGACTATCTTGAACTCTAAAGGATATCACGATTTGTCCTCTCTTATTTGATAAATTATCTAAAAACCTTTCCAATACAAGCAAGCTTGTGGTACAAACTTGGGGTGCATGTTTCCATGGCTTAAGGGGTTAAATAGCCAAATATGGCTAACTTTGAAAAGAAGCCACATCTTTCTCGATAATAGGCTAGAGTACCCCATGTCTCCTAAGATTTTACATCCTGGTTATCCGAGTGTGGTGGTGACCTTACAATCCTATGTGATTTTTTCTTATCAATTCAGCTTTCTTTGTCATCAAAACAAAAAAAAATATTCCTTAACTATCTTGCCAACACAAAAGCCTTCCAATTATGTGAATTTTGTTTGTTTATTTTATAGACTTATGTATTTTGGAATCATCTCAAGGTGAGGTCTAGCTATGAGAGTTGGTTTTATCTTCTCTACCCACATGGGGACTACATCTCAGTTAAATAGATAAGCATTAGATAGATAATCAAATTATCTTTTGATTGGACAAGATGTCTCAACTTCTTCATGGTTTTGACCAATCCAAATCCTCCATATTTCATTGTGGTATAAATTTGTTTTGTAACATTGAATTTTGCACTACCATATGCAATAGGAAAATCCATATTGCTAGCAGATGCAGGTTGTGTGAATTTGCATCCTATGGCATAATTTGATGCATCCATGTGGACATTGAAATGAGAAATACTTTTAAAGTTCCTTTGAGATGGGAGAAGTCCTCAACCTCCTCCTTAGTTCCAAGAATGGTTCTACACATTCATCCTTCCAATTGAAGTTTGTGCGCAATCCATAGAGTGGTTTTGCAATCACTACATACATATGTATGAAGTGTCCATAATATGTGTTATCTAATTAAGAATTAGATCTTGTTGGTATTCTTTGGTGAAAATAAATCAAGGGTATCCTTCATTTTAGCTTCATTCATAGATATTGAATTCTTTTACACAACATGTCTGAGTATTGAACATTTCCTCACCATAAAAATACACTTTTTTGGATTCAAATGCACTTGCTAAGTCTCACATTTATCAAAGAATTTTTGCATGCTTGGGATATGTTGGACATGTTTCTCAGAGTAAGAGCATAAATCATTAGCATAAACATCCATGAACTTCCATTAAAACTTCTTAAAAACATGAAACATTAACCTTTTAAAGGTTTCCACAGGATTTGCCAACCTTAGAGCCATCTAAATATGTGAATTGCCCACTCTATGGGAAGAGATATTTTCTCCTAGTCTTCTAGTGCAATAGACACTTGGTTATAGCTTGAAAAATCATCAAAGAAGCTATAAACTTCCTTGTCAATAACATGCTCCAAGAGATGCTCAATAATTTGGACTATATAAATATCTCTGATAGTTTTTAATTAAAAAATGAAGTTTTGCCGAGGCCTAATCTCCCTCACTTGATTTAACAAAAGAACATTTGTATAGCAAATGGGCTTAGTGCCCTTGGGATCCGCTGTAACCCACAAAGCAGGGGGAGGACAATGTGGAGGCATAATAGCGATAACGATCCACCACTAGTAGGAGACCTAAGATTCGATGGGGACTAAATGTTTTAAAGCTAGTTACTGCGAGGGTGAATTATTTTTCTGTCAACCTCATGAGAGACCTGTTTGCCTTTAATCTAGATGTTTTCCAAGACAAATAACCTATGATGTCTAAAAGGCAGTGATTTTTTACAATTACATATTCTTCCTTCTAACAAACCTAGGGATTTTTGAATTCTTCATTCTTTTGGATGGGCATCAAAGTTGATCGCACATATTTCTTTCCATATCTTTGAGAGCACTTCCCTTCTGATGGCATTTGACAAGGCAGCATAATAGCCAATTGTTTTGCCAAGTAATGTTTTTTCTCCTAGTTGATTTTCCTTTGTAACTTCAAAATCTTGGTAAGCTATTGCCAAATTGTGTAGCTTCTTGGGCATGAGAAGAAGAGATGGCCAAGGTCCTTTTTTACCCATAGGCAACGCTTGCTCAACCAGGGGCCCCACATATTTTATTAGGCTTGGCATTGATCCAAATTCCATGATGGAGGATTTGCCACATAAGAACCAACTTTTTGTTCTCAATGAGAGGATGCCATACGTCCCCACATATTAATTGCCATCTGATGCTAGAGTAGTTCATGCACCATCTCCTATTCAGAGAGATATGCAAGTCATGGTGCTTATGGATCATCAGAGTTTTATCCAATTTATTATCATTGGTCCATCTTTACCCTTCAATCTAGGGCGGTTCATTTTTAAGCAAGAGAGGAGTATTTGGGTTATCCCAAGTGTTTCTAAGAAGGCATCAATCAACATGGTCAACTCACTCGGGTCTATGTCCTCAAATCTTATCTAGTTCCCTCTCTCATGGGTCGAGAGATGTTTCCATTTACTAAATCCTTTCTTCCATAGCTTCTTTGCTCTTTGTATGTTCTCCAAATCAACTTCTTTGATTCCATTAATAGGAAACCAAATAGAATATTTTTATCTAATCTCGCCCTCCCACTTCCAATCTCCATTAACCATGATATACGGTTTCATCTTATTCCAACTCTTCATAAAGAGAAAACAAGGTTTGAATCTTTTGGAGTCACCAAATGCTGAGAAAACATCAGGATGAGTAGATCGAGATCCTTCCACCTAGGGATAAGCCTAAGTGTAAGCAATGATTTGTTCTTGAGAATCAATTTAGACAATGACGCTTCTACATTGCAACATGATTTGATTAGCAACTTGGTTGCCAACGTATCTGCCATACCTCCCACATCTAGAATGCCCAACCCACTAGAATCATTATGACTAGCACACAAGGTTCACTTGATTTTGGGAATGCCCCTCCTATTGGGATCTCCAACCTAGAGGAAATTTTTGGAAGTACTTTCCAACTTCGCAAATTCATTATCTTTTGGTATTTAACATGCAATAAAATAGATAACAGATCAAATGAAGGTATTGGTCACCATTGCATGGCCATCTAGGTTGAGTTGCATGCCCTTCTAGTAGGCTACTTTAGCATCTAGTTTGGCCAAAAGCCAACTCCAACGTTGGCCCATAGAGACTTCAAACCCCATTGGGATACCAAGGATCCAGAAGTTGATGCAATACTAGGAGTGTTTGAGACTCTACAACACTTTATACAATATTAAGTTAGGGACAAAAAATATTTTGAAAACTATTCTCAAACAAGAGGCTAATCACAAAAAGTTTTATGATAATAAAGAGCAAAACAATAAATAGTAGTAACGTTAAAAGGTGGAGAAGAGAGATGCACTTACATAGGGAACAATTTGATGAATGAAGAAGAGCAAGAATTACTACAATTACTACAAGACTATCAACATGTCTTTGCATGGATGCATAGTGATCATAATGGAGTGGACCCTTTCATCTACTAGCATACGATACCTATGGTGGTAGATGTTGAACCAATAAAGCAAAGACCATATATACATAGTTATACATATTCTAACAAGATAAAAAAAGATATCAATAAGTTTCTAACTACAAGTTTCTAATTTGTTTATGAGATAGATCACAAAAAATTGGTGGCACCGATTGTGATGGTCCCAGAGAAAAATGGTAAGCTACAAGTATGCATTAATATGAAGAGGGTCAATGCAACAACTATTAGAGGAAAAATTTGTGGTAGTCATTGCATTGACCTTCTTCAAATTAATGCACATTTTTTTGCTTAACATTTTTCTTTCGGACCATCACAATTGGTGCCACAAATTCTGTGTGCTCTATCTCGTAAATGAAGCTTGTAACTAGAAACTTATTGAGCTCTTTTTTATCTTGATAGAATATGTATAATTATGCATATACAGTCTTTGCTTTATTCGCTTAGCATCTACCACCATAGGTATCCTATGAGATTAAATGTTAGGGTCCACTCCTTTAACATCAATATGCATCCACACAAAGACATATTGATCATCTTGTAGTACTTCTTGCTCTTCTTCATTCATCACATTGTTACCTATGTAAGCGCATCTATCTTCTCCACCTTGTATTGTTACTAATACTTTCTTGGTTTGTTCTTTATTATCATAATAATTTTTGTGATTATCCTCTTGTTTTGGAATATTTATCAAACTATTTTTTGTCCTTTACTTAATATTGTTTAAAGTGTTTTAGAGTCTCAAACACTCCTAGTATTGCATCATCTTCTTTCGTCATTTTCTCATGCCACTTCATTCTTGACTTCTATGTCTAAACTAGGAACACATGCCCTCTCCTCTTACCTCAATGTGTGGTGGATTTAAGCTCCCACATGCTCTAAGAAATCTTCATCCATGTCAAATGGGATTTCCATGACAATTGGGCTATATTATGAATTCATGTTTATTCCTAGGTTGCGCAAGTTTACTTACTTCTACCAATATGGAAATGATCGAAACATAAGTCTCAAACTCCTCATCATTAACAACACTTTACATATGCGTTTGATCCTCATGTTGTTATCTCTTATTTACATAAATTGTGATCTAGAGCAATCATGATCGTAACCACTAGTTTTACTACTTTTGTAGAAGGAACCCTCTATGTGGGTCTTTATTTACCATATATATATATATATATATATATATATATATATATACACACACACACACACATATATATATATATATATATATATATATATATATATATATATATATATATATATATATATATATATATATATATATATATATATATACACACACACACACACACACACACACACACACATATATATATATATATATATATATATATATATATATATATATATATATATATATATATATATATATATATATATATATATATATATATATATATATATATATATATATAATCCTCTTATTTGTATCTAGACACATAAAAAATGTCCATGCCCATTCATGCCCTCACGAACCTTCAACTCCTATATCAAAACATAAAACATGTTAATAAATCAATAAATTAAAGTCCAAAGTTCATCATTATATAAGTGATAATATGCCCCCAATCAAAAAGCAACTGACCTCAATTGATAGAAATAAAATAGAGATGGATGGTGCCAATCACATGTCCCATCGCTGAACAACATAAGCATGCCCATGAAAAAACATACATGAAAATGTATTTGGAGGAGTAAAATTAATGTGAATGTGAATGATATGCAAAAACCGAGTGATCATAATGAGGTGTTAATGAAGTCTTGTGGATCCATTGACGTTCTTCAACATTACATATATAACATTCTTGACTTTGCCTATTGTGGTCGGGAATTTTGTGAAGTATGGAAATGTGAACTTGAGCAATAGAGTCAGCCATAGGAATATCAGTTAGAAATAGTGACATGGGAGTGAGAAGCTTTTTACAACACAATTTCAAAACGTGCATGGTTAGAAGTTGTATGTGTTGTGTTATTAAAAGAAATTTTGCATCCCTATTAGTGGGAGTATATAATGGATAAAAACACAATAAATCAATTATAGTAATATTTGTAGCTTCACTTTGCCCATTAATTTTTGGATGAAATGAAAAAACTAAAATCTATTTTAGAGTCAAAATGTTGAAAAAACATAACCCAAAAGTGATCAGAAAAACAAACATCACGATCAGACAACATGACTTTTGGAAAACCATGATATGGAAACATACATTTAATGGACAACTTGGCAGCCTCAACACAAGGTCTTTTTCATGGAATAAAATATGCATATTTACTAAACATATCAACTATCATCCAAATCATATCATTATGGGATGAAGCCATAGGAAGAGCAGTGATGAAACCCATGAAATTTGTTCTCAAAACATAGCCTTCACTTTATACAAGGAAGGAAGAGTGCTTAATTTGCATCCTTGATCGACTCTTTGACACTTCTCAAAATCATACGTTTTGATTTGTAAGCTTTTCTTCTCTTTTATGATTGAGGTTGCATCCAATCTATCTATATATCATGGATAGTATCCAAGTTTATATTAGATTTCTTTGTCTACATGTCTATCCATATATCTATTTGTATCTCATGAGTTCCTTAGTCTTCCTTTAGGTACATGGCTTATCTCTAGAGATAAACTATCACAATCTGAGCTCCAAGCACACTAAATACACTTAAGAAAGCACTCTTGGCTCATTGTGGTGTCTAGAGTAAGCAAGACTAAGCCAATATATCACTCAAATTTCCTTAATTTTACCAAGAAATAATGGCTTTGCACGAGACAATCATTCCTGAGCACATAGTGGTTGTCTTAGGCTTTTCAATGATTTTCTCATGTGCGAGGTATAATGGATTATTTCTAGAGGACTACTGCATGCTCTTATGGTCTTTTGGACCTCCAATGGTTAAATCCAACAGTTATGCCCTCTATGTCATTAGGACAATTGAAGTGTTGTTCTTAATGTCTTCAAGTTCAAATGGATTGGATACTACCCATAAAGTGTGTTTCAGATTCAAAGGTAGGCTCAAAATTAGGTAGGTGCTCAAATACCATGGGATGTCACTTGACAATTTCTCTACTAGAGAAATTGTTCCCTTGCACTTAGAAATTTCCTTGAATTTCTCAATGTTTTGGTAATGTTCTACAGCCTTGGTCACTCCTAGATCGCAATTGAAGGTAATTTTGGTACTGAATCCGTCTAGGCTCAATTTTGATGGCCTTAATCTCTATGCTCTTAGGTCATTTGGTTTCTCATTTTCTACCTAGTTAGTTCTTCAAAAAGCATTCTGACACACATCAAGCTTCCTTCTCAATGTCTAGAAACTTGATGACTCATAAGAGCACTAACAAGTCTTAAGGATGCTTTCCAATGATTTCTCGATTTGATAAATTGTGGGTCTTATATGTGCATATTTTATGCTATATCTAAGTTGATTTCAGTAGCTCTTAGAGTCGGTGATAATCTCTCTTAACACAAACACACCTTGGAGTCCTAAAACTCTGCTTTGCACACCCATTTCACATGAGTTTTGGAAAAATACACTTAGAAATGGTCCTAAATGACTATTTGATTCTTCAAATTGAGCCCTAAAAATTGTGAAAAATCTCAAGAGGATTGGGAATTCACTCTCAAGGCTCAATGACTCCCTGATCTTTACACATTTGCACTTTGACTTCCATTATTCCTTGGCATCTTCCCAATGATCTTACATTCATTTCATGGCCCATTTGGAGAAACATTGGTGGGCCGCTTTACTTTGATAGTTCTTGTCCTTCACTTCATCCCTCTTTTGCAACCTCAACAAATGCTAGATAAAAGGGAGAGATATGTATTGCTCTACTCTATTTCCAAGTATTTGGTACTTCACATGGTTGTTGGTTCATATATGGATAATATTAATAGGAATGTGTCACTGTCAATGATTTACCTATGCAGGTAAACATGTTAGTACTTGGAGTTTTATGAGATTTTGACACTAGCCATATGCTCATTTTTCCCTTCATGGCGCAAGAGATTTTCGCTCAGCTCATCTACATGATATTTGCCTTGGCACAAATTAACCACCACTCAACAATCTCACAATTCCTAGGATAGAGATAAAGCATATAACAACCTTCGTAGGCTAGAAATTTCCTTTCACCTTGGAGAAAAAGTTTATTTTAAAGTTCATAAGCAATCAAGAACCTTGAAACACGAAATTGTCCAAAACTATCTCCAATGTATTGTGGCCCTTTCATAATCCTTAAAAATCTTTGAACCATTTGAAACTTTGAGAAGATTGTCAGATTCCTAGTGTTTAATGTCATTAGGCTAAAAAAGAAGCAAGCTCAATAGCACAATCTTGTATCTCTAGAAATAATAGTCAAACCTATTCCACTACAAAGCATCCCTCATGAACCATAGAGATTAATAAGCACTTGATATAGAAGTACAAGAAGTCGTTTACATAAAGAGAGCCTAGTTAATTAAAAATATGATACAAAGAAAAGCACCACTTCCGGATGAGTAAGTTCCATCAACAAAACATTTCCCTCTTTCTAAAGTTAAATTTAGGAAAAGAGGTAAATCTTTGAGAACGATTGCATGATCAACAAAACTAATGATGGTGCATAGAAGAATACTCCATGTAATATACTTCTACACATTTTCAATGGTGAAAATGATTTGAGGGGGGAATAATGTTGTATAAATACGCTTGATTTAAACCCTCATGCTATGTATTTTTTTCTTCTACCATTTGAATGGTGTCAAGCCTTAAGCTTAATGTATTGTAAGGCTTGGGAACCTTAGTCTTGGGAGAGACTTCTCCATGTTCCATATTTGGGTGTACATGAGAGGGGAATCCCAAATTTAATTAGGAGGCATGTGATATCCTTAGGAAGGTGCCAACATGAGGCACACTTGATCAACGTGTGGAAAATTCCAAGGACAAGCTCTTCACGGACTCGTTCAAGGGGATGGTTCAAAGAGACATGTGTTCTAATATGGGCTCCCCATGATAACCCATGAAAAACATGGGACTATTGATCCACTAGTTCCCAAATCTTCAAGCATGTAAAGATGGGATCATCTCATGCTTCCCTACCTTTTTTTCAAGAGGTTGTGTGACTATGACTATTCTTTATGAGATTGTGTTCATGGATGGAGGGTGGAATTCAAAGTGAAGAATGGGATAGTTAAGGCAAGTGTGCTCTCTAATGCATTTTTCCATTGACTATCCATTGACTTGGATGACGTTGGGATGGTCTAGAGGACATCTCGTACTACACCCCCCCATGTTTTCTTTCATGGAAGGAGCTAAAATTTGCATTTGCAATGGATGAGCATGCATAAGGGGAAAACAAGATACAAGTCACACCATATATGGAAAAACAAAGCATAGCCATTGGTGTGCCCATTGGAACTGTAAAAAAGAGTTCCTTTCCAAAACAGTGGAACATGGCAATTTACTCACACTGTTCAACTAGAAACATCAGCCATTACAACCATGTTAGCCATAATATGCATGTAACAAAAAACATACACGAAACCTACCATTCCATTTCTCTTCTCACATCCACATGCACCATGCTTGTCAAATCTATGGACAATGTTTCCCATAATGATAGACATCAACTCTCATGATCACCATATTCATAATCGTGACTTCCATTAAGGCACAAAGTTTACGTAGTACAAGATAAGGCTAGCAGGATGAGAAAATTAGTTATTCTCTTCCATCCTCTTTTGCTTGTATTTCCCTTGTTTTCTAGAGGGCCTTTTCACTCCTTCTTTTGTTTTGGCTTTGTACATCACAAACATTTGATGTAGTTTGCAATGCAGTTATAGTATTTCCAAGTATCCTTCATATAAATGTGGGTGATTCTTCTTCACCTATTCTATGAGGGAGCACCTAGTTCCTCCTCACTACTCCATGAAGGAAAAAAGCACCCTAAAACACACATTACATTCATATTCGAACTCCTCTTCTAGGCCCCTGAAGTATGCGCTCTTGGCGGTGACTCATTCCTATCAGTATTATCCATGTATGAAAATATGGGTGGATAAAGAGATCATAGAAAGATTGAACATAGCTTGATACAGATAGATAGAGTAGATAAGTAGATGGATAGACATGTAGACATAGAAATCTAGTATAAAATATAGATATATGGATTGGATCTGGTCTCAATCATATGGAAGAAGCAAAGCTTCCAAATCAAAACAAATGATTTTGAGAAGTGTCATTGAGCACATCAAGTGTGTGAAGTACCAGCTACTTGGAAATAGACTAGAGCAATAGGTATCTCTCCCTTCTATATAGAGTTTGTTGAGGTTGCAATAGAGAGATGAAGTGAAGGACAAGTACTATAGAAGTAAAGGGGACCACCAACTTTTCTCCACTTAGGCCATGAAATGAATGCAAGATCACTTGGAAGATGCGAAGAAACAATGGAAGTCGAAGTGCAACTATTTCCAATCAATTAGAAACAAAGTTGAGCATGAGTATTGTTGAGAATCTACATTAAAATGGACAAAGAAAAAGATTCAATGAGAAACTTGAAGATATGTTTAGAGCATATGTGTCTTCAAATCAAATTGAGTGGGAATACTATTTACCCTTAGTTCAATTCGCTTGCACTAGTGCCAAGCATTATGAAACTCGATTTAGTCCATTCATGTTAATATAAGGGTTTTAACCTAGAGCCCCATATGCACTTGATATAAAAAAAAGAAGTTGTTTAGATAAAGAGAGCCTAGTTAAGTACAAAGCTGAAGCAAAGCAAAGCACCACTTGGGAATGAGTAAGTTCCATCAATAGAACATTTCTCTCTTTTTAAATTTAAACTTAGAAAAAGAAGTAAATCGTTGGGAATGAGTGCATGATCAACAACACTAATCATGGTGCATAGGAGAATACTCCATGTAGTATACTTCTACACATTTTCAATGATGAAATGATTTGAGGGAGGAAGAATGTTGTATAAATACCCTTGGTTTGAACCCTTAGGCTATGTATTTATTTTTTCTCCCATTTTAATGGTTTCAACCTTTAGGCTTAATGTAATGTAATACTTGGGAAAGGAGAAGCTTATCCATGTGCCGATATCCTCGGAGTAGAAAACCAAGCTCCAAGCACTGCACGCGATACTCTGCATAGAGGCTGAAGAATACGTAGTGAAACACGGTACACAAGGAGCATGCACACAGACTTCTTAGGTGTTACGAATGTGGTCAAACTTACAGTATATGGCTGACCAAGCCACTATATGTTTGATTAAAGAACATATACAAAGAAGTGTTTGGTGGCCATTTGGCCTTTCACTGGACACTAACGGTAACAAAATGGGAGAAAAAATAAATACATAACCTAAGGGTGCAAACCAAGGGTATTTATACAACATTCTTCCCCCCTCAAATCATTTTCATCATTGAAAATGTGTAGACGTATACTACATGGAGTATTCTCCTATGCACCATAATTAGTCTTGTTGACCATGCACTCATTCTCAAAGATTTAACTCTCTTTTTAAATTTAAATTTAAAAAGAGAGAAATGTTCTATTGATGGAACTTACTCATTCCCAAGTGGTGCTTTGCTTTGCTTCATCTTGTACTTAACTAGGCTCTCTTTATCTAAAAGACTTCTTGTATTTCTATATCAAGTGCATACTAATCTCTCGTTCATTAAGGGATGCCTTGTAGTGGTATAGGTTGGACTATTGTTTCCAAGGATACAAGATTTTCTTGCTGAGCTTGCTTCTTTTTTAGCCTAATGATATTAAACACTAGGAATCAGACAATATTCTCAAAGCTTCAATTGGTTCCAAGATTTCTAAGGATTATGAAAGGGCCACAATACATTGGAGATAGTTTCGGAAAATGTCAGGTTTTTGATTGCTTACGAACTTTTAAATAAACTTTCTCTCCAAGGTAAAAGGAGATTTCTAGACTTTGAAGGTTGTTATATGCTTTATGTCTATCCTAGGCTTTCCTTAGGTTCTCTTAAGCTTCCTTTGGCTTAAAGTTCATGCCTTCCAAGAAATCTTTAGGAGCTTGGACTTTCTGATTTTGTTGTGTGACAACATATGGGGCTCTAGGTTGAAACCCTTATATTAACATGAATGGACTAAATCCAGTTGCAGAATGCTTGGCACTAGTGCAAGCCTATTGAACATTTTGTACTACATCCCCCCCCCCCCTAATTTAGTCTCTCATGGAAGGAGCTAAAATTGGGCCTTGCAATGGACCAGCATGCATAAATGGGAGGGAAGATACAAGGTAACAATTGAATAGAATGATAATGGAGCTAGAGGAGTCCAAACACCAGTAAGGCTCAAAGAAGCATGACCAAGTGTTAGATTCTCGAAGAGAATTCAACAATATTCCCAAAAAAATGATTGAATGAACAGTAATGACCAACCAGAAAGATTATGTTAGAATAAATGTGCTCACACCAATAAGTGTATCAAGGAGTAAATCGACCATTGTATAGTTGACAAAACTAAAAAAATCTGGGAAAATTTGCTAGAGTATCCTCTGCAAAATGAGTAAATGGCTAATGTCAAAGTCTCATAAAACTGCAAGGACTAACATGTTTACCTACATAGTGGATCATTGACTCCACTACATATAATCAGTTACCCGAAAGAAGCCAACTAGGCTTATCAACCACCTCCTATGGCGATGTTGGGTAAGTCTTCCACTTGCATCGTCGAAGAGACCCCAACATCTGGGTGTCTCCTAGTTGAGAAAACCTCACCACAACCCTCTTTATCAAATGTAAAAGGCTTTATGCAAAAAGGTAACCACTATATCAATGACCACATGGACATACATAAGTGGTATCCACAGAAGCCTACATAGTGTATATGTGCTTAATATATGCAGTAAAATGACATGGAAGGGTTGAATGCACAGCCCAAAAACTAGCCACCAACGCCTGTAAGTGTTTGTGAACTATGTTGTTTAGGTTCAAAAAACCTGCATAAGTTTGCAGTGGTTGCTCCCACCACAACTGAAAACATTTTGAGAAACCTGTAGATTTATGAGTGTGGCTTAAAACATGGCTCCAAAGGTGAATACTTATTTTTAGACAAGTAAAAAGAACACTCTTCTTGATGTTCTTGAACCTATGTGAAGAGACCTATTCACGAAAGATCTCCAAAATGGCTCCAAAAATCACCGCAAAAATGCTTCAAAAACAGGCTTTGAAAGAAAAGAATGAAGCTTTGAGGGACCAAAACATGTTCAAGGTAATGTTCACCTTAGTCTTTCCCCTTCTTTAGACACCACAAGAGTGTAGCGCTTGCCACGGTTAAGCGAGCTCCGAGGGGAACAGTACTGGGATGAGTGACCTTTCGGGAAGTACCGGGAACCTCTATCTTCCTTGATTGTTGAGGTCCTCCATCGCATGCATCCAATGCTGCCAACAATGAATTTAGTGACTCGGATGACAAGATATGCCAAGGTCTATACCTTTGTCACTGCCTTAGTCATAAGCCTTGGAGAAAGCCTTGGGTGGGCGGGCACGTGCTCGCTTCACTTGCACAAAAGGAACAAAGCTTTTGCATCAAAGTGCTCTAGTATCAGTGAAGTATTTTGATGACGATACACCAGAGTGTGCTCTCCTTCTCTAGAGCTCCACAACGATATCCTCAAAGTAGAAAACCGAGCTCCAAGCGCTACACATGATACTCTGCATAGAGGCTGTAGAATATGTAATAAAACACGGTACACAGGGAGCATGCATATAGACTTCTTAGGTGTTACGAATGTGGTCAAACTTACAGTATGTGGCTGACCAAGCCACTATATGTTTTATTAAAGAGCATATAAAAAGAAGTGTTTGGTGGCCATTTGGCCTTTCACGTGGACACTAATGGTAACAAAATGGAAGAAAAAATAAATACATAACCTAAGGGTTCAGACCACAGTGCTTTTCCTTCAGTTCATCTGTCTATTGCAACCTCTAGAAGGGAGAGTTGGTACTTCACACACTTGATGTACTCTTTGACACTTTTCAAAATCATGCATTTTCATTTGGAGGCTTTGCTTTTTTCTTGCCATAGCCCAAAGCTCATCTATTGAGCTAAGTGAACCCACTTATCTATACTAAATTGGCCATATCTTGCACGTCCAAGAACCAAATTTGGAGATTGTTCTCTTGATGTTGGCATTTGCTCTTTCATCGTGAATGACCCTCTTTGGAGCATAGTTTGAAGCACCGACTATTGGAAGAGTTTTGGCAGAGGTTGGACCATCTTCAACACGTGCACACACTTGCAAATTATCTTCTGAACCTCAAAATAAGTCTCTTATCCATTAATATGCATTATTGCTTTCTTTTTGCATCATATTGCATATAGGAGATGCATTTTTGCATAGTATCTAGAGTATACGTGTAGTTAAGATGTGGACTTGTATGGTGCGATGCATGTATTCTTCTTTGCAGAGACATGTAAGTATTTTCTTGTAGGTTAGCACGAAAAAAAATATAAATTTGTCTGGGTGTGCAATCCCTTCAATCTATTTGTAGTTAGATTATGCCTGTTCGCACTGTTATTGCGGAAACTGCTTGACGATTTCTTGGTATAATTTTTTCGATTTTCAAAATTGTGTCATTATGCTACCAAAATTTCTAGAAATTTAGTATGCATTTGCATTAAAAAGTACAAAACATACTAAAAGTTTATTGTTTCTTCATTTTTCCATTGAGCAAAGGCTTGTGATTTGTTTCTTTTCCACTGCCACTTACTTATTTAGGTGTAAACAGAGCGTACTATTTGAAAATCACAAAAACAAAATCTACAAATTAGAAAATAAAAAACAAATTGACTTGGAAGAGCAACCCGCAACTCCTATGCAAACCATGAGTAATAGAATTACGAGTCTAGAGAGCACCCTCCATGATATCTTGGAACACGTGCATGGTTCCAAGAAAGAGGGAGTTGTGCGAGAGTATGGTTTGCTAGGGATGGACGTAGATGCTCCAAATGAGCTTCTAGCCCGAGAAATCCCTAGAGATAGCATTCTAGTCAGAGACACCACATGGCAACTTAAGGATCTTAAGCCTTCTAGATATCATGGTTTGACTAGTGCTAGGACTCCTGATGTTGTTGAGTAGTGGCTCAACAATTGGGAATAGTGCTTCTGCTTGTGTCATATTATGGATGATAGACACAAGATTCAGGAGGCCACGTATAAGCTTATGGATGTTGCCCATAGGTGGTGGCATAAGATCGAACAAAATAAGAAAGAGCCCAAGAGTTGGGATCAGTTCAAGATCTTGTTCTATAATAACTTTGTACTCCTTGATGAGAGACCTAGCGCACTAGACACTTGGTTCTTCATCAATCAGAAGAATCAAAGAGTTTAGGAGTACGTGGATAAGTACACAGAGGTGCTTCTTAAAGTGCTTGATACTATTCCAAAGTTTCTCTAGGTTCAAAAGTTTATCTTGGGACTTACGGAAACTATTAGACCATTGGTGAGGAAGGAGAGATGGCTTTAGTCTATGAGGATGGACATAGGGGCAGAGGCTTCTAGAGTGAGAGGTCCTCATGACCTAAGGTTAGTCGATCCTTCCACAAACTTACTCCTAGTTTGATCAGTGCACATCATTCTTGAGAGGCTAAGCAGGTGCATATGATCAAGAAAGTCACAAGAGGGAAGAGAAAAGTGCATGCTCTGGCTGAGAGGTCTTATAACAAGAAGGCAATGAATGAAGGATTATGCTATGGGTGTCTAGGGCAGCACCTATTCACGGACTATCCTCAGGAAAAGAAGATACCCGCCACCATAGTCATCAATCTCACTCAGGAAGGGGGTGATGATAATGACGAATTTGGAGATTCCTCATCAGTGCTTGAAGTAATTTGATGATGATGCACCATAGTGTGCTCTCCTTGTCGCAAGCTCCACACTGATATCCGTGGAGTAAAAATCTGAGCTCCTAAGGCCACACATCGTACTCTACAGAGAGACTGTAGAATATGCAAAAAAACACAGTACACAAGGAGCACGAAGATAGACTTTTATAGGTCTTACAAATGCAGTCAAACTTATAGTGTTTCGCTGACCAGTCCACTATATGTTTTATTAAAGAACATATACAAAGAAGTGTCCAGTGGCCATTTGGCCTTTCACATGGACACTGATGGTATAGTCTCCCACTAAAGGCCAATATGGCCAAAGTAACTATGGGAGAAAAATAAAGAATGATACAGAATACTTGAGTGTAAGTATACAAACTATACCTCCCACCTAATGGGCATGTTACACAGTATACAAATGACTGTGTAAGATCATGAATCAAGTAACCCCCATCAAGTGACAATAGTGTCGAAAGATATCTTGTGGTAGAGCTTTAGTCAAAACGTCTGCAACATTATCTTGAGTGTGAACCTTCTCGAGTGTGAGCTTAATGCATTTCTAGTTGAGTGCTGAAAATACACAGTGGGTGGAGCTTAAGTCATGGCTAATGATGGCCCATAGAAAGCCTTTTCTGAGCTTCATGTTAATTTTGCCTGCTCCATGCCGACTTACTCAACAAAGATGGTACATTATTCCCGACAACATCACTCGATACAAAACAGCCCTCCAATGGTCGAGCGTATGTGGCAGACGGCAATCTTCTCATTCCCAAAAGGTGGAAAAGTCTCTCAATGCTATGTGAGCTGTTTCTCACAGGAGAATGGAATAGTCAAACAAAAAGGAAAGGTTTGCGTACTAGATTCTCGGGATTTGAGAAGAAAATTCATGCATGATAACCATGATGTCCTTGCCCAGGACATCCTGGTGTTGACAAGACAATACAACTTGTTAGATGAACATTTTGGTGGTCTAGATTAGCAAGAGATGTCCACAATTATGTTAAAAAATGCTTTATGTGTCAATTCAACAAAGCAAAAAGGGTAAAGACACTAGGTCTTTTGCATCCTTTATATATTCCAGATCATAACTAGGACAATGTATCCATGAACTTCATAGTCAGAAACCGTGGACCAAAGGAAGTAGGAAACTATCTTAGTTGTGGTAGATAGATTAAGCAAGATGGCTCATTTCATACCCATGCAAGAGATTATAGAAATTCCATATAATAGAGTTCTTTATCCAGCATGTCTTCAGATTGCATGGGTTACCAACATCCATAGTTTCATATAGGGATTTTAGATTCATAGGATACTTCTGGAAGTTTGTATTTGAGAAAATAAAAGTGCCATTAAAGATGAGTAGTGGTGATCATCCTTAGACAGATGGTCAAACCAAGAGGGTCGAGCAAATACTCGAGGACATGTTGAGGGCATATGTGTTTGAGAGACAGACCAATTGGGATAGTTATTTGCCACTAATTGAGTTTGCTTATAACAATAGACCTCACAAGGTGACATATATGTATTCTCCTTTTGAGATGATATGGCATGAATTTGAATGCTCCCAGTACCATAGGCATGCCAAAGAGATGTCCTAGTGCTTCAGAGTTCTTAGCAAACCTACAAGAAAAATTATAAATAGCTAAAGCCAAGATGTAGCAAGCTGCTGATAGGGCTAAAGAGTATGCTGATAGGAAGAGATATCATTGATCCTTTGAGGAGGGAGACAAAGTCTTTCTTCAGGTACGAGCTAGATCTACTTCACTCTCCACAGGGAAGTGTAGTAAGCTTTCACCAAGATTTTGTGGACCTTGGAAAAGCTAAGTGAATTTGCATAGAAATTAGAGCTTCCTCTAGATTGCAGAGTTCATCTTGTGTTTCATGTCAGTAAACTTCAAAAGTATATCTCTAGGGAGGATAATCTAATAGAGGGTATTGCTTCTTTACAAGCAAGTGATAGCACATATCATTCTCTAGACAGGATACTAGATCAGAGATATGTCATCCAGGAGTATCTAGTAACCTGGAAAGGATTACCACTTACTGACTCTACTTGGGAATTAGAAGCTTTGGTTCACAAGTATTTTCCCTCATTGATCATTGAGGACAATGATCTTTAGAAGGGGGAGAGTGTTAGACATTGATCCACAGGGATCATGATATTGGTCCATAGGGCTCATTCCATGTGTGAGGGACAAGGGCGAGCTAGCAAAGGTCCCAAGCTCGGGGGATATCCTAAGGTAATTGGTATTAATGGGGATGAGTGTTGCATGATGGCCACATGTTGACACTAGACCATTCCAGAACATTGCTAATTTTAGAGTGCAAGAGGGTATGTATGGATGGGAGGAGAGTGTCACACACATCATTCAAGCCTTTCTTAAATTGTTCATCTTGAAGACTTCTTCCATAGTAGCAAACATGAAGACATCATAGCCTTCATAATCATAGCATTCATTCATGTGTTGCTCATTGATTGACATTTCTAATGTTAAAAATATTCAAATCCAATTGTACGTTCATGATTGAAGAACATAGGCATTTATGTCGGATCTTCGATTGGTCTATTTAATGGTTTGTGTATGCCTTCTTTCTCTTTGTATTTAATTATGGCTTTGCACATGGTTCCTTTACAAATTGTCAAGTTAGTGTCTTCTTGCATCTAGGAAGGAACCTTTGAATGCACACTATGTACAGAGGCCATCTCTTCATCTTCGTGAAAGGATTTCCATTGTAGTGGAGTAATGTCTTGAAAAGAGAAATATTTTAGATTGATCTTTTTGTTCACACCTAAGTGTTGTAAGCATAAGGAATTAGATCCCCAATGAGCTCTCTCGTGAAAGGTCTTCCTAAGATCATTTCATAATTTCTTGCTTTTCCAAACTGACAAACAGTCATCCTCTACTCAAACTTAACTCGAGACATAGAGAGTACTAGTTCTTCCAAAATTTCAAGAGAACAGTCTACATGTCCATTTGCTAATTGGAATTTCATGCACGTGGACCTCAACGAAAGGTTTCCCCATTTCTCCCAAATCTCTATAGTTTCTATGGCTACTCTTGCACCCAAGACTAATATTGCTTCTATCATGTAATCATTGTAGAGGGTAGAAAAACATGTGTTTCCATCGTCCCCTTCACTGTAATCTCCAAGATTATGCAATGAAATTTGTTTTATACATGAACTCGCTTGCATAGAAGTTGTGTCTAAGTTGGATTAATCTTGTTACTTCACTCATTGGTCTAGATTTTCCCAAAGATGTGGCTTTACTTAAGTAAGCATGCATGAAACTCTCATTTTTTTAAGGACTTCTTCTATGCTTACTTCAGGAGTGCATCTCCATTTTGTATCCAAGAGATACTCCATTTCATGTCATTTTATTTTATCTCATTGTGTTTAGGTACCTTGTCATTTGCTTCTACCAGTGTATTCATTCTAGTTCAAGGGGGATTATCCATTCTCTAACACTCTTTCATTTTGTGAGAACATTCTTCTTTCATTTTTCTTCCATGGATGTACTCTCTACACTTATTATCGTAAATATAAGTGCTTTTTCTTTTTTATTAGAAATCTTTGATGACTCTCCATACTCATATATACTATCAACTGCAGTGACCCTTGACTTGATCTTCCAATAAAAGTTAGATCTTTTTCTTTATCCAAACCCTTCCTCTCATCACAAGTTCTTGTGGCCTGAGGTAAGCACTCATCTCCTTCAGTCATATATTCTTTATCTTCATCCATGGCTTGCAAACATTCTTACATGGATACCATGAAAGTGTTTCATCAAAGTTTATATCTCTTGAAACAACAACCTTATTGGAAAGAGGATTATGTCATCTATATCCTCTTTATATATCTACATAACCAATAAATATACACTTTTCTCATTTAACATCAAGCTTTGATCTTACTTCAGTACGTACATGCACGTGACATATGCAACCAGATATTTTTAAATGCCTTACACTAGGTTTCCTTCCATGCCATACCTTATATGGTGCCAAATGATGAACTTTGACAATAGGAACTCTATTCATAATTTACACACTTTTTCTTAAAGCTTCAACCCTAAAACAATTAAGAAAACATATATTATTTAGCAAGCTTCTAAACAAGTCTACTTTGACTCTATTACTTGTCTCTATAACTCCATTATGTGGAGTATACTTGCATGTCACTTCTCTTCAAGTACCTTGATGTGGACATGTGGCCATCCTGCACACTCTTTCCCATTACATTTTAAGTGCATCAGGGTATCTCCTGAGCTAGGGACCTTGGCTAATCTTAGCCCTTGCCCCACACACATCTGAAGGTCTCTATAGACCAATTTCTAACACTCTCTCCACCTTTTAAATATCATTGTCCCCAATTATGAATGAGGGAAAGTACTTGTGAACTAGAGCTTTTGATTCCGAAGTAGAGGTTTTAAGCGGCAATCCTCTCCAAGCCACCAAATTCTCCTAGATGAAACACTTTTGCAACTACTTCTATCTCTGATCTAGTATCTTGTCTGAAGAATGATCCATGTTTTCACTTTCTTGCAAATGAAAAATACCCTCTAATAGATGATCATCCCTCGAAATATACTCTGTAAGTTTACTAACCTGAAACACTAGATGGACTCTGCAATTTGGAGGAAGCTCTAATCAATATGCAACATCACTAAGCTTCTTTACTATCTTCCAAGGTCTACAAAGCCTTGGTGAGATCTTAGTGCACTTCCCTATGGATAGTGAAGTAGGTCTAGCTGGAACTTGAAGATAAAATCTATCTCCTTCTTCAAAGAATCTAGGAGATCTCTTCTTATCTAGGAGATCCCAATAGTAGTAGATAGATTGAGCAATGTGGAAGAAGTGAGCCACATTGCTCAATCTATCTACTACTACTGGGATAGCATCCCGCTCCCTTTGGGTTCGCAGTATCCCCACCATGAAGTCCATGGATGCACTATCCCAATTCTACTATGAAATTTGTAAAGGATGTAAAAGAGTGGTGTCTTAACCATTTTTGTCTTGTTGATCTAACACATAAAGCATTGTTTATCATATGCATGGACATCTCTGGTTTCTCAAGGCCACTATAATGTTCTTCTAACTAGGTGAATGGTCTTGTAAATTCAAGGATGGTTTCTACACAATGAACATCATGGTGATCATGCATGACTTTTCTTCTCATCTCCTAGGAATCTAGTATGCAAACATTTCCTTTCTATTTAACTATTCCATTCTCCATTGAGAAATTAGAATATAGAATTGACTTGTTTGATTTAGTAGGGTAAGTCTTATATCTAACTACCTCATCTCCTATAATAGAGTCATCACTCATGGCTCTAATGATGTGCAACAAATGTGGATCTTCCACCTTATCTTCATTTATCTCTTGGAGCAATGAGCTTTCTAGAACTGTAAACTTCATTTGATACATTATATAAGATAATGCATCAACTACAATATTCTATTTGCCTCTTCTATATAGGATTTCCATGTGAAATTCTTGCATGAGCCCAACAAGCCTATGTGCCTCAAAGATTTGGCTAACTACAAAAATACTTCAGTGTATGGGGATTTTTATACAACTTAAAGTGTTCAAGAAAAAGATAGTGTCTCGAGTCTTTAAGAGCATGCACCACTGGATACAACTCCTATTCATGCACTTGCCAATTGCATTGTGGACTAGTTAACATTTTACTTTCAAAATCTATCGTCCTACCATCTTGGGTTAGAACTACCCCTATGGCTATGCCACTAGAATTTGTCTCTAACTCAAATGGTTTCTATGGATCTACCACTTTGAGTATTGAAGCTTCTAAAACATCTTGTTGCTCTTGCTTCCATGGAAAAGATACCTTGCTATGATGAGAATTTGTCATAGGTGTTTCCATCGATGAATAAGATAAAATGAAATTTTGGTAGAAATTGGAAAGTCCTAGAAATGATCGAAGTTGCTTGTCATCTTGAGGAGTTGGCCATGCCAAAATAACTGAGACCTACTTGGGATCCATATGAACCCCATCGGCCAATACCTAATGCCCTAGATACTATATCGCTAGAAGAAACATATGAGTGTTGTCTAGATTTACAAACAATTGATTTTCCTTTAGTTTATTCAACACTAATCTTCAATGAATCTCTTCCAAAGAACCATCAAAACATTATTTGAATACGTAATGAAGGAGATACTCTTCAAGATTTGGACACAAAGCTATAACCACATAGAGACGGCCATATGACTATCTTGAACTGTAAAGGATATCACAATTTGTCCTCTCTTATTTGATAAATTATCTAAAAACCTTCCCAATACAACTAAGCTTGTGGTACAAACTTGGGGTGCATGTATTCCATGGCCTAAGGGGTGAAATAAGCCAAATATGGCTGACCTTTGAAAAGAAGCCACATCAACCTTCCACTAGAGCATCACAAGAACATCCTTGTCACTCATCCATTTGAGTAATCATGTTCCAAATATTGCATGGTACTCTAGTCATCCTTCATCCTTTATTTGAGCCTTCTTGAAGCATTTGAAGGCCTCCCAAAGGTATTTCCACCTTTTGGAACTTGTACCTCAACCTATACATAAGAAACATGTTCTCAACATTTGCAAACCACCTTTTAGGCTTATTGTGTCTCAGCATTACGAGATAGAGAAGAGAACTCAAGATTATTTAGATACAGGGTTCATTAAACCCAATAATTCACTATGGGCATTAGAAATGCTCCTCCTTAAGAAGAACGATAGCTCTATGAAGTTATCTATAGATTATATAACACTACAAAGCTAATGGTTTAAAATAGGTTTGCAATGCTTAAGTTTGTAGACCCATTTAATCAATTAAATGAAGCTTGGTATTTTAACAAGCTTGATCTTACATCATGATATCATCAAATAAGGGTTAGGTCAAAGAATGTTGCTAAGACTACTTTTAGGACTTGTTGGAGTTAGACGTCTGCGGAAGCACGCGAACAACACAAGGAAGAAGAAGAAGCTTGGAGCACAACACACAAGACTGAATATATTACTAGAGAATGTACAAAGATAAGTAGCCCATTAGGGCAATAGGCGTATATACAAGCCGGGGGAAAAAAACCTCCTAAAGAGGGAAAAAAGTGCCCGGGTGGTCCTAGAGTGTTCACACACATCACTACCTAAATATATCAACAAATCCCCCGTGGGAGTGATGCGGTGAACAAGGAGCTAGCAATCATGTATAAGGAAGTGCCAAGTTCTGTGGAAATCACTCCATGAAAGGAAGTAAGCCCAAAGCTTTGCGGAAAGCTTCAAACTTCTCCCTAGGTAGAGCCTTCGTGAAAAGCTCTGCAATGTTCTCTTGCGTGGGCACATATGCCAAGCTGCTCTCCCTAGCAGAGAACTCTCCCTGACATAATGATAATGCACCTCAATGTGCTTAGTGCGAGCATGGAACACAGGGTTCCTTGCAACTGCCAATGCGCTCTGACTGTCAGTGAAGATGGTGGTGGCAGAGGACTGACCAACACCCAAATCAGCCATAAGGCGTCTGAGCCACACACACTCAACAGTAGCTGTGAAAGCTGCCCTATACTCAGCCTCACAACTGGAAGTGGCCACAGTAGGCTGCTTCTTGCTCAACCAAGATATACATGAGCTACCAAGCATGAAGCAAAAGCCACTAGTGGACACACGAATGTCATAGCAACCAGCCCAGTCTGAGTTAGAAAAAGCATGCAAATCTGGTGGTAGTGATCCCCCCTTGGGATAAAACAAACCAAGTAGCCGAGTACCACTCAAGTAGCGAAAGATGCGCTTAACCGCCTGCCAATGCTTGACACCTGGGCAATGCATAAACCTGCTCATCTGTGAGATAGCAAACTGAATATCTGGCCGAGTAATGCATAAGTAAATCAGACATCCAACAGCCTCTTGATAGAGGACATCATCAAATGCATCTCCAGCATCATGAAGACTCAATCGTAAACCTGTCTCCATAGGAGTGGCAATAGGCTTACAATCTTCAAGGCCGAAACACTGCAATAATGTGTCAATATATTTCATTTGACACAAAGCCAATCCACCATCAACTTGCATAAACTGAATGCCCAAATAGTGATGCAAATGCCTCAAATCAGACATCTCAAATGAGGCATGCAAATCAGCCTTAAAATCAACAATATGCTTCTCAATAGGACCAGTGAGCAGCATGTCATCAACATAGACAACAATGATCAGAAGCACATCATTAGCACGCTTAACATATAAGGTGCTCTCAGTTGGACTATTCGCAAAACCATGTGCAATCAGATAGGCATGTATCTTCTCATACCAAGCACGTGGTGCTTGCATTAAACCATATAATGCCTTCTTTAACCAGCACACCTGGTTTTCATGCCCTTTCTGCACAAAACCATGGGGGTGAAAAACATACACTTCTTCATGCAAGTTACCATTCAAAAATGCAGTTTTAATGTCCAACTGATGTACATTCCAACCATGATGGGCTGCAAGTGCACAGATGCTCCGAACAGTAGTCATACGACATGTGGGTGCAAAGGTCTCATCAAAATCAATGCCTCTTTCCTGTGCATAACCCTTTGCAACAAGCCTAGCTTTATACTTGTCAATTATACCATCAGGTTTACGCTTCAGCTTGTATACCCACTTAGTGCTAATGGCTTTCTTGCCAGGAGGCAAGTCACATAACGACCAAGTACCATTCTTCATTATAGCATCATATTCAGATTGCATAACAGCCATCCAATTTTCTGAATTTTGTGTTTCATCAAAAGAAACAGGCTCATTCTCATCATAGAGACTAGATGGAGCCATAACATAGCAATCTAATGCAAAGGAGGCACTATGAGAGCCTGAACGAGTACGATATGACAAAGGTACATCTAATTTGCTGTCACGCAAAGTCTACACCAGCCATTTTGGCATATTTTTGGCTCCTCAATATCATCTCTCTCCTCAACAATTGCATCATGTAAATCTGCATCAGAAATAGGATGATCTGCATGAAAGCAATGGCTGAATAGCATCTTCCACAAAAACAACATCACGGCTAACCAGAATGCGTTTAGTTTGTGGATGATACAGACGATAGCCTTTACTTTCAGAACTGTACCCAACAAAAATACATTTTACTGCCTTATCATCCAATTTTCTGCGATGTTGTTCAGGCACTAGTGCATATGCCAAACAACCAAAAACCCATAGATGAGCAACAGATGGCTTGCGATCATGCCAAGCCTCATATGGAGTGATAGACTGCAGCGCTTTAGTGGGACACCTGTTAAGTACATATGCTGCACACATGACAACCTCAAGCCTGAAACTATGTGGTAAAGCCTGACTCTTGACCATACATCTCGCCAACTCCATGAGTGACCTGTTCTTCCGTTCAGCAACTCCATTCTGTTGAGGTGTATACGTCACTGTACACAGGTGTTTTATCCCACGTTCAGCCAGAAATGCGTTAAAATCAGAAGACATATATTCCCCCCCTCGATCAGAATGGAGGATTCCCATTTTACATCCTGACAGATTTTCAGCCAAAACCAAAAATTGTTTGAAGCACAAAAACACTTCGGACTTTGCCTTCAATGGACATACCCATGTATGCCTAGAAAAATCATCAATGAAAGTCACGAAGTAAAGATAGTTTCCAAAAGAAGGTGTTTGCATAGGACCACATACATCACTATGTACAAGCTGCAATTTTTGCGTAGCCCAAACCGAACCATGTTTTGGAAAGGAGGAGTGCTGCATTTTGCCCAAAATACAGCCTTCACATACATGTTTTCGAGGTGCCTCAAGCTTGGGCAAAGAAGACACCATATCAGATTTCTGCAGGCATAGCAAACTAGCAAAATTCAGATGACCAAAGCGTGCATGCCAAAGCTTTGCATCTGGCATAGCCTCAGAATCATGAACTGCACATGCCAAATCATTCACAGATCTTTCACAGTCTATGAGCTTATACAGCCCATGACATAAAATGCCAAAAGCAATAATAACATCACTATTTGACAGATCATGAACTGTACATCTGTCATCAATAAATTTCACAACCAAGCCAATCTTGGCTAATGCAGAAATTGATAACAGATTCTTCTTGATCCCTAGCACAAATAAAGCATCTGACAAGGTGAAAGAACTACCATCAGCAATAGTCAGAATGATCTTACCAACTCCCCTAACAGGATAAGAGGAGTTGTTGGCGCATGTGACAGTATTCCCTGTAGGGGCAGGCTCGAGTGAAGAGAAGAAACTATGCAGCGAGGTAATATGTTTGGTCGCCCCACTATCAAAGTACCAAACATCTGAGTCCACTACAGACATGCACTGCTCATGAGAAGATGGGTCAAAACTGCAAATAGTAGTAAACGCCCATTCTTCTTCCTTCACAAGATTAGCAGACTTTGTTTTTGGTGTAGAGGCTTCTACAACAACCATTCCAGCCTCCTTTTTCTTTGCCTCTTTTGCAGCGAGTTTTGGACAGTTCTTTATGATATGATCATTCCCTTTACAGTACTTGCAAAACAATTTCTGCTTTTCTGATTTCTTCTCATCTTTATCCTGGTTCTTTGAATGTGCGGCATTTGCAGATTTTTGCTTACTAGTAGAAGAGCTCCATTTTCCTTTGCCCTTCTGACTAGCCAGGAAAGCTTGATCTGCAATACTCATAATGGACCTATTTTGCCTGGACTGATCTTCCTGTAACAGAACATAGACTAACCACTCAAATGACAAGGCATTTAGATTGCCTTTCATCATCAATGGAAGAGTAGAAGCAAAACTCTGATATGAATCAGGAAGACCATTCAGAACGGTCTGCACAAGTGAGCTATCTGGTATAACCTCATCAACAGAAATCAAGTGTTCCTTCAAGTCTTTGATCTTTGTTAGAAAACTGTCCATATAATCACCTTCATTCATGTGCTCACTCTCCAACTGTTTTCGGAGGCAAGCAACATGAGCCTCATTCCTAGCCTGGTACAATGTGGTAAGTGTATCCCAAGCATCCTTTGCTATTCTGCAAGAGCGAATGTGAGGAATAATAGCACGTTTGATAGACAAAGCTATCAATGCATGTGCTTGAGCATCTCTGCCATCCCAACGAATTTGCTTTGCAGTAGGTGCAACAGAAACAGCAGCACGAACAGGAATCTGCAGAATATCATCTTCGACACCATCTCCATCAGCTTCAGCACCTGTATTTGCAGTGCCTGTAGTCGCAGGTGTAACAGGATGTCTTTCAACACCGTGCACAATGTTCCGCAGTCCTTTTGCAACCAATACATGTCGCATCATATAGGCCCATAATGGGTAGTTGGTACCATCCAACTTATCCTCAATAGCCAACATATGGAATACATCACTGCTTTCAGCCATGGCCAGTGACTAAAATAACTTGATGCAAAAAATTGATTGTATCTCAAAAAGTTGAACGGAACTGCCCAGACGAGTTCTGCTAAACCTGTAGTAGACTTCGAGACGCTTATACTGGCGAATCAAAACATGTATATATCTTTGGCACAAAAAGACAAAATAGCTTGCACAAGCACTGTGATAGTGCATTCGGAGGTCGAAACGAGCTCAGATCGCGATTTCAGCACCACTTAGCGAAGCTGTTTTGATCTCTGAAACACCCTGAGTATGCTCACCAAATTTCGTGCGAATCTGAACCTCCAACCGGAGACGACACCCTAGATGAAGCGGCAACCTGCTCTGATACCAATTGTTGGAGTTAGACGTCTGCGGAAGCACGTGAACAACACAAGGAAGAAGAAGAAGCTTGGAGCACAACACACAAGACTGAATGTATTACTAGAAAATGTACAAACATAAGTAGCCCATTAGGGCAATAGGTGTATATACAAGCCGGGGGAAAAAAACCTCCTAAAGAGGGAAAAAAGTGCCCCGGTAGTCCTAGAGTGTTCACACACATCACTACCTAAATATATCAACAGGACTAAATATGTGTATTATAAGTTTTGGTGATGTCATTTGGTCTAATCAATGCTCAAACCCCATCCATGGAGCTCATGAATAGTGTTTTATAGTCATACCTAGGGTAGATTATGTGCATCCTTCTCGATAGTAGGCTAGAGTACCCCATATCTCCTAAGATTTTACATCCTGGTTATCTGAGTGTGGTGGTGACCTAACAATCCTATGTGATTTTTTCTTATCAATTCAGCTTTCTTTGTCATCAAGACAACAAAGAAATATTCCTTAACTATCTTGACAACACAAAATCCTTCCAATTATGTGAAAATTTTTTGTTTATTTTATAAAGTTATGTATTTTGGAATCATCTCAAGGTGAGATCTAGCTATCAGAGCTGGTTTTATCTTCTCTACCCACATGGGGACTACATCTCAGTTAAATAGATAAGCATTAGATAGATAATCAACTAACCTTTTGATTGCACAAGATGTCTCAATCTTCATGGTTTTGACCAATCCAAATCCTACATATTTCATTGTGGTATAAATTATTTTCGTAACATTGAATTTTGCACTAGCATTTGCAATAGGAAAATCCATATTGCTAGTAGATGCAGGTTGTGTGAATTTGCATCCTATGGCATAGTTTGATGCATCCATGTGGACATGGAATGAGAAATACTTTTAAAGTTCCTCTTAGATGGGAGAAGTCCTCAACCTCCTCCTTAGTTCCAAGAATGCTTCTACACATTATCCATTGGAAGTGTGTGCGCAAACCATAGAGTGGTTTTGCAATCACTACATACATATGTATGAAGTGTCCATAATATCTGTTATCTAATTAAGGACTAGACCTTGTTGGTATTCTTTGGTGAAAATAAATCAAGGGTAACCTTCATTTTAGCTTCATTCATAGATATTCAGTTCTTTTACACAAGATGTCCAAGGATTGAACATTGCCTCACCATAAAAATACACTTGTTTGGATTCAAATGCACTTGCTAAGTATCACATTTATCAAAGGATTTTTGCATGCTTGGGATATGTTGGACATTTTTCTCAGAGTAAGAGCATAAATCATCATCATAAACATCCATGAACTTCCATAAAAACTTCTTAAAAACATGAAACATTAACCTTTAAAAGGTTTTCACAGGTTTTTCCAACCTTAAAGGCATCTAAATATGTGAATCCCCACCTGTATGGGAAGAGATATTTTCTCCTAATCTTCTAGTGCAATAGAAACTTGGTTATAGCTTGAAAAACCATCAAGGAAGCTATACACTTCCTTGTCAATAACATGCTCCAAGAGATGCTCAATAATTTGGACTAGATAAATATCTCTGATAGTTTTTTATTATAAAATGAAGTTTTGTCAAGGTCTAATCTCCCTCACTTGTATTAATGAAACAACATTTGTATAGCGAATGGGCATAGTGCCCTTGGGATCCCTTGTAACCCACAAAGGAGGGGTAGGAAAATGTGGAGGCATAATAGCTATGCGGGTCCAACACTAGTAGGAGACCTAAGATTCGATGGGTGACTAAAGTTTTAAAGCTAGTTATTGAGAAAGTGAATTATTTTTCTGTCAACCTTATGAGAGACCTATTTGCCTTTAATCTAGATGTTTTCCAAGACAAACATCCTATGATGTCTAAAAGGCATTGACTTTTTACAATTACATATTCTTCTTCCTAATAAACCTAGGGATTTTTCAATTCTCCATTCTTTTGGATGGGCATCAAAGTTGATCACACATATTTCTTTCCATATCTTTGAGAGTAGTTCCCCTCTCATGGCATTTGACAAGGCAGCATAATAGTCAATTGTTTTGCCAAGTAATGTTCTTTTTCCTAGTTGATTTTCCTTTGTAACCTCAAAATCTTGGTAAGTGATTGCCAAATTGTGTAGCTTCTTGGGCATGAGAAGAAGAGATGGCCAAGGTCCTTTTCTCCCCATAGGCAATGCTTGCTCCACTAGGGGCCCCACATATTTTATTAGGCTTGGCAATGATACAAATTCCATGATGGAGGATTTACCACATAAGAACCAATTTTTTGTTCTCAATGAGAGGATGCCATATGTCCCCACATATTAATTGCCATCTGATGCTAGAGTAGTTCATGCACCATCTCCTATCAAGAGAGATATGGAAGTCATGGTGCTTATGGATCATCATAGTTTTATCCAATTTATTATCATTGGTCCATCTTTACCCTTAAATCTAGGGCGGGTCATTTTGAGCAAGAGAGGAGTCTTTGGGTTATCCCAAGTGTTTCTAAGAAGGCATCAATCAACATGCTCAACTCACTTAATCGGGTCTATGTCCTCAAATCTTATCTAATGGCCTCTCTCATGGGTCAAGAGATGTTTCCATACTTAAGCGGGTCTATGTCCTCAAATCTTATCTAGTGGCCTCTCTCATGGGTCAAGAGATGTTTCCATTTACTAAATCCTTTGTTCCATAGCTTCTTTGCTCTTTTTATGTTATCCAAATCAACTTCTTTGATTCCATTAATAGGAATAAAAAATAGAATATTTTTTTTCTAATCTCGCCCTCCCACTTCCAATCTTCATTAACCTTGATATACGGTTTCATCTTATTCCAACTCTTCATAAGGAGAAAACAAGGTTTGAACCTTTTGGAGTCACCAGGTGCTGAGAAAACATGAGGGTGAGTAGATCGAGATCCTACCACCTAGGGATACCCCTAAGTGTAAGCAAGAATTTGCTCTTGAGAATCAATTTAGACAATGACGCTTCTACATTGCAACATGATTTGATCAGCAACTTGGTTGCCAACTTATCTGCCATACCTCCCACATCTAGACTGCGAGACCCACTAGAATCATTGTGACTAGCACACAAGGTTCACTTGATTTTGGGAACGCCCCTCCTATTGGGATCTCTAGCCTAGAGGAAATTTTTGGAAGTACTTTCCAACTTCGCTAATTCATTGTCTTTTGGTATTTAACATGCAATAAAATAGATAATAGATGAAAGGAGGAAGGTATTCATCACCATTGCATGGACATCTAGGTTGAGTTGTATGCTCTTCTCGTAGGCTACTTTAGCATAGAATTTAGCCAAAAGCCAAGTCCAACGTTGGCCCATAGAGACTTCAAAGCCCATCGGGATACCAAGGATCCAGAAGTTGATGCAATACTAGGAGTGTTTGAGACTCTACAACACTTTATACAATATGTGAAAAATATTCTCAAACAAGAGGCTAATCACAAAAAGTTTTATGATAATAAAGAGCAAAACAATAAATAATAGTAACAATAAAAGGTGGAGAAGAGAGATGCACTTACATAGGGAACAATGTGATGAATGAAGAAGAGCAAGAATTACTACAATTACTACAAGACTGCCAATATGTCTTTGCATGGATGCATACTGATCATAATGGAGTGGACCCTAACATCTACTAGCATAGGATACCTATGGTGGTAGATGCCAAACCAATAAAGCAAAGACCATATATACATAGTTATACATATTCTAGCAAGATTAAAAAAGATATCAATAAGTTTCTAATTACAAGTCTCTAATTCGTTTATGAGATAGATCACACAAAATTGGTGGCACCGATTGTGATGGTCCTAGAGAAAAATGGTAAGTTACAAGTGTGCATTAATATGAAGAGGGTGAATCCAATAACTATCATATGACAAATTTGTGGTAGTTGTATCATTGACCTTCTTCAAATTAATGCACATTTTTAGCTTAACATTTTTCTTTCGGAGCATCAAAATTGGTGCCACAAATTGTGTGCTCTATCTCGTAATGCTTGTAACTAGAAACTTATTGACCTCTTTTTTTAACTCGATAGAATATGTATAACTATGTATATACAATCTTTGCTTTATTCACTTAGCATCTACCACCATAGCTATCCTATAAGATTAAATGTTAGGGTCCACTCCTTTAACATCAATATGCATCCACACAAAAACATATTGACTGTCTTGTAGTACTTCTTGCTCTTCTTCATTCCTAGCCAACAACGCCTACAAGTGTCTATCAACTTTGTTCTTTAGGATCAAAAACTTGAATAAGCTTGCAGTGGTTGCTCCCTACTTGCTCTTTCTTTTTGTGTGCTCAACTCCTTGATGTCTTGAAAAATTAGATGGTCTACTTGCCAGATCTTCTTTGACTGCCATGTCTGCTTGTGCTGTCCCTTCGCTCTGACTCTCTTCGTCTTGTGGCTCCTTCGGTTCCCTGACTGTTGCCAACACCCCCCCCCCACTCTCGCGTCTGTCGCCCCTGACAGACCCTTGTCTAGAGGATTTTTGAACATAATATTGGACGACATCGGAGGCTAGGTGGTGTTCTTCGAGTCGCAAGCCACGTGCTAGATCTGTGAGCAATTCATCCCAATTCACAGGTCCGGGAACATCTGGATGAGGCACCCTCAATTGTTCTGAGTAAATAGTTCTCTCCACAGCAAATAATTGGAGGAGATGTGATGGTCTGGGTATAAAGATTTCAGAGTGATATTCCCAGAATCCTGTGATGAACATCTCCTCAAATGTCTGTTTAAAACAGGCTGGGAGGTATTTGATTCTGGCGTGCCAAGCATATATTACTTCAATTGATGGGGTGGTACTCATATCGTACACCAGATCCTGGTTTCCGGTCACGAAGCCTGCTCCTGAGAAGTGAGGGTCCTTAATGTTCTTAAATGTCCTGAAAGTGATCAGCATTAATTCAAATATTTTCATACACATCTGGGCCATCACGTCAGGATTATTGCGTAGCCGAATACTCCAGTGACGGATTGTAGAAATCATGTAATTGACTGTGGGAGGTCCTCGTGGAGGTGCTAGATAAACATAATTCAACCATTTTGCACAGGCTTTGATGTCTTTGACAGCTATAGTGAATTCAGGCCAGGTGCGTCGTCGTAGAACTGGAATGTAACAAGGGTTGTACTTAATAAACAACGGCATATTATTCCAGGTTCGGACCATTTCTGGATACGTTTCCAAAAGCCTGATTCTCCAGGTGGGTTGATGGATGGACCCACGCTGAGCACTTTCCGGTATATCATCTGGACCAAATTGTGTAGCAAAGGTGGGGGGTTTGCCACATTGTCGTTGAATCTCCGCGTTGTAATCGGCCAAAAGTATACAGAATGGCACATACTGGTCATTATTGGTGCCTATCCATCTATGGTGAGACATGCTTCTGAAGTATTCAGACTTTATGACGGTCTCTTCTAAGTTCGCTAGTGATTGGATCTGAATTGCCACCCGTTCTTCGTGAGTGTTCGCTGTCCTTTCCAGTGTCTGAAGCCACTCGGGTGCTTCCACTTCCAATGTGTCTAGTCCCTCTGAGGTTCGTCGCCCGCCTGGCATTGGCATAGGAACATACGGTTCCTCGTAAGACTCATCTACCTCAATACGGACTAGCTCTTCTTGCTCTGGTTCTACCACAGGGGATGGCTGCCTCTCGTATGTCAGTAACCTCTTTTGTAATTCGGCTACCTGCTCGGTTAAGGCCTTTACTTCGTCTGAGGTGGAGGTTGATGGGACACTCTTCGGTTGTTCTTCCTGTTCCTTCAGCCTGCTCTGAAGTGTGTCACGCTCTCTTTCCAAGTCATCATGGGCTTCCAGGAGATCTGCATAGCTTTCCAGAATGGTTTTCATCGTCTCCGTGGGAATTGCTTTAAATTGCTCTGGATCTATCTCGTGAGGGGAACCTTCCATGGCCGCTTCCAGATTCTCTTCATTTTGTTTTTGCAGTCTTTTGTTCTCCTCCAGTGCTGTGGCCATATGTTTTCGTAGTAGTGCCAAGTTGCGTCTGACTCGTAGGTTATCGGCCTGGTATACTTCGAGCAAAGCTTCTAGTTGTTTTACACCTGATTCTGTCGATGGTTGTGGTGTCTCCAATAGTGTTTGGTGAGCCTGCTCAAGCGTTGTATAGCGTTGATTCACCTCTGCGTTTTCCTCTTGTAGGATGTGAAATTGCCTTTGTAAGTTCTGGTGGTGTGTTGTCAGTTGTTGGTACCGGCCGTCCAGAGCTCTGTACTCATTCTGGAGCTGATATACACATTGATTTAATGCTAAAAATATGCTATTTACATTAAATAATGCTGGGAGGGGTGAAGATGCAGGGGAAATGGGGGCGGGAAAGGGAGTTGTGGATGATGTGGATGCAAGAGGAGATGTGGGTGGAGGGGGTATGGGAGATGAAGGTGGCATGGGGGGAGGGAGCGGTGCTGTGGCAGGTGATGTTTCCATAGTGTCAATTGTTTGAGTGACCGTGTAGATGGGGATCGTGGGTGGAGTGGATGTGATGTCAGTGAACAGAGTGGTGAAAGTGGGCATGGTGACTCCCCCGAATTGGATCCCCGGAGAGAGTGGGATACCCATGACAATGGTGGTGGTAGTGGACGAGGTGGTGCTAGTGTCATGTGGTGGAGTGAAGCGTGTAGTGCGAGGTGGGGATGGTGGTGACCGTGGTGCTTCCTGATGTTCGTCTGCTTGCGTTGTCTCTCCTGGTGCTGATATATTGATGTGAATTTGTTTCCCAGACCTCCTGGGACGAACGGGAACCCTCTTCTCAAATCTGTGAATGTAAGCCATTGCCTCATGGATGGCCTCATCCACTCCTACTGCGTCGGCATGAAGGTTTATGGACTCAATGAACAACTCGTCCACGCCTTCCTCAGCTAGTAACTGGTTCATGAGCTTCTTGCCCGATTCCAGTGACATCTTGTGCTGTTCTTGAACCAGTTGCATGGTTCGATATAGTCTTTTGATTTGTGCTGAGTACGCAAGGGCACTTGCCAGCTCTGAAAGCTCGTCATATTCTTGTTCTTCGTAGGCTTCTTCCTCTTGTTCGGCCTCTTGTTCCTCTTCATCGACTTCTACCTCTTCAGGTCGGGTGGGGGCTGCTGTGGTTGTTTGGGGTTGTGGTTCCTGAGTACGTTCTGTTTCCGTCTCGAGATTAGAATCATAGATCAATCGGGCTACTTCTTCATCCGTGAGGTCATTTAGAGTAAAACCCTGTGGGAATTCCAGATCTGATGGGACGGGTGGGAATACCAGATTAGGCCCATCTGTGCTCGGTCTTGGTAGCCGGATTGTGAATGGCCTAACGCGTCGTGTCTGGGGAGGAGTAATTTCTGGTGTAGTGGTGGCTCCCCTTGGTTGAGCACATGGGAGTTGTACTCCCCCCCTCATCTTCTTTGATGGGGGACCTGCTGCTGATAGTCTTCTTTGGAATTCCTGAGCACGGGGCCAGATGAGTGCCCGCTGAATAGGCACATCATAGGCCAGACATCGGTAGATTATTTTTGTGAGAGCGCAACATCCATGAAGCACATTTTTTTGCTTCTTGTTCCACCTCTGATGGGCTAGGTGGATCTGATCTATGATCCAGTGTGGCACATTGATGGGAAGGCTTTCTGTCTCTGCTAGATACAAACTGAACCAAATTTTCTTTGAGGGCATTGTGAATCTTTCCTGTGCAGGGAAAGCAAAATGTTGCATGATGGTCCGCAGGTGAAGCGCAATGGTAGGTGTCATCGCTACCATATCCTTCAGCTTATTAAGATCTTTGTGTTTCATTCGACCTGGCACCATTGTTTCCTTTTCTGTGGGGATGTGCATGCCATACATACCCAATGCTTCTCTTACCAGATTGAGGGTCAACTTGAATCTTTTAAGCTCATGACCCGGCAGCAGTGATGGCAACACAAAGGTGCTGTCGCCTCCCTTGGCCCTGCTTGGCGTGATGGTACTGATCAGATATGAACATCGTAAGAAATCCAGCTTTGGTAAGTGGGCCCTGAAATAACTGTCCACACCCGCTTTGATCCAAACTGATCGCATGACTTCGGCGTTTTGATAGCTTTCAAACTCGCGCGTGAAAAAGTGGTATCGACCCCATTTGCCATTAAATTCCAATTCTGCTTCCCAGAAATAGGTTCCATCGCCCAATGGTCCAGCGACATCACTGAACCAATGCGCATGCTTACCTACTTGAGAAGTGTGCCCTTGAGGAGGATCCTGAATGGGGAGCACATGCACGGCTTGAAGTTCTTGCGGCCTTGCGGTGAGATGTGGCTCGAGGAGGAGTGTTTCTATGTCCACAATCTGGGCACCGGATCCGGCTTGAGAACTTGCACCTGCTTCTGCCATGGTCCTGTTTGCTGGTTGGTTCTGTGAGAATATAGAACCACGTGTTAACATCGTAATGGACAGAATAAATCCGTTGTGGTCCCCGTTACAACATTAACATGAGGTAGATGGTGAGTTAGTGGTTAGTAAGTGCACGAAGACAGTGTGTGTAGTTAGTTCGTGGGTAGTCCTAGGAGACTAATGCAGTTAGTAAGTGGGGATGAATTTACAAATTGGGGTCAGGGGGTTTATTACAGGTCTTAGGCTGCCAAATGCAGTGGATGGGTCTTTTTCTTGGTGTCGTAGAGGCTCTAGAAAACTTTATAGTTGTATCGGCTTGAAAATGAGGCCTTTTAGGGACCCATTTACAAGCGAGTATGTTCGTGCTCATGGGCCTTGGTATGTTCTTGAGTGTTGAAGACAAGTGAATGCTGGCCGTGCGAGTGAATGGGTTACGCTGTATAGGTTGTGGCTTCGGCGTAGCTATTTGCGCCCGCAAGCAAGCCTTAGGCACCCAAATTTGTCTTGACTGTGGGCTAGCCTTCATCGACTTCTTGGGCACCCAAATAGATTTCACGTTAGCAGAAGAATTTCCGAAAGACTTCTTATTAGTGACGTGTTGTTGGTTACTAATAAGAGGTTTTGCCCGTGTGGTTGGCTTGAGTGCTACCGGGTGTTCGCCTTTCCGCACCCATACTTGGTTTACTTGCTGAGATATTTTGTTGCGCAGGTACTTTTGATTTCCGGCATGGGTAGTACTCTGGTTCTTCTGCCTTTGATCCACCTTTGGTTGCTGCCTCCTTCTGGCCTTTGGAAAAGAAGGGAGTTCCATTTCATCCCTGACTCCTTTTTTGAGAATATCATTCCTCTGCAACACATAGTTTTGGACAAGAACAGCATGGTCATCTTCATGTGTACCCCTGGAGGGACCAGGAGTCTGTGCCTTTCCTAGTTCTTTGAGTGCTCCATTATCTAACTCTACTGTGATTCGACTATGATTGACCCATACCTGAAGAAGTCCACTTCTTAGGTTTAAGTTGACTGCTTGGTCATAGATCCAGTCTTGACCCAAGACAAGAGGTTCAGTGAGATCCTCGTCTTGACACACTAGTACTTTAACTGTCATTGCCTCATCATGAATGTAGAGGGGAAGTTCCACCTCACCCATGCAAGGGGTTTCCACGCCGCCCAATCCTATGAGATATGCTTCCACAGGATTGACAATTAACTGCAACTCTTGACAGTAAGACACTCTAACAGCACTAGTGGCTGCGCCGGAGTCAATCAAGGCTCTCACGGTCCTTGCACTCTTTCCTTGTCCTATATCTAAGGTTACGAAAGGACGTCGATCAGTTATCCTATGTGAGCTTGTTCCTGCGACTTCACACATTGCCATATGATATCCTTGATCAGCATAGTCATTTGTTCTAGGCTGATCTCTACCTTGCCGTCGTAATTTCATCCTTCTGATGCGTTCTAACGCTTCTGCTTGAGCTTCTTCTCGAATTCGCTTTTCTTCCTCTTTGCGTTTCTTAGCAGTGTTGAGTCGGCTGAGCATTTCCTCCGTGAGGGGTTCCTGATACAACTTGACTCTGCAACCGCTAATATAGTTTGGGAGAACATCACCCTCTAACGTGGCTAGTTGTACTGCTCCACTCGTGGAGATCCTATTGATGATCATAGGTCCGTAGCCTCTCTTTTCTAGCTTCCTCGTGTGTTGCTTCAGTGTGTAGACTAAAACTAGATCTCCTGCTTTCAAGCCCTTATCCTTCACATGGGCATCAAAGTATGCCTTCTGCCTCTTCTTAGCTGCATAGATTCCTGCAGCTGCTCTCAGTCTTGTTTCTCCTAATCGTTCAAGGTCAAAGATCCTAGAGGAGAGCTCATGACCTGTCCATTCGTGCTCTTGTGCTATTGTCAATATAGGTATCAAAAAGTCTAAAGGTAGCACCGCGTTTTGGCCAAATACCATCTGAAAGGGGGTGGCTTGGAGTACCGTTTTATAGGCGACTCGATATGCCCAAACAGCATGGTGTAGCTGTTTGTCCCAATCAGAGCGTTTAGTGTTCACTAATTTTGTCAGTACATTGCATAAGATCTTGTTGGTGCTTTCGGCTTGTCCATTAGCTTGAGGGTGATAGGGGGCAGACTTCTTATGTATTACCAAGAATTCTTGGAGCAGATTTTCAATAACTTCATTTAAGAAGTGAGTGCCTCTATCACTTACAAGCTCTATAGGTAGCCCATATCTTGTGAACACATTCTCAAACAAGAATTTAGCAGTTGTTTGAGCATCGTTCTTTGTCGTAGCCTTGACCTCTACCCACTTAGTTAGATAGTCTGTCGCAACAATGATGTATTCTGCATGAGAACCCTTAGCTGGGGGATTAATAGGACCTACGAAGTCTATTCCCCACTTAGAGAACGCACGTCCACCCATCATAGGTTTCAATGGCATCTCATCTTTTGGTATAGGATACTGAGTTCTCTGACAGACATCACACCGTTTCACATAGGTATGTGCATCCATGTGAAGGGTAGGCCACCAGAAGCCCGCAAATAGTACTGCCTTGATCACCCGATCTGGTCCAAAGTGTCCTCTGCTACACCTTGGTGAGCAGTTTCCAAGATCTTAAGATATTCACTCTCATGGACACACAGTCTCAGGTAACCATCTTTACCGTGTTTGTATAGATTATCACCAATGAGTGAGTAATCCAGGGCTTCTTGTTCCAAACTCCTTTTCCTAGCCAGAGTCATGTCTGGAGGGAATGTGTTGTCCTCAGGAAGGATACTAGAGGTTCGCTCCAATCTGGCACAATGGATACTTGATATAGAGTAGCGTGTTCCACAGGTGGTTTAGTGCAACAGATTGGGCATTCCTTGCACAACTTTTGGACATCCGCTTCCATAGTTGGCCAATGTACTCCGAGTCTCTTTAGGGTCTGTAAAGTTCGTTGCTTTGAGTAATGTTGCTCTAATGCACCTACATGTGCTAATTGCAACCATTTAGCGTACTCATCCTCTTCCACGCAACAAGCCAAGATCCCTTGATCTGTGTGCTTGTACATACTTCCTGCCATGATGTGGTACTTTTGGGCTCTCACAACCTCCCTATTCCGTGTGTTCACCACTGGATGATTAGGCCCGTACGTCAATACTGGTACTAATGGCTTAGCCCACTGCGGTACAACTTCCAAATTAAACAAGTAAGCATCAGGAAGATCATCTGATACTCCTTGTGGGGCTTCTCCAGATGTGAGCCTAGAGAGATGATCTGCTCTTAAATGAGTCCTACCTTTCCTTACCACAACCTCAAAGTCATATTCCATGAGCAAGAGAAACCACCTCACTAATCTTCCTGTATTGCATGGTTTGTTTACGAGGTATAGCAAAGCCTGATGATCAATAAAAAATTTAAACTTATTTGCAAGCAAATAGTGTCTAAATTTCTTAACTGCATATACCATGCCTAAACCTTCTCTCTCCGTAGTGGTGTAATTTCGTTCAGCTGCATTCAACTGTCTACTAGCATAGGCAATTGGAAGATCCATATTACCTTCACCAGTAGGTTGTGCAAGCACACATCCAATGGCATAATTGGATGCATCCACATGAACATGGAATGGCTTATTCCAATCTGGTGTGGTCAAGATTGGTGCTGAACATAATCGTCGTTTAAGCTCCTGGAAGGAATTCTCACATTCATCCGTCCACTCAAAGTTAGTCAAAAGTCCATACATGGGCTTTGCAATGACGGCATACATGTGTATAAATCGTCGGTAATAACCACAATGCCCCATAAAAGCTTGTACTTCCTTGACATTTTTTGGCCTAGGTAGCTTTGCTATTGCTCTCACTTTCTCTTCATCAGTGGATATGCCATTCTTTGACACTATGTGTCCTAGAATCTTGCCTTGCCTGACCATAAAAACGCATTTTTCTGGGTTCAGGCAGACTTGATATTCTCTACATTTGTCGAAGATTTGCCTGAGTTCAGGGATATGGGTTTGCCTAATGTTCGAATGAGCACAAAGATCATCAACATAGACTTCTAAATTCTTCCTCAGGAACTCCTTAAATACATGGCACATCAGCCTCTGGAAGGTTGTTGGTGCATTGGTAAGCCCAAATGGCATTACTCTAAAGGCAAATATGCCCCACTATGTGGCAAAGGTTGTCTTATGCTGATCCTCTGGAGCTATGGCTACTTGATTGTAGCCCGAAAATCCATCAAGGAAACTGTACACTTCCTTGCCTGCCACTCTTTCTAAGAGATGTTCTGTGATGGGAAGCGGATAGTTATCACGAATCGTGGCTGCATTAACCTTTTTCAAGTTAATGCACACACGCAGTTTGCCATTCTTCTTGGGCACCACTACGATGGGGGATACCCATTCAGTGTGCTCAATTTCATAGATAAATCCAGCTTCAACCAGTCTATCTATCTCTTCTTTGATCTTAGCAGCGTAATTATCGTTATATGTGTAGGGCTTTTGCTTAGAGGGTTTAGCATCTGAGGTCATGGGGATGGTGTGTGAGCATATGTCAGGGTCAACACCTTTCAAATCCTTGTAACTCCAAGCGAACACATCTCTGTATTCTCTTAGCAAGGCAATTAACGCATGCTCTTCTTCCTCTGTTAGGTCATGGCCTATGTACGTGCATCTCTCCTCTCCTTCTTCTAGGGCCACTACTATTTTCTTGGTGGTTTCTTTGTTATCATAGGCCTCTCCTGCTTGAGCCTCTCGTTTAGGCATTCTTATCATGACTCTCCTGTCATCTATCTCATATTTCTTAAAATTTTCTGGGACCTCAAACAAAGATTCTTCCTCTTCTGGTGAGACTTCTCTCTTCTTCCGTTTCTTTCCTTCTTCCTTTGGGGTCACATGTGTGGCTAATCTTACATCATTTGTAAGCTCTCCATGCCTCTGGGGTTGAAATTCTACTTCATGGAAGTATTCTTCATCTGATGCAAATGGTGGGTCCATGATGATTGACTCTAGGTCGGAGTCACTTGCATCCTCAAAGGCATCAAGGCTAGGTTCGCATTCTTCTAGAACTGCCTCTCCCATGATTGGCTCTATGGAGAAGACTGAAATATCATAGCCATCCTCATCACAGTGAGGTGTCCATTGTTCTTCATTGATGGCTACGTCCATTGTTGCTAGGATTTCTGCCCAGCCATGGGGTTCAAATTCCTCATCAGGAAAAACTACAGGTGCATAGGCTGGGTCTTGAATTGATCTATGTGTTTCCATTGCACCTACCTCTCTGGCTTTCTCTCTCTTCTCTTCTTCTACTGCAACCTTGCACATCCATAAATGAGTGTCTTCATGCATCCATGAGGATCCAGACCCTATGGAATGCACAGATTCCGTGTCATCTTTGGCTCTATGGATGGGATTCCATTGGATAGGAGGGACATCTCTATGAGAGTAATCCTTGAGATTGACTTTGGTCGTAACACCCAAGTGTTGCAGGTACAAAGAATTGGTTCCCCAATCCTGTACCACTTGCAACTGTCGCATAAAAGGTCGTCCCAGGATCATTTCATAGGCATGGTTCTTGCTGAAGTCACATATGGCAAAGGTATGCTTGAACTCGACACCACAGGTGGTGAGAGTTATTCCTTCTAGCAATCCTAAGGGTCTCTCAATATGACCATCGGCCATCTGCAATTTCATTCTTGTTGGCCTGAGTGCTGGCTTGCCCCAACGCTTCCATAGGGAAGTGGTGGCAATTGCAACTCCTGCGCTTGAGTCCAAAATTGCCTTGGTGGTGTACTCTTGGTAGGTAATGGGAAGATAGGTGTTCCCTTCCTCACCTTCACACATATCTCCTATCTTATCCAAGGGTATTTCGGGCACTGTCCTATGTGATCCTACCTGGGAACGAGGTTTTGCGATCTCTGGTACTTGTTTGGCTACATGTTTCCATAATTCAGGTCTACCCTTGAGTAGCTCTTCTAACTTGAGATTGCACTGCACTATAGTGTTTTTCACTACCTCTGTGTTCCTAGGTAAGACTGAGTCTTCGTTTCTTACCATGACTGTAGGTGTTCTCATGCATGTGGACTTTGCTTCCCATGGGCCTGTGAAATGGGGAAGCTCTTGTATGGAATTGGATTCAAAGTCCAATCTCTCGTGAGACTGAGTACTCTCATGTTCCCCGTAAATAGATGGGATGTCTTGTGGGAATTGGTCGTGTGCATCATCCACAAGTTCAAAGGGAGGGGCGACTTCACTTTCATTATCCCATTTATCTTCTTGAATTTCTCGTAGGAAGTCTGGTGCAAACCGATTCATAGAAGAAGAAGTGTCTGGCTCCGTAGAATTAGGCACATAAGCAACCTGGGAAGGAGGGCTTATTCTATCATTGGCTCTTTCCTCGCTTTCATAGATGTTTGGAGCACAAGCTTCCTGGGGAGGATTACTTATTCTATTACTTGTCCGAACAGGCTCATATGCTCCCTGAGAAGGAATGTAGGCAACCTGTGGAGGTACGTGAGCTTTCGAGGGAGGCTCATCTGTCTTTTGAGGGGAAAGACAAGCTTCTTGAGGAGGCACATGGGCTTCCTGAAGAGGCTTGCTTATCCGTTCTCTTCCCCTTTCCTTTCTTTGAGGGGCAGGTTCCTTTTCTGAGTGTGCCATTAGATTCTCCATTCTTTCCAGAGAAGGGGGGTTGTCTGGTTCAGTGGAATTGGGCACATAAGCTTCTGGTGGGGGATGGGTCATGTTTTTGTTTGCTTTATCTCTTTCTTGATTTTTTTCTTCCTTGGCAGATCTTGCAATTATGCCCTCTAACTTCTCTAGAAGTCCATCCAGGTGTAGTTGCGTCTTGGCTGAGCCCGAGTAATTGAATAGGCGACTAGCTTCAAACATAGTCTGAGCCAATGCGACCATTTTCGCGCAAAGCTTGGTTCTTTCGATCTCTAGGTCAGCTCTAGGGTAGCACTTGTCATGATCCGTTACGTTTGGCCCTTCTTGGATTCTGGCCTGATATGCTTTAAGCATCATGTCTATATCTTCAGGAGTGGGATCAGCTAATACTGATCCTGCTCTAGGGGGTGGTGGAATTGTATGAGGTGGGTTGGAAGGTGGCTGGTCGGATGGCGATGGGAAAGGTGGTGGTGGGGTAGTGTGAGAGGGAGTTTGAGATGTGAGTTCAGTTATCCTGGCTTTGGTTTCTCTTATGCTTTCCTCAAGTTCACCCATCTTTTTAGCCCATTGTCTTTTCATTCTTTCTCGACTATCTTTCCACGCTCTAGTCCTTTTCTTGGTTATGCTCTCAGTTTCACTAGCTGTTGGACTCTTTTCCTGGTCTACCCCTTGGTTTTGCTGCAATGCTTGAGCTCTAGTGACTACCTGTACTGGTGCGGTGGAAGTCACGCTCCCTGTGGAGTCTACCACTAATCCAACAACGTTGATAGGAGTGATTTTTGGCATGTTATTGGGATTTTTAGGGCAATCTCGTAAGAGATGCTCCTTTCCACACTCTTGGCAAAAGCCTTGGATCGTCACTGATTGGGGTTGTGTAGGTGGAGGTAAGGGACAATCACGAATGAAGTGATCTCCTTGGCATCTGTAGCACGGTCCTCTTGGGAATGGAGGTCTTACCTGCCTAGGGTGAGGCCTAGGGTTGGGGTTTGCGTACATGACATTTGCGTAATCTGATTCCCAACTCGGTTCATTTGGCTCTTCACTATAGTAGGACTCACCATGTTCAGGAGACTGCATGAAGTAAGCCTGGGGACTCTCAACATGCGTAGAATCGAAGCTATGGTCACTGGGATCACTTTCTGAAAGCAAGGGTGTTATGGGGACTATAGCTCGGTTTAGGTTTTCTTCTGCAGCTGCATACTTTACAGGGATCAAGTTGGATGGAGCTGGGGGTTGTTGGGCTAACACAGGCTGAGGTCTTTGCTGGGCTTGGTATTGTGGTTGGTATGTTTGTTGAGGCCTAGCATACTGTTGTGGTTGGTATTGGTTCTGGTATCTGCCTTGTTGAGGGTATGGCTGAGGGTAGGCTTGCCTAACTGCTTGCTTGTTGTATGGGCAGTCTTGTGCTGTGTGATTTGTGTATCTTCGTTCTATAGTGCAGTACTGGCTACTAGGGTTCACTTGGGGTTGAGCCATAATGGGACATACATTCGCCATGTGGTCGCCACCGCAAGTGTAGCATCTCTTCACAGGGGCAAATCTCGGAATTTGTTTGCTAGAGACGCCTAGTTTTTGGGCCACTTTCTCTGCGAGTTCCTCAATTGATGTGGATTGCGTGGAAGAGTGACTAGATGCACTATCTAAATCTTTGTAGATTTTGGAAAGCTCTAGTTCTTCCCCTAGGTTATCTTCAATGTCAATGCACATGCGTACACATTCTTCTATAGTCCTAGGGTCCTTCAAATACACATAGGATCTCAATTTCGTACTCAGCAATCCATCCAAGAATACGCCTACTTGTTTAGCTGGTGTAGGTAGCTCTGAAACAGGGCATCTTTCAAGATATTGCCTAAATCTTCTTCCTGCAAGTCTCATGGTCTCTTGAGGGGTTTGCTTGAAGCTGTGAATCTGTGAGGAGGTATTGTGTCTTATGCCACTCTTAGAGAACTCTACGATGAAAGCCTCTAGGAGTTGGTCTATGCTCCTGAACTGTCGCTCATCCAATGGCTGAAACCATGTAAGTGCTGTGTTCCTAAGGGTTAGACCGAAGGCATTGTACTGCGTGAATAGATCCTCCACTTGTTCAGCTCTCAAGACTTGCTTGAACTCCGCCACATGATCGTATGGATCTCCAGTGCCATCGAAGTAGTTCTTCATGGACTTAACTAGCTGAGTCGGTCTCAAAGTTCTTGTGTGCTCTCTAGGTCTCGGCAGGGGGAATCCATCCACATTTCTTTGGTGCCCGTGAGCTCTAAATATCTCAGGTTCTACTCTATTCGTCTCCATCCTCGTTCTTTCTCTGCCCACGGGGTTGGCAAAGCTTACTTCTGGTCTATCTCTACTTCTGTCTTTTTGAGTTCCCTGAGCTTGGGATGTTCCAGCTCCAGGGTGACCATAGGATACATTCGATCTTGGTTGGGGGAAAATGAATTCACCCTTCCAAGTGTAAGCATGTCTATTTTCTGTCACCACAAAGATCCTTTCCGAAGTGTGATCTAAGTAGGTCACTCTACCTGGGCTATCCGGATCCTTAAACTCATAGATCATGACAGTTCCTATATCAGTTGGCCGATTAGATTTATATCTCCAAAAGGCTTCATCAGTTTCTCGATTGAGGAGCAACTCTATGCTCTTGTTGTCTTGGGGAACCCACTCAGGCGTGATAATCCTAGTGAGAATAGATTTGCCTCGAGGGGTTCTAGGTTCCGCACCCATGTTTCCTTGTTCCAAGTCACCTAAGTCCGCTTCAGAGATTACATTTCCAAATTCATCTGTCCTATCTGGGTGACTGGTGACTACGTATATGGTTCCTTCTTTGTCCGAGTATGCTCCATTTTCAAATTTGACTGCTGGGTGCTCTAGTCCAATGGATTGATCAGGATTCTTAATCTGTACCACAGATCTTCCTAAGCCGTCCTCATAGATGCTAGCACCTAATCGGTTGGTCCTAAGGTATTCCAGCTGTGTTTTGTAAGGGCCTTCTACCCTGTACAAGTAAGGCACTCCTGAACTTCCCGTAGGTCTGTCCATGCCTTGAGACATCTCTGACTCACTGGTCTCAGAGCTAGGGTAGTATGAGTGGTGGCTCAACTGCTGGGCCCAAGACCTAGCAGTGTGGTTAACACTAGCCTCTGAAGATCTAAGGCTTTGTCTCTCCCTTACTAGATGCCGTCCTGATCTAAGGTTCATATGCCTAGTTAAGTAGCCCAATTTTTGCCTAGAGTACAACCTCGTTGCCGGTCAATTGGTCTCAGTCACTTGATTCTTTTTAGTTATTTATCGTGTTTAAGGTCTTGTCTGATATTACGTCGTCAGGAATACTTGAATGTTTTTCATACTTTTAGGTTGATCGTTCCACGTTAGATTCTTTTCTTTATGGTTGCCGTTTACACACACAGGTTATCTCTTGAATTGAACTTGATTTCTTAGATAGTCTTTGATGTATCTCGTGCCTATCGTTGCCTGGAATTACTTCTAACACTACCCGCACTTAGCCTAAACTAAGAATTGACAGAGTGTGTTGCGGGTTTTCCAACCTTGAGTTCCTTTCCTTGAGTTGTTGCCCTGGCGTGCCCAGGACGCGTGTTCCCAAGCCTGCACTTACTCTTGCTTTGCGTACCCTCCGCTGCTCTCAAAGGACCTGTAAAAGGACCAAGATTAGCTCAAGACTTAAGTTCAAAAGACAGAACCAATCACTTTCATTCATGTGACACTTCACCAATTTGCACTATGACTTTTTGGAAACTAATTCTAGGGATCCCTGAATCTTGTTCCCCTTGGGTATGGTCAACTTCAAAACACCCTATCTGAAAATCAATGCCACGAGCTTTCTAACAAGCCCTAGAGCTCAAAAAATGGATTTCGTATGAAAAAGTTATGACCGTTCAGGGTTTTGGAGTTAAAACAGGATTCAAAACAGGCTAACAGGTAAACAGGGATTCCCAAGTTGCTTGTGGCACGGCCTCGCGATGCAATACTATACCCTAGTGTTTGCCCCACACTTAGCCAAAATTGAGGCCACTATTTTTTTCCAAAAAATTTGACCTAATTTGCCCTTCTAACGTGTTCGCAAAGTCTGTCGGTCGCGATTGACAGGTCAGTCGCGATTGACGTGTCGATCGCGATTGACAGGTTCGTCGTGGCTGTCAGTCGCGATTGATGTGTCGATCGCGATTGATAGGTCGGTCGTGAAGTCAATCAGTCGTGGTCAAACCGTTGTTGACTCTTTCAGTCGCGATTGATGAGTCGATCGCGACTGACAGGTCCGTCGCGAGAGTCTGTCCGTCGTGGTCAAACAATCGTTGACTCTGTCAATCGCGATTGATGTGTCGATCGCGATTGACAGGTCGGTCGTGAGGTCTGTCCGTCGTGGTCAAACAGTCGTTGACTGTGTCGGTCGCGACTGACTGGTCGATCGCGATTGATGGCTCGATCGCGATTGACACGTGTCACGCGTAGGCTCTATCGGTCGTGGTCAATCGGTCGTTGACCGTGTCGATCGTTGACTGTGTCGGTCGTTGACCCTGTCGGTCGCGATCGAGGTGTCCGTCGCGATTGACAGGTCTGTCCGTCGTGGTTTGTCGATCGCGATTGACGTGTCGATCGCGATTGACAGAAATCTGTGGAATTTCAAAAAACTAAACACATTTTTGGGAAGCTCTAGGCCTGTAGGTCATGTATATGCACTTTGTTTAGCAATTAGTTCAACTTTTCTGTCGGTCGCGATTGACAGAACCCGGCGACACACAGACAGTTACTTCGAATTCCGTACCTGCGCAGCGTGCTGGGGATGGTGATACCGCCTGTACCTGCAATACAGCTCAGAAAACATGCAAAAACAGCACACACAATTTTGCTCTCTTGCTCTCTCTCACAAGTGAAATGAGGGAAATGAGGTGGAGATGGTGATATGATCAAAAACAGAATTTTTCGCGATGATGGAGATGGAGGTGGGAGATGGTGATAATGATGATGGTGATGAAGATGGTGAAGAAAGTAAAAGAAAATCGATGAGAGTGAAGAAAATACCTACAACTCCAACGCGTCAACTCTACGTCTTACCATCACACGCTCGTCCTCAAAGCTCGATCCCCGGCAACGGCGCCAAAATTTGGTGTAGCTCAGTGATGAGTAGCACCTCCTTTAATGTCAATCCGGGAAGACGTGAGGATGGTATGAAGACCTCGAGCAAGTGGAAGCACAAGTGCGTGAGTGAGAAGCACACAAACATGCACACACATACACACACACGCGCACACACAGCAAGACAAAGAGTGAGGAGCAATGGAGTTCTTTAGATTACTTTCATAAAGCTCTTACAAGTCCGTTTCAATTACAATCTAACCTCAAAAATGAGCTCTCTAGCTCCTTTTATAGTTTTTGACTAGCTTTGGCCCTGTTCAGACCTAGTGTCCGGCCTAGTTAAAAATTAGGTTCCAGGGCCAATTTGAGGGCTTAAACGGAGTCTAAAAAATATGAAAATTGGCAGGTAGATACTTCTAAAGCTCCTCAAGCTCAAGGACTCCTTGGCTTGCACAAAATGGAGCTACAAAAATACAAAATGATATTTACAATGGTTTTTAGTGATGAAAATCACTATTTGTGTAGGGTTTTCTCTATTGATTTGTCATACACCTCTTTGAGCTCCCTACTTGCTCTTTCTTTTTGTGTGCTCAACTCCTTGATGACTTGAAAAATTAGATGGCCTACTTGCCAGATCTTCTTTGACTGCCATGTCTGCTTGTGCTGTCCCTTCGCTCTGACTCTCTTCGTCTTGTGGCTCCTTCGGTTCCCTGACTGTTGCCAACAGTGTGGCTCCAAGAATCATCCCAAAAATGCTTCAAAATAGGCTTTGAAAGCAAAGAATGAAGCTTTCAGGCGAAGGTAATATGGATCTTCCAATTGCCTATGCTAGTAGACAGTTGAATGCAGCTGAACGAAATTATACCACCACTGAATGAGAAGGATTAGGCATGGTATATGCAGTTAAAAAGTTTAGACAGTATTTGCTTGCAAATAAGTTTAAATTTTTTACTAATCATCAAGCACTGTTGCACTTAACAAGCCATGCAATACAGGTAGATTAGTAAGATGGTTTCTCTTACTAATGGAATACGACTTTGAGGTTGTCGTGAGGAAAGGGAAGACTCACTTGAGAGCAGACCATCTCTCTAGGCTCACATCTGGAGAAGCCCCACAAGGAGTATCAGATGACCTTCTTGATGCTTACTTGTTTAATTTGGAAGTTGTACCTCAGTGGGCTAAGCCATTAGTGTCAGTATTGACATACGGGCCTAACCATCCAGTCATAAACACTCAAGATAGGGAGGTATTAAAAGCCCAGAAGTACCATATCATGGCAGGAAGCATGTACAAACAGACAGATCAAGGGATATTGGCTTGTTATGTGGAAGAGGACGAGTACGCAAAATGGTTGCAATCAGCACATGTAGGTGCATTAGAGCAACACCATTCGAGGCAAAGAACTTTACAGACACTAAGGAGATTCAGAGTGCATTGGCCTACTATGGAAGCTGATGTACATAAGATGTGTAAAGAATGCCCAATCTGTTGCACTAAACCACCCGTGGAGCATGCCACTCTTTATCAAGTGTCCATAGTGCCAGATTGGAGTGAACCACTAGTAGCCTTCCTGAGGACGAAAACATTCCCACAAGATATGACATTGGCCAAACAAGAAGCCCTAGATTACTCACTCATTGGTGATAATCTATACAAGCGTGGTAAAGATGGTTATCTCAGATTATGTGTCCATGAGAGTGAATATCTTAAGATCTTGGAAACTACTCACCAGGGTGTAGCAGGAGGACACTTTGGACCAGATCGGGTGATCAAGGCAATCCTATTTGCAGGACTTTGGTGGCCGACCCTTCACATGGATGCACATACCTATGTGAAGCGGTGTGATGTCTGTCAGTGAACTCAGTATCCTATACGCAAAGATGAGATGCCTTTGAAACCTATGATGGGTGGACGTGCATTCTCTAAGTGGGGAATAGACTTTGTTGGTCCGATTAATCCCCCAGCTAAGGGTTCACATGCTGAATATATCATTGTGGCCACAGACTATCTAATGAAGTGGGTAGTGGTAAAAGCTACGACAAAGAATGATGCTCAGACGACTGCTAAGTTCTTATTCGAGAATGTGTTCACTAGATACGGGCTACCTATAGAGCTAGTTAGTGATAGAGGGACTCACTTCTTGAATGAAGTTATTGAAAATCTGCTCCAAGAGTTCTTGGTAGTACACAAGAAGTCTGCCCCCTATCACCCACAAGCTAATGGGCAAGCTGAAAGCACAAATAAGATTCTATGCAATGTGCTGACTAAATTGGTAAATAATAAGCGCTCTGATTGGGGCAAACAGCTACACCATGTTGTTTGGGCATACCGAGTAGCCTATAAAATGGTACTCCAAGCCACTCCTTTTCAGATGGTGTTTGGCCAAAATGCAGTGCTACCATTGGACTTCTTGATACCTACACTAAAGGTAGCACATGAGCATGAGTGGACGGGCCGTGAGCTCTCCTCTAGAATCTTTGACCTTGAGCGATTAGGAGAAACAAGACTGAGGGCCCCTGCAGGGATATATGCAGCTAAGAAACGACAGAAGGCATACTTTGATGCCCATGTTAAGGATAAAGGATTGAAGGCCGGAGACTTAGTTTTGGTATATACCCTGAAACAACATGCAAGAAAGCTAGAAAAGCGTGGCTATGGACCCATGATTATCAATAGGATATCCACAAGTGGAGCAGTCCAATTAGCTACACTCGAAGGTGATGTTCTCCCTAGTTACATAAGTGGATGCAGAGTCAAACTATATCAAGAACCCCTCATTGAGGAGATGTTAAATCGACTCAATATGGCAAAGAGACGTAAAGAAGAGGAAAAGCGAATTCGAGAAGAAGCACAGGCAGAGGCATTGGAGCAAATCCGAAAGATGAAGTTAAGAAGACTCGGTAGAGATAAGCCTAAGACAGATGCCTATGCAGCTCAAGGATATCATATGGCCATGTGTGAAGTTTCAGTTAGTAGCTCTCATAGAATAATTGACCGACTTCCTTTTGTGACCTTAGGGATAGGACAAGGAACGAGTGCAAGGACTGTAAGAGCCTTGATTGACTTAGGTGCAGCCACTAGTGCTGTTAAACTTTCTTACTGTCGAGAACTGAACTTAAATGTCAATCCTGTGGAAGCATACCTCATAGGGTTGGGAGGCGTGGAAACCCCTTGCATGGGCGAGGTGGAACTTCCCCTCTACATTCAAGACATTTTACTGACGGTTAACGTACTAGTGTGTCAAGATGAGGATCTCACTGAGCCTCTTGTCTTGGGTCAAGACTGGATCTATGATCATGCAGTCAACCTAAACCTAAGAAGTGGACTTCTTTAGGTATGGGTGAATCAGAGTCGAATTACAGTTGAGTTAGACAATGGAGCACTCAAGGAACTAGGGAAGGCACACACTCCTGGTCCTTCCACGAGTACACATGAAGATGACCATGCTATTCTTTTCCAAAACTATGTGATGCAGAGGGATGATTATCGCAACACAGAAGTCAAGGATGCAATGGAACTCCCTTCTTTTCCAAAGGCCATCGGGATGCAGCAACCAAAGACAGATAAAAGGCAGAAGAAGCAGACGACTTATGCTCGAAGCCAAAAGAAAATACGAAGCACGGTGTCTCAACCATCAAAACAAGTGTGGGTGCGAAAAGGCGAGCGTCCTATTGCGGTCAAGCCACAACAACTAGCTCAACTTCCTATTAGTGATCAACGACATGATACTAATAAGAAGCCTTCCAAAAATTCTTCTATGAAAGTGAAATCTATCTGGGTACCCAAGAAGTCGATGAAGGCTGGCCCACAATCAAGATAAATTTGGGTGCCTAAGGCTTGCTTGCGGGCTCAACTAGTCACACACAAATCGCACCATGTACAACAGGTTTCACTCACTCAAAGAGTTCATGTCCACTCTCATTCAATACACACAAACACATATTTACACATGAGCACGAGCAGAATCACTTGTAAATGGGCCCCTATAAAGCCTCATTTCCAAGCAGACACCCTCATAAAGCCCTCTAGAGTCTCCACAAAACCAAAACCTAAAGTCATTCACTGTGTTTGGCATCCGAAAGCTTGTAATAAACCCCCCGATCCCATTTGTACATTCATCTCCACCTACTAACTGCATCATTCTCACACTGCATCTTTTCACTTAGCTCATAGGACTAACAACACACACAATCATCGAGCACTCACTGATCGACTAACTCATCATTCACCTCATGTTAATGTTGTAATGGGGACAAAAATTGTTCTACCTTGTCCTTTACAATGTTAACACATGCTTTTATATTCTCACAAAACTAGCAAGCAAGCTGTAACATGGCAGAAGCCGGAGGCACCAGTTCCCAGGCAGGGTCTAGTGCCCAGATAGTGGACATTGAAACCCTCCTTCTGGAACCACAACTCACTGAGAGACCTCAAGAACTTAGAGCTGTGCATGTGCTTCCTATTCAGGACCCGCCTCAGGGGCACACTTCTCAAGTGGGGAAACACGCACATTGGTCCAATGATGTCGCAGGGCCATTGGGAGATGGCACCTACTTTTGGGAGGCAGAACTTGAGTTTAATGGCAAATGGGGACGATATCATTTCTTTACCCACGAATTTGAGCAGTATCAAAATGCAGAAGTAATGCGATCGGTATGGAACAAAGCGGGCTTGGATGGCTATTTTCGGGCACATTTACCTAAGCCAGATTTCCTGCGCTGCTCCTACCTTATCAGTACCATCACCCCTAGCAGGGCTAAAGGAGGCGATAGTACCTTTGTGCTACCCTCATTGACACCAGGCCACGAGCTCAACCTAGTACGAGAAGCATTGAACATGCAAGGTATGCATATTCCCACTGATAAAGTAACAATGATTCCAGGCAGGATGAAGCACAAGGATCTCAACAAATTGAAGGACATGGTAGCAATGACACCAACCATCGCTCTCCACCTACGAACGATCATGCAGCACTTCTCTTTCCCTACCCAAGAGCGCTTCACAATGCCACCAAAAAAGATCTGGTTCAGCTTGTACTTGGTAGAGATAGAGAATCTCACCATCAATCTGCCACACTGGATCATCGATCAAATCCACCTATCCCATCAACGATGGAATAAGAAACACAAGAATGTGCTTTATGGATGCTGTGCTCTGACAAAAATAATTTACAGGTGCTTAGCTTACGACGTGCCCATTCAAAGAGCACTAGTATGGTCTAGGGCCCAAGAATTCCAAAGACGACTATCAACGGCGGGTCCTCCATCGAAGAAAATGAGAGGAACAGTTCAATTACCGTGTGCTCAAGCAAGGGGAGCCACCACCACACCAGAGGTGACCCCTCCACAAACGCGATGTGTCCGACCATTTACTATTCGCCTACCCAGAACAAATGTAGAAGGACCCAATCTGGTGTTCCCTCCGATTCCATCGGACTTGGAGTTCCCACAAGGCTACACCCTAGCCAATTTGACAGATGAAGAAATTGCCCGCATGATTAATGAGTCTAACCTGGAGACAGAAGCAGAGCAGACCCAAGGACCACAACCTACCACTACAACTTCAGCCCCGACCCAACCAGAAGTAGTGGAAGTAGAGAAAGATGAAGAAGAGACTGAGGACAAAGAATCATACGAGGAACATGATCAAGAATACGAAGAACCTTCAAAACTAGCGAGTGCCCTAGCCTATTCGGCACAAATAAAAAGATTGTATGAAACCATGAAGCGAGTCCAGGAACAGCACAAACTATCACTCGAAACAGGAAAAATGCTAACAAGTGAGATGTTAGGAGAAGAGGGAATGGATGAAATGTTTATTGAGTCCCTGAACCTGCACGCGGACGCGGTGGGCTTGGATGAAGCCATTTGTTTGGTTGTGTCTTACATTCATCGCTTCGAAAAACGAGTGCCAACCCATCCCATGCGATCCGAAAAGCAAATTAACATCAATGTATTAGAACCAGGAGATACCACACAAATAGAAGAACATCAGGCGGAACCACTCTCACCACACCCCTCACCTCTCACTACACAATTCACTTCACCACATGGCACTACCACCCCCACTTCCACCATTACCACATATGTCATGGGAATTCCTCTCTCTCCCGGCATCCAATTAGGAGGAGTTACCATGCCCAGTTTCACAACACTATTCATGAACATCACATCCACCCCACCCACTGTCCCCATCTACACGGTCACACACACGTTTGACACCATGGAAACATCACCAACCACAGCACCACTCCCTCCCCCCATGCAGCCTCAATCTCCCATACCCCCTCCACCCACATCACCACTTGACTCCACCTCATTCACGACTCCCTTTCCCTTGCCCATTCCCTCTGCATCCCCTCCTTTCCCTGCATTCTTTAATGTAAATAATGTATTTTTGACGTTACATCAATGTGCGTACCAACTATAGAGGGAGTATCAGGCTCTCGAAGACCGTCATCGTCACCTAACTATGAATCACCAACAACTATAGAGGCGTCTTACAACTATAGAAGACGAAAACGCTGACCTCAATCAACGCTACACCACACTCGAGCAGGCCCATCAAACCCTCTTGGAGACACCCCAACCCTCACAGTTGCCAGGCATCAAAAAACTTGAAGCTTTACTTGAAGTCTACCAAACAGATAATCTAAGACTCCGACGTAATTTGACCCTACTCATGAAACACATGGCTACCACCCTGGAAGAGAACAAGCATCTGCAGAAGCAAAACGAAGAAAACCTAGAAGCTGCAATGGAAGGCTCCCCCCACGAGATTGACCCAGAACAGTTTAAAGTAGTCCCCTCAGATACAATGAAGATAATCCTAGAAAGCTATGCCGATCTATTAGAAGCACATGATGATCTGGAAAAGGAACGAGATGCACTACGCCGCGAGCTCAGGTAACAGGAGGAACAACCCAAGGTCATAGAGACAACCTCGACTTTAGAGGAGGTAAAGGCATTAACGGAGAGGTGGCAGAATTGCAGAAGAAGTTACTGGAATATGAAAGACAAGCCTCTCCAATTATAGAACCAAAGCCAGATGAATTGGTACCCATTGAGGTGGATGATTCGTATGAGGAACCATATGTTCCTATGCCGATGCCAGGAGGTCAGCAAACCTCGAAAGGAATGGACACCCTGGAAGTCGAAGTACCCGAATGGGTTCAGAAACTCGAAAAGACAGCTAAAACCCATGAAGATCGAGTGGCACTCCAAATCCAATCAATGGCTAAATTGGAAGAGACTATCATAAAGTCAGAATATGTCCGAAGTATGTCTCATCGCAGAGATTCGACAACGATGTGGCAAGGCTCCAACCTTTGCCACACAATTCGGCCCTGACGATATCCTAGAGAGTGCTAAAAAAGGATCCATTCATCAACCTACCCGGCGGATACGACTCTTAGAAACTTGCCCTGAAATGGTTCGTACCTGGAACAACATGCCGCTATTTATCAAATACAACCCTTGTTATGTTCCAATCCTCCGAAGACGCACCCGGCCCAAGTTTACCATTGCTATCAAGAACGTCAAAGGCTGTGCAAAGTGGTTAAATTATGTCTATCTAGCACCTCCACTAGGATCTCCCACTGTTGCTTATATGATTTCTACAATCCGTCATTGGAGCATTCGACTACGGAACACACCGGATGTGATGGCATAGATGTGCATGAAGATCTTTGAATTAATGCTGATCACATTCAAAACATTCAAAAACATCAAAGACCCCCATTTCTCAGGAGTTGGCTTCACTGCAAGCAACCTAGACCTGGTATACGACATGAGCACCACTCCCTCAATAAAGGTAATATATGCCTGGCATGCAAGAATAAAATACCTCCGAGCTTGCTTCAAGCAGACCTTCGAGGAGATGTTCGTCACAGGATTCTGGGAATATCACTCAGAAATATTCGTACCCAGGCCCTCACATCTCCTCCAACTATTCGCTGTGGAGAGGACCATCCACTGAGATCAATTGCGGGTACCACATCCAGATGTTCCAGGTCCAGTCGATTGGGATGCATTGTTAACAGACCTAGCACGGGGGCTGCGACTAGAAGAACACCACCTTGCTTCAGATGTGGTTCAATACTATGTCCAATGCTCAGCTCGACAAGGGTCTGTCAGAGATGATAGACACGAGAGAGGGGGGGTGTTGGCAGCAGCAGTCAAGGCACCGAAGGACTCACAAGACAATGAAGCCAAAGAAGGGAGCCAGAGCGGAGAGAAGGCACAAGCAGACTAAGTAGTCAACAAAGATCTGGCAAGTAGGCCATTCAAATTTTTCCAAAACAACATCTTCATAACAGTGATTCTCATCACTACAAATCATTGTAAATACCATTTCACCTTTTTGTAACTCCATTTTGTGCAAGCCGAGGAGTCCTCGAGCTTGAGGAGTATTGGAAGTATCATCGTACCAATTTTCATGATTTTTAGACTCCGTTTGAGCCTCCAAATAGGCCCTAGAACCTAATTTTTAACTAGGCCGGACACTAGGTCTGGATAGGGCCAAAAGCTAGTCAAAAACTATAAATAGAGCTAGAGAGCTCATTTTGGAGGTTAGCTTGTAATAGATTTGAACATGTATGAGCACTTTTGAAGTAATCTAAAGAATTCCCTTGTCTTACTCTTTGTCTTGCCGTGTGTGTGTGTATGTGTGTGCATGTTAGTGTGCTTCTCACTCACACATTTATGCCTTCACTTGCTCGAGGTCTTCATACCATCCTCATGTCTTCCCGGATTGACTTTAAAGGAGGTGCTACTCATCACTGAGCTACAGAGTCCTTCCACAACAGTGGTTTCAGAGAGCTCATTTTGGAGGTTAGCTTGTAATAGATTTGAACATGTATGAGCACTTTTGAAGTAATCTAAAGAATTCCCTTGTCTTACTCTTTGTCTTGCCGTGTGTGTGTGTATGTGTGTGCATGTTAGTGTGCTTCTCACTCACGCATTTATGCCTTCACTTGCTCGAGGTCTTCATACCATCCTCATGTCTTCCCGGATTGACTTTAAAGGAGGTGCTACTCATCACTGAGCTACAGAGTCCTTCCACAACAGTGGTTTCAGAGCTAGGACTCTTGAACTTCATCTCCATTTCAGATCTTGGATTTGCAAGTCTCGATTTCGAGTTCTAAGATGGGTGGTTCATACGTGACTCGCGGATGATGAGAGTTCTTTCTTCTTTATTAATGCAAAATATCATCATGTGACCCCCCTCCCAGTACGTAGAGGGCCAGCCCATCCAACGGGGCCACTTGCTACCAAGTGCAACCAATCACGGGGACAAGAACTTCGCCCGCTAGGAAAGACTAAACAAAGCACACCCGTACGTGAGTGTCATCATCGCGAAGAAGCTCTCAGATGTGCATGGTGATGAGCTCAACGTGCGCCCGTTCTCTTTCGATTGAGGACGACATGATCTCCAACCTACTATATGAAGAGCTTCAGACTAGTTAGTATCCACTATATGGGATATGTTTCCCTCAGCTGACGACTCCTCAGCCACCCAGATTTTTGCTTCAGCATTTCATGATAAAAAAGATGCTCCACGAATGGCAATAATGAAAGTCTCAATGCTTATGCATACTTCAACATTTTGAAGAGATGGACTAAGCTCGAATGTCTATAGATAAGTTATCCATATATATATATATATATATATATATATATATATATATATATATATATATATATATATATATATATATATATATATATATATATATATATATATATATAATTTCCTAGGTGTAAGTGGCGAGCATATGTTGTGGTCTCGAATGACTTTCAACGCATTCGGTATGGGACAAGGGTGCATAGAGTTTCTCAAGCATAGCTTGAGGAAGCTTGAGTGCCTCCTAATCATGGACATTATGGGTTTTTGAACCCTGGACCTCCACCTCAAAAGGCCAAAGCTCAACCACCTGCTCTACGGGACACGGGCAAGAGTTTTTGAACCTTGAACCCCACAATTAGCAGTTTATTTATCATCAAACTATATTAGGGAAGTACATTTTCCTTTCATTCTTTCTATTTCTCAATGTTATGAGTAAGTACATTTGGCATTATTTTTTGGGCCCTTTCATATGATAGACTACCCACGTGCATGCCTACAATAGCTCATGCACACATGATTAGGCATGGTCGAGTCTGTATAGCTATATTTTGAGTTCTTTTCTTTTAAACTGCCTACTCAATAATTGTGTGCAAGGGTACGAGCATAGAGAAAGTGTCTCCTCATAAATTTCAAGGCCATGCATATTTTTGTTTTATGGCATATGAAATTATTGAGAACTTTTCATACAGAAAGGACAATTTTTATGATTATCTCTAGCACATGCATGTATAAGAACATGCGTTTATTTGAAAAAACTCAAAAGCAAATGAAGCATGCACATAGCTATGCATGAAGATTGCACCCTTTGGTATACATGATATATGCATGAAATCAAATTTGGCACTCAAGTAAGTATAAGAAGCCCAAGAGGGACTTCAATAAGGGACGAGATGGGAGTTGTACCCAAGACCGGTGGCCCAAGCCTACTTCATCACCGTAAGAACACTAAAGTAAAGTCAAAGGATGGATGAAGATTAATTTTCTGGTAAGTATTTGCACACTTTTCTTTTCCTTGAAGACTAAAGAACATACCATGCATGTCATAATAGACATGAATTTGAAAAAGGATGCATAGATTGAGATGGCCTTATTTGTTTGGTCACATACACAACTAGTTATGGAAATGATTGGCACTATGCATCAGTTCATATGGTTTTGGAAAAGGAAGATTGGTTGTACATAATGATGGTCATGGTTTATGTAGACATTCATATGCATAGAAAGAATGATGCAGGGAACATTTTGCACCATCCTTTGAATGAACAAAGTTCCAATTTGGGACTTTTGCATGCTTGAAGGAGGGGTTCAACTTCTGAACCTTATGCATGCAACACCTTTTCCAATAAAGGTGGAATCATTTGGCATACACTAGTATGCATATGGAACATATTACATGGGTTTTGTTTTGCATCGAGAAGGAGATTAATTTCTTAAAGTTAAGCTTAAGTATGATTATAAGTTCCATAATAGGAATAATGGTAGTAGAGCCAATTGGCCATAAGTAAAACTACCATTCACTTCCTATATAGTTGGACTATTACAAGCCAAGAAATAGTACATTGGCAAAATACATTAAGCTTAAAATCCCTCATATGGAAGTTTAAATTCCATAAAAGCCCATGGCATGCCTGATCAGCAAGGCCATAGATTTAAGGTAGTAAAACAAAAAAATTTTCTCTCTTAAAACCACAATACAATGGTGATAACTTAGAGCACTATCTTCTCGAAGCTCTAAGGAAGAGAAAATATGGTGTAACAAAATCTTAATTTTGGAAGACGAAGTATTAATGCTCTTGTTCAAGAAAGTTCTTTTAACTACAGACCTATTTGGAGCTTTACATTATTCTTCCAAGCAAATGCAAGGCATGAAGAGAAGGTAAAACTCAAGGGGTGTAATAAAACCTAAGTACGATTTTCTATCATCCTAGAAATAAAGGACTCTATAGTAAATGGAATTACCATATACTTCAACATAAAGATTTGATTGGCAAAGTCAATTATTCTCAAATTACTCATTATTTCATAAGAGATAATATCTAGTTGAGATTTAAACTAGCTCTATTATCAAGTGACTCAAGAGGCAATATGGTTAAAAGCATTGTATACAGATTTGGGACTTATGAGTTCCAAACCTCACATATTTGGAGATAATGTAAGTTCCATGCATCTAGCGGCAAATCCTATTTTCCATGCGAGAACCAAGCACATAGAAGTCCATTACCACTTCATCAGGGAGAAGCTCATGGCAAAGGAGATTGACATTTCTTTTGTTCCTATTGAAAAGCAAGTAGCAGATATGATGACGAAGGCACTTGATGGAATAAAGCTTTGTAGATTCAAAGCTATGGCAGGTATTCAAACTATCAGAGAATGAAGACTCAAGCATACTTTAGCTTGAGGGGGAGCTTTTGGAACATCAAGCTTACACTATGCTTGAGGTGGATTTGATCTACATCAAAGGCTATCGCGTTGAAAGAATTTCAGTTGGAGAGTTCTTTTTCATATGCTCATTTATTGTATTTTTTTGAGAGATTTTTCATGGCTCATTTACCGTTGTAAAAGGCTTGAGCTTTACACATGTAAAGGTAGAAATATAGAGCCAAAATCCCACGAATCTGTGGTGGTGGAAGTTGCATTCAATCAAGCAATCAATCACCTAAAAGTAGATCAAACTAGATCCTCACTTTTCCTAGATTGTAGGAAAGTGAATTGATTCCCTCCAACAACCATTCCCACCTTCATTTGAATTCAAATTCAACTTGTAAAAGTCGTGGAACACTCCTAAAGTCTATATAAAGACTTGAAATCACTTGTACATTACATGGAAGCAATATACATACACTTGTGACCATTAATGTCTTGCTCCTTCAATTCTCTGCATCATCTTCTTCACCAATAGTAATCTTGCAGAGGCTGCTGCTCTCTCTCTCCAGAGCTCCAAATTGAGTGCAAGATGACGCATTGGAAAGGTATAAGTGTTTAGTTTATGCCTATAAATTTTCATAGCATTTAGTTTAGTAGATTGGGAGAAATCAGAGTCTTTCTGTCTCGGGGTCAATCTCTGCATATTCTTGAAAAATAGGAAGTACCACCGGTGAATGTCGCATTCATTCCTATAGCATATTTTGCTTATTCCTTATAATTTTGTGCATTTCATACAGGCAACCCTATGTGTATCACTCCCATAAAAGGATTTTTTCTAATTGTAATCACGCTAGTCGCTATGGGCATTTGAAGTTCATTGTCTCTTCCATAGATAGTAAGTTTTTTGAGCTAGTCGACCCGTGAACCTATCTGTTTTGTATCAACTCATTCTGCTTAATGCTCCAAAGTACATAGTGTGTTTCTTTGCACTTATCACATGCTTATAAGGTCTATTTGAGTCTCCATAAGCTCAAGGGCTGGTCTTGTGCCGGTTGGCTTGACCAAACTTCATCGCTTCGAAACGCACTTTTCTACCTTCGACAAGCTTCTCCAAGTTTTTTCAGTGGTATGAGAGCTAGATCAAGATGGGTGACGGCTTTCCCTCAATGATCGAGAAGCTTGATCGACACAACTACGTGGCTTGGAAAATCAGGATGGAGGCCTATTTGCAAGGTAGAAATCTTTATGGAATTGTAGCAGGTGATGAAGCTATGCCTATTCCAAGATCCATAGGAGGACCTACACAAGAGGAGACAGATAAGCTCACACTTTGGTGCGCAAGGGATGCTCAAGAAAGGTCGTACATACTGAACTCTATCTCTGACTTTCTATTACCACATATTAGAGGATGCAAGACATCTTAAGAGACAAGGGATGCCCTCGAGACTTTCTTTTCTGCTAGTACCAAAGCAAGAAAGAATCATCTTTGGAACGAGTTCAACCAAATGAAGAAGACACCTAAACAAACCATCACAGAGTTTGTTACCAAGGTCAAAGAGGTCGCGGATCAGTTACCATCCATTGGAGAGCTGATTGAAGAAGAGGTCATCATGAGGAAAATTCTCAACGGCATTCGAAGTGATAAGCAATGGAAATCCTTCACGACGGTTTATGATCTCATCATGGATGTGCAGACTCCAGACTTCAACATCTTTCTTGGACAACTCTTCAATCAAGAAGCCAACAATAGCATAAAGGAAGGTAACTCTTATCATGGTAATTCAACTAGTGCTCTATATGCAGATAAGAAGGATAAGAAGTAGAAAGGCAAGAAGAAGGAAGAAGATGAAGAAGAGACTTCCCAAGCCAACTTTGCAAGCAAGAGCAAGTGGAAAGGGAAGAAGAAAGGACCAAAGCAAGACAAAGCCAAAGGTCAGAGTGTTCAACCTTGTGCCATATGCGATAAGACCAACCACACCACTCAGAATTGCTGGTTCAATGGGAAGACCCAGAAACGAAGTGGAAGAGGTGGACATGGCAGCAATAGAGGCAGAGGTGGACACAACTTCAACAATAGAAGCTATAATAGAAGGGACTACAACAATTATTCATAAGATCAACCACATGAAGACTCATTGCTTCTTATGAATTTAAGCCACAAAGAAGGTAAAGAAGATGATCATTTGTTCTACATAGATTCAGGATGTTCGAATCATGTTGCAGGCAACATTGCTCTTCTATCTGATTTGGAAAGTCCAAAGCATAGACATGAAGTGCAAACAGGGGATGACACGAAGCACAATGTGGAGAAGATTGGTAATGTCAAAGCTTCCAATGGTAGGACAAACATTCTGAGTAAGGTTCTCTATGTACCCACTATCACTAAAAACCTAATAAGTGTAGGCCAAATAGTTGAAAAAGGCTTGCAAGTAGGTTCACCCAACATGGAGCTTTTGTGGAAGATCCATGTCAAGGCTTCAAGAAGATAGCCCGAGGTGAGAAGCATGGTAGGCTCTTTACTTTTGAAGTAGGAGAAACCAGGAACATAGCTCTATTCAACTTTGGGTCTCAAACCCTAAGTGAGCTTGAAGTGTGGCATAAGAGACTTGCTCATGTGAATGAAAGAACCTTGAAGGATATATGCAGGGATCAAAGTGTTCTAGGACTGCCGAACATATCAAAGCAACACATGATCAACAGGTGTGATGCATGTCAGATTGGGAAGGCACAAAGACAACCATTCAACCACAAAGGCTACATCCACAACAACTTATTGGACTTAGTACATAGAGATGTATGGGGACCAAGTCAAGAACCTTCATTGGCAGGATCAAGGTATTATGTCTCATTTATTGACGACCATAGTAGATGGAATGTTCCATACTTTATCAAGAGTAAGAATGAAGTGTTTGATTGCTTCAAGAAGTATCTTGCACATGTGGAGAATCATACAGGTAGATCTCTAAAGAAGCTCAGATCTGATGGAGGGGGAGAATACTTCTCCAAAGAGTTTGATGAGTTCTTGCAGGACAAAGGTATCAAAAGAGAAGTGACTACTAGGTACTCTCCTCAACTAAATGGAATTGCAAAGAGGAGAAAGAAGACATTGGTTGGATCAGCCCGAACAATGCTTGAAGAGAAGAAGTTGCCACATTATCTATGGGCAGAAGCTATTTCAACTGCTGTGTACCTTGTCAATCGACTACCATCCAAATCACTTCAAGGTATGACTCCTTATGAAGCATGGCATGGAAGAAAACCTAGTCTTGGACATTGCAAGGTTTTTGGTTGTTTAGCTTATGTTCATGTACCATCACAAATAAGAGGTAAGCTAGATGAAAGGGCAACAAAGGCAGTGTTTATTGGATATGATTCAACTCAGATGGGTTACAGGTTCTTCAATCCTTCAACCAAGCAATTCACTACAAGTAGAGATGTTGTGTTTGAAGAACATAGGTCTTGGTATGATGAAGACAAACAAAAGGTAACACTACCATATGATCTTGATTCTGACTCTTATCAATTAGGAAGCAAGCATGATACACAGGTCCAGGATCCAAGAAGCGATACAGACGATGACCAAGGTGAAAGAGAAAAGGATTACAAGCTATGGAAGTCAAGAGGCAAAGCAAAGATGCAAGAGGTTGGAGAATGCTCCAAACAAGCACCTAGAAGATCAGCAAGAGAGAAGAAACAACCACAAAGGTATGGATATGATTCCACATTCGTTACGAAGCATTCAATCTACTTGGCAAAAGACTCTATTTCAGAGGAACCCTCAACCTCTGAAGAGGCAAAGGGAAACCCTAATTGGGAAAAGGCCATGAACGAAGAGATAGATGCATTGAAGGAGATGGACACTTGAAGGAGATATGATGACGAAGGCACGATGGAATAAAGCTTTGTAGATTCAAAGCTATGGCAGGTATTCAACCTATCAGAGAATGAAGACTCAAGCATACTTTAGCTTGAGGGGGAGCTGTTGGAACATCAAGCTTACACTATGCTTGAGGTGGATTTGATCTACATCAAAGGCTGTCGCGTCGAAAGAATATTTGTTGGAGAGTTCTTTTTCATATGCTCATTTATTGTATTTTTTTGAGAGATTTTTGATGGCTCATTTACCATTGTAAAAGCCTTGAGCTTTATACATGTAAAGGTAGAAATCTAGAACCAAAATCCCACGAATTTTTGGTGGTTGAAGTTGCATTCAATCAAGCAATCAATCACCTAAAAGTACATCAAACTAGATTTTCACTTTTCCCAGATTGTAGGAAAGTGAATTGATTCCCTCCAACAACCATTTCCACCTTCATTTGAATTCAAATTCAACTTGTAAAAAGTCGTGGAACACTGCTAAAGTCTATATAAAGACTTGAAATCATTTGTACATTACATGGAAGCAATATACATACACTTGTGACCATTATTGTCTTGCTCCTTAAATTCTCTGCATCATCTTCTTCGCCAATAGTAATCTTGCAGAGGGTGCTGATCTCTCTCTCCAGAGCTCGAAATTGAGTGCAAGATGACTCATTGGAAAAATATAAGTGTCTAGTTTATGCCTAAAATTTTTCATAGCATTTAGTTCAGTAGATTGGGAGAAATCTAAGTTTTTCTGTCTCGGAGATCTCTGCGTATTCCTGAAAAATAGGAAGTACCACCGGTGAATGTCGCATTCATTCCTATAGCATATTTTGCTTATTCCTTATAATTTTGTGCATTTCATACACTCCACCCTATGTGTATCACTCCCATAAAAGTATTTTTTCTAATTGTAATCACGCTGGTCGCTATGGGCATTTGAAGTTCATTGTCTCTTCTATAGATAGTAAGTTTTTTGAGCTAGTCGACCCGCAAACCTATCTATTTTGTATCGACTCATTCTCCTTGATGCTCCAAAGTACATAGTGTGTTTGTTTGCACTTATCACATGCTTATAAGGTCTATTTGAGTCTCCATAAGCTCAAGGGCTGGTCTTGTGCCGGTTGGCTTGACCACACTTCATCGCTTCGAAATGCACTTTTCTACCTTCGACAAGCTTCTCCAAGTTCTTTCAAAAACTACGTAAAGTTTTGAAAGAACGTTGAACCCACTTTTGGTAAGCTGTTCTCTCTGAACATAAAGAGGATGTTATATCCTCTTAGAATTAGAAAGATAATCCACCTTTACCATTCTATTGGTTAGGTAGGGATTAAATAATGAAATTCCCCTCTATTTAGATTTATTGGAGGCGAATTAACAAACAAGAAAATCCACCCATTTCACTAGACGAGAGTGATTTGGGCAGGGATTATGTAAGATTCATCTTCCTTTTAGAACAAGTTGGATTCTAACTTGAGAGACGAATCTGATAAGGAAACCTTAAGTAGCATTCATCTATTTTGCTAGGTTCATGCACTAGTAGTGCAAAGAGATGGACCAAGGTAGCAATTTAGTTGAAGTCACTTTGACTCTACCTAATCCACATGTTTGAGCTTTGGAGACCTAGATGGCACATGGCTTAAACAAAGGAAATAGGCACAGATGTTCTCTTCCACCCTTTTCATTCTTTCCATACTTTCATTCGACTCAATTCTTTTTCATATGCAAACTAGATGGAACTTTGAATGATTGGGGTAGGGAATCAGACCACACATGGATTCTCCTCTTTAAAGATTCATTCAGGATAGAAATCACCCTTTTGAATTAAGAGGTGAATTAGAGAGATGAAGGCCATGATCTTTGAGATTGATCATGGAGCATGGGGGAATACCCCAAGGTATATATCTCCACTCATTTTTGAGGACGGAAATGCTTTTAAGGGGGGGAGAATGTTGTATAATTACATGGGTCTAAGGGGTAGAACCCTTGGGTTTCTAGGTGTGAAACCCTTTGGATTTATGGTTTATTTACCCCTTTTAGATGGGTCTTGAACCTTAGGGTTAATTCTCTAAGGTTGAGTACCTTAGGCTTGATTGGAAGCTTCTCCTAGCCACTTGGTTTGTACGTGAAAGCTTGGAGAGTCTTCTTTTAGAAGCCATGTGATTTCATGTGATTTCCTAAGCTTGGAAACCATGTGAATACCTTAGGACCCATGTGATTGAAGGTACACATGTCCTCTTGAGGGCGAATTACTCCCTTTTACTTGGAGCTATATATTGGAGGGGTTGGTTGGGTGGAAACACATCTCTCTCTCCTAGTGTGAGCATGGCTAGTTGGTCTTCTTAATTGATTATTTGTTCAGTTGTGGAGGCTATGGAGTCCTTCCACAACACATGCCCTCTAATGGCTTCTTCCACTGACTATCCATGGACTTGGAAGAGCACATCAAGTGTGTGAAGTACCAAATACTTGGAAATAGAACAGATCAATAGGTATCTCTCCCATCTATCTAGCATTTGTTGAGGTTGCAATACAAAGATGAAGTGAAGGACAAGCACTATAGAAGTAAAGGTGCCCACAAAATTTTCTCCTCTTAGGCCATGAAACAAATGCAAGATCACTCAGAAGAGCTAAGGAATAATGGAAGTCAAAGTGCAACTATTTTCCATTAATTGGAAACAAATTTGAGCATGAGTGTTGTTGAGCATCCACATTCAAATGGACAAACAAAAAGACTCAATCACAAACTTGAATATATGTTGAGAGCATATGTATCTTCAAATCAAATTGAGTCGGAATACCTAGGATAGACATAAAGCATATAACAACCTTCAAAGTCTAGAAATCTCCTTTTACCTTGGAGGACAAGTTTATTTAAAAGTTCCTAAGCAATCAAAAACCTTGAAACATGACATTTTTTGAAACTATCTCCAATGTATTATGGCCCTTTCATAATCCTTAGAAATCTTTGAACCAATTGGAGCCTTGAGAAGATTCTCTGATTCCGAGTGTTTAATGTCATTAGGCTAAAAAAGAAGCAAGCTTAGCAAGAAAATCTTGTATCTTTGGAAATGATAGTCTAACTTATACCACTATAGGGCATCCCTAAATGAATGAGAGAGATTAGTATGCACTTGATATAGAAATGAAAGAAGTATTTTAGATAAAGAGAGCCTAGTTAAGTACAAAGATGAAACAAAGCAAAGCACCACTTGGGAATGAGTAAGCTCCATCAATAGAACATTTCTCTCTTTTTCAATTTAAATTAACACAAAGAGGTAAATCTTTGACAATGAGTACATGATCAACCAGACTAGTTATGGTGCATAGGAGAATACTCTATGTAGTATACTTCTACACATTTTCAATGATGAAAATGATTTAGGGGGGAAGAATGTTGTATAAATACCCTTGGTTTGAAACCTTAGGTTATATATTTATTTTTTCTGGGATTTGAATTGTTTCAATCTTTAGGCTTATTGTATTGTAATACCTGGGAACTTTAGTCTTGGGAGAAGCTTATCCATGTGCCATCTTTTGGTGTACTTAAAAGGGGAATCCTGAATTCAATTCTAAGGCACGTGAACATGAGACACACCTGGATGGACATGTGGAAGAGTCCAAGGACAAGTACTTCACCAACTGCTTCAAGGGGATGGTTCAAAGATACATGTGTTCTACTATGGTCTTCTCATGATAAAGCATGAAAAACATGGTACAACTAATCCATTCGTTCTCAGATCTTCATGTAGGCAAAGATGGCATCCTCTCGTGTTCCCTTCCCTTTTCTCAAAAGTTTGTGCTACTATGATTGTTCTATACGAGCTTCTTTTCATGGATGGAGGGGGGAACACAAAGTGAAGAATGGGATACTTTAGGCAAGCATGCCCTCAAATGCCCTTTTCCATTGACTATTCATGGACTTGGATGAGGTCAGGATGGTCTAGGGAACATTTTGTACTACATCCCCCCCCCCTCGCCCAATTTAATCTCTGATGGAAGCAGCTAAAATTGGGCCTTCCAATGGACCAGCATGCATAAATGGGACGGAAGATACAAGGTAACATCATAGAGGGACAAAGGCAGCATAGCCATTGATGTGCCCACTGGAATTGAGAAAAAGAGTTCCTTTCCAAAACAAAGTGGACTAGGGCAATTTGCTCACACTATTCAACCACAAACATCAACCATTACAAATATGTTAGCCATAATATGCATGTGTCTCAAAAATGATTATTGTGACAAAGAACATACACAAATCCTACCATTCCATTTCACTTAGCACATCCACATGCACCACTCTTTTCGAATCTTTGAGCATTGTTTTCCATAATGATATATATCACTGTCATGATCACCATATTCATAATCATAACTTGCATTTAGGCTCAAAGATTATAGATTACAAGATAAGACTATTAGGATGAGCAAAGTATTTATTCTATTTCATCCCCCTTTTGGTTGTAGTTCCCTTGTTTTCTAGAGGGCCCTTTTCACCCCTTCTTTTGTTTTGGCTTTGTAGCCACAACCATCTGATGTAGTTTTCCATACACTTATAGTATTTCCAAGTATCCTTCATATTAACATGGGTGGTTCTTGTTCACCTATTCCATGAGGGAGCACGTAGCTCCTCCTCAGTACTCAATGAAGGTAAAAAGCACTCCAAAGCACACATAATATTCATATTTGAACTCTTCTTCTATGCCCTAAAAGCATGCATTCTTGGGAGTGATACATTGATATCAGTATTATCCATGTATTAACTAGAAATTAAACGAGAATGACAGGAACATGCAATTATCTGTGTACACAAGAGAAAGATATGTATGCATTTATCTCAGTGGACAAACAAGTAAGTAATTTTGGTACATGCATTTTTATAGATTCTCACATATGGATAGATTTAAATATCATATAAAGATTGAATATTGATTGATACATATAGATATAGTAGATAGATAGATGGATAGACATCTAGACATAGAAATCTATAAAAATATAGAGATATGGATTGGATTCGGTCTTAATCATATGAAACAAGAAAAGCTTCCAAATCAAAATGCATGATTTTGAGGTTTCAAAGAGCACATCAAGTGTGTGAAGTACCAAATACCTAGAAATAGAGCAGAAGAATAGGTATATCTCCCTTCTATCTAGCATTTGTTGAGGTTGCAATAGAGAGATGAAGTGAATGACAAGCACTATAGAAGTAAAGGAGCCCACCAAATTTTCTCCGCTTGGGCCATGAAATCAATGCAATATCATTTGGTAGATGCCAAGAATAATGGAAGTCAAAATGCAAATGTGTTGGGGCAACTAGGCAACTTATGTCAAATTTGCCTACTTTTGAGCAAACTTTTTATAGACACTCAATCATTGTAAAGGCCAGAGATTCATTAATCCTTGAGAGTGAATTTCCTCTTTAGGAGACTCAATTGAAGACCAAATAGTCATTTGGGACCATTAAGTATATTTTTTCCAAAACTCATGTGAAATGGGGAAAATATTTCAGTACAAAGGACAAAAAGCTATATGTTTGTATCAAATTTTCACTCATTTTCAATAATATTTCGTGCATCTTATTTCTTGAGTGCGTTTCTCTCATTTTTTTCTTCATGTGGAGCTTTTGAGGTGTCTCAACCCTATTATCCACATATACTAAGTGTTTTTTGCATGCTTTTCTTATGTGCTTCTTATATCTAAGTGCTACTTTTGTTTGTGTTGATCTTCTTCTTAATTGCAGGTGTGGACTCCATAGCTTCATGAGACAAGTCTCCATACATTTTAATGAGTAAACATGCTTGAATTGACAATTTAAAGTTGATCTAATTTACTTGATGCCGGTTAACCTTCATTCTAGCGGATCTACAACAATTTTTGGCACCATTGTGAGGATGTGCTTCTATTCAAGGTCTCCATTGAAACTTGAATCTTGGGAGAGGTTTTTGATTGATCTAATGAATGTGGGACGGGTAACTTGCATTCTTCCATCATCATTTTCAGGTTGCAATCTCTCATTCATCATGGGGAAGGTGGTAAGACCTATGTATATATGCATTTCATCTTCTTTTCAGGTTGGGCTTATATTTCTATTTATTTTGGTAGTTAAGAAATTTTTAGGAGGGGTTTTATTTTCAATCGATTCAGTAACATAGCAAATATGTGTGTGGGCAGTGGACATAGCTTTGAGGGTGCATTAAACTTGCTACAAACTTGTGTTGGAAGTTAGGAGCTTGATAGGAGGGAGGCAAGCATGTAGTGAAGAGAGAAGAGAGGTTGACAAAAATGTGCATTTTCAATTGCATAGATCATTGGAGCATGAATGCAGCTATTGAGGGATACATGGGTTGACTTTTATAGAGTAGTCAACAAAAGTTAAAGTGTATCTCTGAATCTGTAGGTCGGATTTAGATGTGTAAGGTACCATTGGAAATATCTTGGGATAAAATTTCCGATGAGGGCACTACATTGAGGATCCAAGATACCTAGCCATCTAAGAGTGACCAAGGCTGTAGAACATTACCAAATCATTGAGAAATTGAAGGAAAGTTCTAAGTGCAAGGGAACAATTTATCTAGTAGAGAAATTGTTAAGTGACATCCCAAGGTATTTGAGCACCTACCTAATTTTGAACCTACCTTTGAATCTCAAAGACACTCCATGGGTAGTATCCAATCCATTGTGAACTTGAAAACATTAAGAACAACACTTCAATTGCCCTAATGACATAGAGGGCATAACTATTGGATTTAACCATTGGAGGTCCAAAAGACCATAAGAGCATGCAGTAGTCCTCTAGAAATAATCCGTTATACCTCCCACATGAGAAAATCATTGAAAAGCCTAAGACAACCACTATGTGCTTAGGAATGATTGTCTCATGCAAAGCCATCATTTCTTGGTAAAATTAAGGAAATTTGAGTGACATATTGGTTTAGTCCTACTTACTCTAGACACAAAAATGAGCCAAGAGTGCTTTCTTAAGTGCATTTAGTGTGCTTGGAGCTCAGATTGTGATAGTTTATCTCTAGAATAAGTCATGTACCTAAAAAAAGACTAAGGGACTCATGAGATACAAATAGATATATGGATAGACATGTAGACAAAGAAATCTAATATAAACTCTACAGAGATGGATTGGATACTATCCATGATATTTAGATAGATTGAATCCAACCTCAATCATAAAAGAGAAGCAAAACCTACAAATCAAAATGTATGATTTTGAGAAGTGCCAAAGAGTCGATCAAGAATGCAAATTAAGCACTCTTCCTTCCTTGTATAAAGTGAAGGCTATGTTTCAGGGAAGTTGTTATAAGGTAACAAGAGAAGTGCATGACATTGTTGTTATAAGGTAACAAGAGAAGTGCATGACATTATGTTTTCTATAGGTTCATGTGTAGATGCATGAACATTTTTAATTTCTCCTTTTCAATCTTACTATGTTGTACTTGGTATGGATTTTCATCATCATTTTAACCCACACATTCACTATCATAGACACACCTTTATGTTTGAATTTAATGGTCAACTCATTTCTTTATCCATGAGGCATGTTTCACAACCATTTGCTATGATTATTCATACTCAAGCAAAATGTGCATTCTAGAAAAGGTTACAATTCGTGCATCATTTTTGCAAATGTCGTAAATGATTATACTCATACCCTTTTGGATGCACATAAACCTTTTATGATTGCTTATGAGGATTTTTTTTATGTTTGAGCATCCCTCTTAACTACCACCATCTCAAAGATCCTTTGTCCATAATATATATCTCATTCTTGGTAATTCTCCTCCTCATAAAGCAACTTATAGGCGTGTCCCTCTTCACCAAAAGGAAATAGAAAACCAAGTTAAAGACTTAATCCACAAAGACTAATAAGGCCTTTTTCTTCCCCATTAGGAGCACCAGAAAACCTATAGGATGCGCATTGGTTATAGAGCCCTCAACAAAATCAGAATTAAGAATGGATACCCTATTCCTCCAAAGACGACTTGTTAGATAAAGTTCGAGGAACCCATATCTTTAGTATGATTAATCTTAAATTGGCTTTCCATTAGATATGCATAACACATAGCGATATTTTCAAGACTGCTTTTAGGACTCGAATTGGCCATTATGAGTTTATGGTAATGCCCTTTGGACTTAGCAATGCTCCTTCTACACTTGCATGTATCATGAATAACATTCTCCTTGATTATCAAGCATGGGGGTTAGCACAACAAAAATCATTTGAGAAACTTAAACATGCACTTTCACATGCACGTGTTTTGCAATTACCTAATTTTGCACAACCTTTTCATGTAGTTACCAATGCAAGTGGTGTTTTGCAATTACCTAATTTTGCACAACCTTTTCATGTAGTTACCAATGCAAGTGGCTCAGGCATACGTGAAGCTTTAATGCAAAATGATCATCCTATATCATTAGAAAGTAGGAATCTTAAGCCATTGCAAAAGAATTATAGTAGATAAATAAGGAATATCAATAGCTATGTATGCTTTAAAAATATGGACACATTACCTTAAGGGATTTGAGGTATTCAAAAATGATCAACAAGCGATCAAGTACTTGCTAAATCAATGATTAATCTCTGATTGCCATTATAAATGGGCTTCATTCATTCAAACTTCTAGCCCATGATTCAATATCAACCTAGAAAAGCTAATGTTGTAGTTGATATTGTTTGTCGTTTTTATTCATCACAATTACATTCTTTTTTTTTGCATAATATCTCCACCATCCAAATTCATTCATTTAAAGAAATGATTTCCACTTATGCATCATATTTGTATTTCTCACATGTATGGCATGACTTCAACACTTGTGCATCTTTAAGTGATGAGCATTATACATTTCATAATGGTTTCCTTTATGTTCAACATAAATTATGCATTAGCATGGCTTTTAAGGATTTTGTAATAAAGAATGCATGACCCATCTTACATGGGACATAAGGTGATAAAAAGCACCACATCTACTTGCAAACATTTCTTCTTTTGGTCCCAATAGAAAAAGATATTACAGAGTATGTTTCTCAATGCATTGTATGTCAACGTGTAAAATGTCATCATTGTAAAGCATTTGGATTGTTGATACCACTTCCCATTCCTAACAAACCATGAGAACAATATTCATGGGTTTCATCACTGCTCTTTCTATGGCTTCATCCCATAATGATATGTTTTGGATGATAGTTGATAGGTTTAGTAAATATCCATGTTTTATTCCATGTAAAAAGACCTTGTCTTGAGACTAACAAGTTCTCCATTAAATGTATGTTTCCACATCATGGTTTTCCAAAAGTCATGTTGTCTAATCGTGATGTTTAATTTTGCAATCATTTTTGGGTATGTTTTTTCAACATTTTGACTCTAAAATAGATTTTAGTTCTGCATTTCATCCAAAAAATAATGGGCAAAGTGAAGCTATAAATACCAATATAATTGATTTATTGCATTGTTATCCACTATATACTCCCACTAATAGGGATGCAAAATTGTCATTGCTTCAATTTTCTTTTAATAACACAACACATACAACTTCTAACCGTGCACGTTTTGAAATTGTGTTGTAAAAAACTTCTCACTCCCATGTCACTATTTCTAACTGATATTCCTACGGCTGACTCTATTGCTCAAGTTCACATATCTATACTTCAAAAAATTCTCGAGCACAATAGGCAAAGTCAAGAATGTTATACATGTAATGTTGAAGAATGTCAATGGATCCACAAGACTTCATTAACACCTCATTATGATCACTCGGTTTTTTCATATCATTCACATTCACATTAATTTTACTCCTCCAAATACATTTTCATGTATGTTTTTACACGGGCATGCTTATGTTGTTCAGCGATGGGACATGTGATTGGCACCATCCATCTCTATTTTATTTATATCAACTGAGGTCAGTTGCTTTTTTAGTTGGGGGCATATTATCACTTATATAATTATGAACTTTGGAGTTTAATTTATTGATTTATTAACATGTTTTATGTTTTGATATAAGAGTTGAAGGTTTGTGAGGGCATGAATGGGCATGGACATTTTGGATGTGTCTGGATACAAATAAGAGGATAGTATATATATATATATATATATATATATATATATATATATATATATATATATATATATATATATATATATATATATATATATATATATATATATATATATATATATATATATATATATATATATATATATATACATACACATACACATATATATATTAGGTAAATAAATACCCACATAGAGGGTTCCTTCTACAAAAGTAGTAAAACTAGTGGTTACGATCAAGATTGCTCTAGATCACAATTTATGTAAATACAAGATGACAAGATGAGGATCGAACACATATGTAAAGTGTTGTTAATGATGAGGAGTTTGAGACTTATGATTCGATGAAATTCTTGGCTATGATTGATGTGTATGTAAATAAAAAACACATAATGGAGTGTTGTGATGTAGAGGGATACAAACTATTTATCATTTCCATATTGGTAGAAGTAAGTAAACTTGCGCACTTAGGAATCGACATGAATTCATAATATAGCCCAATGGTCATGGAAATCCCATTTGACATGGATGAAGATTTCTTAGGCATGTGGGAGCTTAAATCCACCACATATTGAGGTAAGAGGAGAGGGCATATGTTCCTAGATTAGACATAGAAGTCAGGAATGAAGTGGCATGAGAAAATGGCAAAAGAAGATGATTAAATACTAGGAGTGTTTGAGATTCTAAAACAGTTTAGACAATATTAAGTCAAGGACAAGAAATATTTTGATAAATATTCCAAAACAAGAGGATAATCACACAAATTCTTATGATAATAAAGAACAAACCAAGAAAGTAGTGGTAACAATACAAGGTCGAGAAGATAGATGCACTTACATAGGTAACAATGTGATGAATGAAGAAGTGCAAGAAGTACTACAAGACGATCAATATGTCTTTGTGTGGATGCATACTGATGTTAAAGGAGTGGACCCTAACATTTAATCTTATAGGATAGCTATGGTGGTAGATGCTAAGCGAATAAAGCAAAGATTGTATATACATAGTTATACATATTCTATCGAGTTAAAAAAAGAGTTCAATAAGTTTCTAGTTACAAGCATTACGAGATAGAGCACACAATTTGTGGCACCAATTTTGATGCTCCGAAAGAAAAATGTTAAGCTAAAAATGTGCATTAATTTGAAGAAGTTCAATGATACAACTACCACAAATTTTTCATATGATAGTTATTGCATTGGCCCTCTTCATATTAATGCACACTTGTAACTTACCATTTTTCTCTAGGACCATCACAATCGGTGCCACCAATTTTGTGTGATCTATCTCATAAACGAATTAGAGACATGTAATTAGAAACTTATTGATATCTTTTTTTATCTTGCTAGAATATGTATAACTATGTATATATGGTCTTTGCTTTATTGGTTTGGCATCTACCACCATAGGTATCCTATGCTAGTAGATGTTAGGGTCCACTCCATTATGATCAGTATGCATCCATGCAAAGACATATTGGCAGTCTTGTAGTAATTGTAGTAATTCTTGCTCTTCTTCATTCATCACATTGTTCCCTATGTAAGTGCATCTCTCTTCTCCACCTTTTATTGTTACTATTATTTATTGTTTTGCTCTTTATTATCATAAAACTTTTTGTGATTAGCCTCTTGTTTGAGAATATTTTTCAAAATATTTTTTATCCCTAACTTAATAATGTATAAAGTGTTGTAGAGTCTCAAACACTCCTAGTATTGCATCAACGTTTGGATCCTTGGTATCCCGATGGGCTTTGAAGTCTCTATGGGCCAACGTTGGACTTGGCTTTTGGCTAAACTCTATGCTAAAGTAGCCTACTAGAAGAGCATACAACTCAACCTAGATGTCCATGCAATGGTGATCAATACCTTCCTCCTTTCATCTATTATCTATTTTATTGCATGTTAAATACCAAAAGACAATGAATTAGCAAAGTTGGAAAGTACTTCCAAAAATTTCCTCTAGGCTAGAGATCCCAATAGGAGGGGCATTCCCAAAATCAAGTGAACCTTGTGTGCTAGTCACAATGATTCTAGTGGGTCTTGCATTCTAGATGTGGGAGGTATGGCAGATAAGTTGGCAACCAAGTTGCTGATCAAATCATGTTGCAATGTAGAAGCTTCATTGTCTAAATTGATTCTCAAGAGAAAATTCTTGCTTACACTTAGGGGTATCCCTAGGTGATAGGATCTCGATCTACTCATCCTGATGTTTTCTCAGCATCTGGTGACTCCAAAAGGTTCAAACCTTGTTTTCTCCTTATGAAGAGTTGGAATAAGATGAAACCGTATATCAAGGTTAATGAAGATTGGAAGTGGGAGGGCGAGATTAGAAAAAAATATTCTTTTTTTTTTCCTATTAATGGAATCAAAGAAGTTGATTTGGAGAACATAAAAAGAGCAAAGAAGCTATGGAACAAAGGATTTAGTAAATGGAAACATCTCTTGACCCATGAGAGAGGCCACTAGATAAGATTTGAGGACATAGACCCGATTAAGTGAGTTGAGCATGTTGATTGATGCCTTCTTAGAAACACTTGGGATAACCCAAAGACTCCTCTCTTGCTCAAAAATGACCCGCCCTAGATTGAAGGGTAAAGATGGACCAATGATAATAAATTGGATAAAACTATGATGATCCATAAGCACCATGACTTCCATATCTCTCTTAATAGGAGATGGTGCATGAACTACTCTAGCATCAGATGGCAATTAATATGTGGGGAGATATGGCATCCTCTCATTGAGAACAAAAAATTGGTTCTTATGTGGTAAATCCTCCATCATGGAATTTGTATCATTGCCAAGCCTAATAAAATATGTGGGGCCCCTAGTGGAGCAAGCATTTCCTATGGGGAGAAAAGGACCTTGGCCATCTCTTCTTCTCATGCCCAAGAAGCTACACAATTTGGCAATCGCTTACCAAGATTTTGAGGTTACAAAGGAAAATCAACTAGGAAAAAGAACATTACTTGGCAAAACAATTGACTGTTATGCTGCCTTGTCAAATGCCATCAGAGGGGAACTACTCTCAAAGATATGGAAAGAATTATGTGTGATCAACTTTGATGCCCATCCAAAAGAATGGAGGATTGAAAAATCCCTAGGTTTATTAGGAAGAAGAATATGTAATTGTAAAAAATCAATGCCTTTTAGACATCATAGGATATTTGTCTTGGAAAACATCTAGATTAAAGGCAAATAGGTCTCTCATGAGGTTGAGAGAAAAATAATTCACTTTCTCAATAACTAGCTTTAAACCTTTAGTCACCCATCGAATCTTAGGTCTCCTACTAGTGTTGGACCATCATAGCTATTATGCCTCCACATTTTCCTACCCCTGCTTTGTGGGTTACAAGGGATCCCAAGGGCACTAAGACCATTCGTTATACAAATGTTCTTTCATTAATACAAGTGAGGGAGATTAGACCTTGACAAAACTTCATTTTATACTAAAAAACTATCAGAGATATTTATCTAGTCCAAATTATTGAGCATCTCTTGGAGCATGTTATTGACAAGGAAGTGTATAGCTTCCTTGATGGTTTTTCAAGCTATAACCAAGTTTCTATTGCACTAGAAGACTAGGAGAAAATATCTCTTCCCATACAGTGGGGGATTCACATATTTAGATGCCTTTAAGGTTGGAAAATCTTGTGAAAACCTTTTAAAGGTTAATGTTTCATGTTTTTAAGAAGTTTTTATGGAAGTTCATGGATGTTTATGATTTTATGCTCTTACTCTGAGAAAAATGTGCAACATATCCCAAGAATGCAAAAATCCTTTGATAAATGTGATACTTAGCAAGTGCATTTGAATCCAAACAAGTGTATTTTTATGGTGAGGCAATGTTCAATCCTTGGACATCTTGTGTAAAAGAACTGAATATCTATGAATGAAGCTAAAATGAAGGTTACCCTTGATTTATTTTCACCAAAGAATACCAACAAGGTCTAATCCTTAATTAGATAACACATATTATGTACATTTCATACATATGTATGTAGTGATTGCAAAACCACTCTATGGTTTGCGCACACACTTCCAATGGATAATAGAAGCATTCTTGGAACTAAGGAGGAGGTTGAGGACTTCTCCCATCTAAGAGGAACTTTAAAAGTATTTCTCATTCCATCTCCACATGGATGCATCAAACTATGCCATAGGATGCAAATTCACACAACCTGCATCTACTAGCAATATGGATTTTCCTATTGCAAATGCTAGTGCAAAATTCAATGTTACGAAAAGAATTTATACCACAATGAAATATCTAGGATTTGGATTGGTCAAAACCATGAAGATTGAGACATCTTGTGCAATCAAAAGGTTAGTTGATTATCTATCTAATGCTTATCTATTTAACTGAGATGTAGTCCCCATGTGGGTAGAGAAGATAAAACCAGCTCTCATAGCTAGATCTCACCTTGAGATGATTCCAAAATACATAAGTTTATAAAATAAACCAAAAATTTTTACATAATTGGAAGGATTTTGTGTTGTCAAGATAGTTAAGGAATATTTCTTTGTTGTCTTGATGACAAAGAAAGCTGAATTGATAAGAAAAAATCACATAGGATTGTTAGGTCATCACCACACTCAGATAACGAGGATGTAAAATCTTAGGAGATATGGGGTACTCTAGCCTACTATCGAGAAAGATGCACATAATCTACCCTAGGTATGACTATAAAACACTATTCATGAGCTCCATGGATGGGGTTTGAGCATTGATGAGACCAAATGACATCACCAAAACTTAGAATGCACATATTTATTCCTGTTGATATATTTAGGTAGTGATGTGTGTGAACGCACTAGGACTACCAGGGCACTTTTTTCCCTGTTTAGGAGGTTTTTTCCCCCGGCTTGTATATACACCTATTGCCCTAATGGGCTACTTATCTTTGTACATTCTCTAGTAATACATTCAGTCTTGTGTGTTGTGCTCCAAGCTTCTTGCTTCCGCAGACGTCTAACTCCAACAATTGGTATCAGAGCAGGTCGCCGCTTCATCTAGGGCGTCGTCGACACTCCTCGGTTGCAATCTCAGATTCGCACAAAATTTGGTGAGCATACTCAGGGTGTTTCAGAGATCGAAACAGCTTCGCTAAGTGGTGCTGAAATCTCGATTTGAGCTCGTTTCGGCCTCCGAACGCACTATCACAGTGCTTGTGCAGGCTATTTCATCTTTTTGTGCCAAAGATATATACCTGTTTCGATTCTCCAGTATAAGCGTCTCGAAGTCTACTACAGGTTTAGCAGAACTCGTCAAGGCAGTTCTGTTCAACTTTTTGAGATACAGTCAATTTTTTGCATCAAGTTATTTTAGTCACTGGCCATAGCTGAAAGCAGTGATGTATTCCGTATGTTGGCTGTTGAGGATAAGTTGGATGGTACCAACTACCCACTATGGGCCTATATGATGCGACATGTATTGGTTGCAAAAGGACTGTGATAATTCTGCAGATTCCTGTTCGTGTTGTTGTTTCTGTTGCACATACTGCAGAGCAAATTCGTTGGGATGGCAGAGATGCTCAAGCACATGCATTGATAGCTTTGTCTGTCAAACGTGCTATTATTCCTCTTATTCGCTCTTGCAGAACAGCAAAGGATGCTTGGGATACACTTACCACATTGTACCAGGCTAGGAATGAGGCTCATGTTGCTTACCTCTGAAAACAGTTGGAGAGTGAGCACATGAATGAATGTGATTATATGGATAGTTTTCTAACAAAGATCAAAGACTTGAAGGAACAGTTGATTTTTGCTGATGAGGTTATACCAGATGAGGTCTAAATGCCTTGTCATTTGAGTAGTTAGTCTCTGTTCTGTTATAGGAAGATCAGTCCAGGCAAAATAGGTCCATTATGAGTATTGCAGATCAAGCTTTCCTGGCTAGTCAGAAGGGCAAAGGAAAATGGAGCTCTTCTACTAGTAAGCAGAAATATGCAAATGCTACACATTCAAAGAACCAGGATAAAGATGAGAAGAAATCAGAAAAGCTGAAATTGTTTTGCAAGTACTGTAAAGGGAATGATCATATCATAAAGAACTGTCCAAAACTGGCTGCAAAAGAGGCAAAGAAAAAGGAGGCTGGAATGGTTGTTGCAGAAGCCTCTACACCAAAAATAGAGTCTGCTAACCTTGTGCAGGAAGAAGAATGGGTGTTTACTACTGTTTGCAGTTTTGACCCATCTTCTCATGAGCAGTGCATGTCTGCAGTGGACTCAAATGTTTGGTACTTTGATAGTGGGGCGACCAAACATATTACCTCGTAGCGCAGTTTCTTCTCTTCACTCGAGCCTGCCCCTACAGGGAATACTGTCACATGCGCCAACAACTCCTCTTATCCTGTTATGGGAGTTGGTAAGATCATTCTGACTATTGCTGATGGTAGTTCTTTCACCTTGTCAGATGCTTTATTTGTGCCAGGGATCAAGAAGAATCTGTTATCAATTTCTGCATTAGCCAAGATTAGCTTGGTTGTGAAATTTATTGATGACAGATGTACAGTTCATGATCTGTCAAATAGCGATGTTATTATTGCTTCTGGCATTTTATGTCGTGGGTTGTATAAGCTCATAGACTATGAAAGATCTGTGAATGATTTGGCATGTGCAGTTCATGATTCTCAGGCTATGTCAGATGCAAAGCTTTGGCATGCACACTTTGGTCATCTGAATTTTGCTAGTTTGCTACGCCTACAGAAATCTGATATGGTGTCTTCTTTGCCCAAGCTTGAGGCACCTGGAAAACATGTATGTGAAGGCTGTATTTTGGGCAAAATGCAGCATTCCTCCTTTCCAAAAGATGGTTCAGTTTGGGCTACGTAGCAATTGCAGCTTGTACATAGTGATGTATGTGGTCCTATGCAAACACCTTCTTTTGGAAACTATCTTTACCGTCATGACTTTCATTGATGATTTTTCCAGGCATGCATGGGAATGTCCATTGAAGGCAAAGTCCGAAGTGTTTTTGTGCTTCAAACAGTTTTTGGTTTTGGTTGAAAATCTGTCAGGATGTAAGATGGGAACCCTCCATTCTGATTGAGGGGGGGGGGATATATGTCTTCTGATTTTAATGCATTTCTGGCTGAACGTGGGATAAAACACCAGTGTACAGTGACGTATACACCTCAACATAATGGAGTTGCTGAACGGAAGAATAAGTCACTCATGGAGATGGTGAGGTGTATGGTCAAGAGTCAGGCTTTACCACATAGTTTCTGGCTTGAGGTTGTCATGTGTGCAGCATATGTACTTAATAGGTGTCCCACTAAAGCGCTACAGTCTATCACTCCATATGAGGCTTGGCATGATCGGAAGCCATCAGTTGCTCATCTGTGGGTTTTTGGTTGTTTGGCATATGCACTAGTGCCTGAACAACATCGCAGAAAATTGGATGATAAGGCAGTAAAATGTATTTTTGTTGGGTACAGTTTTGAAAGTAAAGGCTATCGTCTGTATCATCCACAGACTAAACGCATTCTCGTTAGTCGTGATGTTGTTTTTGTGGAAGATGCTATTCAGCCATTGCTTTCATGTACTAAGAAGACATCTATTAGCTCCAAAGACATGCATGATACTTTGATGCCTCTTTTTACAGGTGGACAGTCTACTGCTCGTCTTAATGAGGCAACTTCTCAGCCTTTGCAGGTTTCATGTAATGATATAAATCATCCCATTTCCGATGCAGATTTACATGATGCAATTGTTGATGAGAGAGCTGATATTGAGGAGGCAAAAACTATGCCAAAATGGCTGCACACTTTGCCTGACAACAAATTAGATGCACCTTTGTCATATCGTACTCGTTTAGGCTCTCATAGTGCCTCCTTTGCATCAGATTGCTATGCTATGGCTGCATCTAGTCTCTGTGATGAGAATGAGCCTGTTTCTTTTGATGAAGCACAAAATTCAGAAAATTGGATGGCTGCTATGCAATCTGAATATGATGCTATAATGAAGAATGGTACTTGGTCTTTATGTGACTTGCCTCCTAGCAAGAAAGCCATTGGCACTAAGTGGGTATACAAGCTGAAGTGTAAACCTGATGGTATAGTTGACAAGTATAAAACTAGGCTTGTTGCAAAGGGTTATGCACACGAAAGAGGCATTGATTTTGATGAGACCTTTGCACCCACATGTCATATGACTACTGTTCGGAGCATCTCTGCACTTCCAGCCCATCATGGTTGGAATGTACATCAGTTGGACATTAAAACTGCATTTCTGAATGGTGACTTGCATGAAGAGGTGTATGTTTTCAGCCCCATGGTTTTGTGCAGAAAGGGCATGAAAACCAGGTGTGCAGGTTAAAGAAGGCATTATATGGTTTAAAGCAAGCACCATGTGCTTGGTATGAGAAGATACATGCCTATCTAATTGCACATGGTTTTGTGAACAGTCCAATTGAGAGCACCTTATATGTTAAGCGTGCTAATGATGTGCTTCTAATCATTGTTGTCTATGTTGATGACATGCTGCTCACTGGTCCTATTGAGAAGCATATTGTTGATTTTAAGGCTGATTTGCATGCCTCATTTGAGATGTCTGATTTGGGGCATTTGCATCACTATTTGGGCATTCAGTTTATGCAAGTTGATGGTGGATTGGCTTTGTGTCAAACGAAATATATTGACACATTATTGCAGCATTTTGGCCTTGAAGATTGTAAGCCTATTGCCACTCCTATGGAGACACGTTTACGATTGAGTCTTCATGATGCTGGAGATGCATTTGATGATATCCTCTATCAGCAGGCTGTTGGATGCCTAATTTACTTATGCATTACTCGGACAGATATTCAGTTTGCTCTCTCATAGATGAGCAAGTTTATGCATTGCCCAGGTGTCAAGCATTGGCACGCAGTTAAGCGCATCTTTCGCTACTTGAGTGGTACTCGGCTACTTGGTTTGTTTTATCCCAAGGGGGGATCACTATCGCTAGATTTGCATGCTTTTTCTGACTCAGACTGGGTTGGTTGCTATGACATTCGTGTGTCCACTAGTGGCTTTTGCTTCGTGCTTGGTAGCTCATGTATATCTTGGTTGAGCAAGAAGCAGCCTACTATGGCCACTTCCAGTTGTGAGGTTGAGTATAGGGCAACTTTCACAGCTACTGTTGAGTGTGTGTGGCTCAGATGCCTTATGGCTGATTTGGGTGTTGGTCAGTCCTCTGCCACCACCATCTTCACTAACAGTCAGAGCGCATTGGCAGTTGCAAGGAACCCTGTGTTCCATGCTTGCACTAAGCACATTGAGGTGCATTATCATTATGTCAGGGAGAGGTTCTCTGCTGGGGAGATCAGCTTGGCATATGTGCCCACGCAGGAGAACATTGCAGACCTTTTCACAAAGGCTCTGCCTAGGGAGAAGTTTGAAGCTTTCCGCAAAGCTTTGGGCTTACTTCCTTTCATGATGATTTCCACATAGCTTGGCACTTCCTTATACATGAATGCCAGCTCTTGGTTCACCGCATCACTCCCAGGGGGGATTTGTTGATATATTTAGGTAGTGATGTGTGTGAACACTCTAGGACCACCGGGGCACTTTTTTCCCTCTTTAGGAGGTTTTTTTCCCCTGGCTTGTATATATGCCTATTGCCCTAATGGGCTGCTTATCTTTGTACATTCTCTAGTAATACATTCAGTCTTGTGTGTTGTGCTCCAAGCTTCTTCTTCTTCCTTGTGTCGTTCGCATGCTTCCGCAGACGTCTAACTCCAACAAGTCCTAAAAGTACTCTTAGCAACATTCTTTGCCCTAACCCTTATTTGATGATATCATGATGTAAGATCAAGCTTGTTAAAATACCAAGCTTCATTTAATTGATTAAATGGGTCTACAAACTTAAGCATTGCAAACCTATTTTAAACCATTAGCTTTGTAGTGCTCTATAATTATAGATAACTTCATAGAGCTATCGTTCTTCTTAAGGAGGAGCATTTCTAATGCCCATAGTGAATTATTGGGTTTAATGAAGCCTGTATCTAAATAATCTTGAATTTTCTTCTCTATCTCCTAATGCTGAGACACAATAAGCCTAAAAGGTGGTTTGCAAATGTTGAGAATATTTTTCTTATGTATAGGTTGAGGTACAAGTTCCAAAATGTGGAAATACCTTTGGGAGGCCTTCAAATGCTTCAAGAAGGCTCAAATAAAGGATAAAGGATGACTAGAGTACCATGCAATATCTGGAACATGATTACTCAAATGGATGAGTGACAAGGAAGTTCTTGTGATGCTCTAGTGGAAGGTTGATGTGGCTTCTTTTCAAAGGTCAGCCATATTTGGCTTATTTCACCCCTTAGGCCATGGAATACATGCACCCCAAGTTTGTACCACAAGCTTAGTTGTATTAGGAAGGTTTTTAGATAATTTATCAAATAAGAGAGGACAAATCGTGATATCCTTTAGAGTTCAAGATAGTCATATGGCCATCTCTATGTGGTTATAGCTTTGTGTCCAAATCTTGAAGAGTATCTCCTTCATTACATATTCAAATAATGTTTTGATGGTTCTTTAGAAGAGATTCATTGAAGATTAGTGTTGAATAAACTAAAGGAAAATCAATTGTTTGTAAATCTAGACAACACTCAGATGTTTCTTATAGCGATATAGTATCTAGGGCATTAGGTATTGGCCGATGGGGTTCATATGCATCCCAAGTAGGTCTCAATTATTTTGGCATGGCCAACTCCTCAAGATGACAAGCAACTTCGATCATTTCTATGACTTTCCAATTTCTACCAAAAATTCATTTTATCTTATTCATCGATGGAAACACCTATGACAAATTCACATCATAGCAAGGTATCTTTTCCATGGAAGCAAGAGCAACAAGATGTTTTAGAAGCTTCAATACTCAAAGTGGTAGATCCATAGAAACCATTTGAGTTAGAGACAAATTCCAGTGGCATAGCCATAGGGGTAGTTCTAACCCAAGATGGTAGGACGATAGATTTTGAAAGTAAAATGTTAACTAGTCCCCAATGCAATTGGTAAGTGCATGAATAGGAGTTGTATCCAGTGGTGCATGCTCTTAAAGTCTGGAGACACTATCTTTTTGTTGAACACTTTAAGGTGTATACAAATCCCCATACACTGAAGTATTTTTGTAGTCAGCCAAATCTTTGAGGCACATAGGCTTGTTGGGCTAAGATCATGCAAGAATTTCACATGGAAATCCTATATAGAAGAGGCAAATAAAATGTTGTAGTTGATGCATTATCTTATATAATGTATCAAATGAAGTTTACAGTTCTAGAAAGCTCATTGCTTCAAGAGATAAATGAAGATAAGGTGGAAGATCCACATCTGTTGCACATCATTAGAGCCATGAGTGATGACTCTATTATAGGAGATGAGGTAGTTAGATATAAGACTTACCCTACTAAAGCAAACAAGTCAATTCTATATTCTAATTTCTCAATGGAGAATGGAATAGTTAAATAGAAAGGAAATGTTTGCATACTAGATTCCTAGGAGATGAGAAGAAAAGTCATGCATGATCACCATGATGTTCATTGTGTAGACCATCCTTGAACTTACAAGACCATTCACCTAGTTAGAAGAACATTATAGTGGCCTTGAGAAACCAGAGATGTCCATGCATATGATAAATAATGCTTTATGTGTTAGATCAACAAGACAAAAATGGTTAAGCCACCACTCTTTTAGATCCTTTACAAATTTCATAGTAGAATTGGGATAGTGCATCCATGGACTTCATGGTGGGGATACTGCGAACCGAAAGGGAGCGGGATGCTATCCTAGTAGCAGTAGATAGATTGAGCAATGTGGCTCACTTCTTCATACTCATGCAGGACATGATAGAAGCTCCACATGTAGTGGATCTTTTTATCCAGCATGTCTTTAGATTGTATGGGTTATTGGCATCCATAGTTTTAGATAGGGATGTTAGACTTTTAGGACATCTCTGGAAGTTTGTATTTGATAATGTGAAAACGTCATAAAAAATGAGTAGTGGTGATCATCCATAGATATATGTAGACATATTGGGATAATTATTTTCCATTACTAGAGTTTTGTTATAGCAATAGACCTCAGAAAGTGATAGGAATGCCTCCTTTTTAGATGAATTATGGCATAAATCCCATTGCTCCGAGTACCATAGGATTCCCAAGGAAATGTTCTAGTGCTTCATAGTTTTTGAAAATCTCCAAGGAAGTTTGGAAATAGCTAAAGCCAAGATGCAACTAGTAGATGATAGGGCAAAAGAATATGATAATAAGAAGAGATCTCCTAGATTCTTTGAAGAAGGAGATAGATTTTATCTTCAAGTTCTAGCTAGACCTACTTCACTATCCATAGGGAAGTGCACTAAGATCTCGCCAAGGCTTTGTAGACCTTGGAAGATAGTAAAGAAGCTTAGTGTTGTTGCTTATTGATTAGAGCTTCCTCCAAATTGCAGAGTCCATCTAGTGTTTCATGTTAGTAAACTTACAGAGTATATTTTGAGGGATGATCATCTATTAGAGGGTATTTTTCATTTGCAAGAAAGTGAAAACATGGATCATTCTTCAGACAAGATACTAGATCAAAGATAGAAGTTGTTGCAAAAGTGTTTCATCTAGGAGAATTTGGTGGCTTGGAGAGGATTGCCGCTTAAAACCTCTACTTGGGAATCAAAAGCTCTAGTTCACAAGTACTTTCCCTCATTCATAATTGGGGACAATGATATTTAAAAGGTAGAGATAGTGTTAAAAATTGGTCTATAGAGACCTTCAGATGTGTGTGGGGCTAGGGCTAAGATTAGCGAAGGTCCCTAGCTCAGGAGATACCCTGATGCACTTAAAATGTAATGGGAAAGAGTGTGCAGGATGGCCACATGTCCACATCAAGGTACTTGAAGAGAAGTGACATGCAAGTATACTCCACATAATGGAGTTATAGAGACAAGGAATAGATTCAAAGTAGAGGTGTTTAGAAGCTTGCTAAATAATATATGTTTTCTTAACTGTTTTAGGGTTGAAGCTTTTAGAAAAAGTGTGTAAATTATGAATAGAGTTCCTATTGTCAAAGTTCATCATTTGGCACCATATAAGGTATGGCATGGAAGGAAAGCAAGTGTAAGGCATTTAAAAAATATGGTTGCATATGTCACGTGCATGTACGTACTGAAGTAAAATCAAAGCTTGATGTTAAATGAGAAAAGTGTATATTTATTGGTTATGTAGATATATAAAGAGGATATAGATGAAATAATCCTCTTTCCAATAAGGTTGTTGTTTCAAGAGATGTAAACTTTGATGAAACACTTTCATGGTATCCATGTAAGAATGTTTGCAAGTCATGGATGAAGACAAAGAATATATGACTGAAGGAGATGAGTGCTTACCTCAGCCCACAAGAACTTGTGATGAGAGGAAGTGTTTGGATAAAGAAAAAGATCTAACTTTTATTGGAAGATCAAGTCAAGGGTCACTGCAGTTGATAGTATATATGAGTATGGAGAGTCATCAAAGATTTCTAATAAAAAAGAAAAAGCACTTATATTTACGATAATAAGTGTAGAGAGTACATGCATGGAAGAAAAATGAAAGAAGAATGTTCTCACAAAATGAAAGAGTGTTAGAGAATGGATAATCCCCCTTGAACCAGAATGAATACACTGGTAGAAGCAAATGACAAGGTACCCAAACACAATGAGATAAAATAAAATGACATGAAATGGAGTATCTCCTGGATACAAAAGGGAGATGCACTCCGGAAGGAAGCATAGAACAAGTCCTTAAAAAAATGAGAGTTTCATGCATGCTTACTTAAGTAAAGCCAAATCTTTGGAAAAATCTAGACCAATGAGTGAAATAACAAGATTAATCCAACTTAGACACAATGTCTATGCAAGCGAGTTCATGTATAAAACAAATTTCATTGCATAATCTTGGAGATTACAGTGAAGGGGACGATGGAAACACATGTTTTTCTATCCTCTACAATGATTACATGATAGAAGCAATATTAGTCTTGGGTGCAAGAGCAGCCATAGAAACTATAGAGATTTGGGAGAAATGGGGAAACCTTTCATTGAGGTCCACGTGCATGAAATTCCAATTAGCAAATGGACATGTAGACTGTTCTCTTGAAATTTTGGAAGAACTAGTACTTTCTATGTCTCGAGTAAAGTTTGAGTACAGGATGATTGTTTGTCAGTTTGGAAAAGCAAGAAATTATGAAATGATCTTAGGAAGACCTTTCACGAGACAGCTCATTGGGGATCTAATTCCTTATACTTACAACACTTAGGTGTGACCAAAAAGATCAATCTAAAATAATTCTCTTTTCAAGACATTACTCCACTACAATGGAAATCCTTTCACGAAGATGAAGAGATGGCCTCTTCAAGATGAACAATTTAAGAAAGGCTTGAATGATGTGTGTGACACTCCCCTCCCATCCATACTTACCCTCTTGTACTCTAAAATTAGCAATGTTCTCGAATGGTCTAGTGTCAACATGTGTCCATCATGCAACACTCATCCCAATTAATACCAATTACCTTAGGATATCCCCCAAGCTTGGGACCTTTGCTAGCTCGCCCTTGTCCCTCACACATGGATGAGCCCTATGGACCAATATCATGATCCCTGTGGATCAATGTCTAACACTCTCCCCCTTCTAAAGATCATTGTCCTCAATGATCAATGAGGGAAAATACTCGTGAACCAAAGCTTCTAATTCCCAAGTAGAGTCAGTAAGTGGTAATCCTTTCCAGGCTACTAGATACTCCTGGATGACACAATTCCTCAGTTGCTTCTATCTCTGATGTAGTATCCTGTCTAGAGAATGATATGTGCTATCACTTACCTATAAAGAAGCAATACCCTCTATTAGATTATCCTCCCTAGAGATATACTTTTGAAGTTTACTGACATGAAACACAAGATGAACTCTGCAATCTAGAGGAAGCTCTAATTTCTATGCAAATTCACTTAGCTTTTCCAAGGTCCACAAAACCTTGGTGAAAGCTTACTACACTTCCATGTGGAGAGTGAAGTAGATCTAGCTGGTACCTGAAGAAAGACTCTGTCTCCTTCCTCAAAGGATCAATGATATCTCTTCCTGTCAGCATACTCTTTAGCCGTATCAGCAGCTTGCTACATCTTGGCTTTAGCTATTTATAATTTTTCTTGTAGGTTTGCTAAGAACTCCGAAGCACTAGGACATCTCTTTGGCATGCCTATGGTACTGGGAGCATTCAAATTCATGCCATAATTCATCTCAAAAGGAGAAGACATATATGTCACCTTGTGAGGCCTATTGTTATAAGCAAACTCAATTAGTGGCAAATAACTATCCCAATTGGTTTGTCTCTCAAACACATATGCCCTCAACATTTCCTCGAGTATTTGGTTGACCCTCTTGGTTTGACCATCTGTCTAAGGATGATCACCACTACTCATCTTTAATGGCACTTTTATTTTGTCAAATACAGACTTCCAGAAGTATCCTGTGAATCTAAAATCCCTATATGAAACTATGGATGTTGGTAACCCATGCAATCTGAAGACATGCTGGATAAAGAACTCTACTCCTAATGGAGTTTCTATAATCTCCTGCATGGGTATGAAATGAGCCATCTTGCTTAATCTATCTACCACAACTAGGATAGTTTCCTACTTCCTTTGGTCCACGGTATCTGACTATGAAGTTCATGGATACATTGTCCTAGTTATGGTCTACAATCTATAAAGGATGCAAAAGACCTAGTGTCTTTACCCTTTTTGCTTTGTTGAATTGACACATAAAGCATTTTTGAACATAAGTGTGGACATCTCTAGCTAATCTAGACCACCAAAATGTTCCTCCAACAAGTTGTATTGTCTTGTCAACACCAGGATGTCCTCGGCAAGGCACATCATGGTTATCATGCATGACTTTTCTTCTCAAATCCCGAGAATCTAGTACGCAAACCTTTCCTTTTTGTTTGACTATTCCATTCTCCTGTGAGAAACAGCTCACTTAGCATTGAGAGACTTTTCCACCTTTTGGGAATGAGAAGATTGTCGTCTGCCACATACGCTCGACCATTGGAGGGCCGTTTTGTATCAAGTGATGTTGTCGGGAACAATGTACCATCTTTGTTGAGTAAGTCGGCATGGAGCAGGAAAAATTAACATGAAGCTCAGAAAAGGCTTTCTATGGGCCATCATTAGCCATGACTTAAGCTCCACCCACTGTGTATTTTCAGCACTCAACTAGAAATGCATTAAGCTCACACTCGAGAAGGTTCACACTCGAGATAATGTTGTAGACGTTTTGACTAAAGCTCTACTACAAGATAGCTTTCGACACTATTGTCACTTGATGGGGGTTACTTGATTCATGATCTTACACAGTCATTTGTATACTGTGTAACATGCCCATTAGGTGGGAGGTATAGTTTGTATACTTACACTCAAGTATTCTGTATCATTCTTTATTTTTCTCCCTTAGTTACTTTGGCCATATTGGGCTTTAGTGGGAGACTATACCATCAGTGTCCATGTGAAAGGCCAAATGGCCACTGGACACTTCTTTGTATATGTTCTTTAATAAAACATATAGTGGACTGGTCAACGAGACACTATAAGTTTGACTGCATTTGTAAGACCTATGAAAGTCTATCTTCGTGCTCCCTGTGTACTGTGTTTTTTTGCATATTCTAGAGTCTCTCTGCAGAGTACGGTGTGTGGCCTTAGGAGCTCAGATTTCTACTCCACGGATATCACTGTGGAGCTTGCGACAAGGAGAGCACACTATGGTGCATCGTCATCAAATTACTTCAAGCACTGATGGGGAATCTCCAAATTCGTCATGATCATCACTCCCTTCCTGAGTGAGATTGATGACTATGGTGGCAGGTATCTTCTTTTCTTGAGGATATTCCTTGAACAGGTGCTGCCCTAGACACCCATAGCATTATCCTTCATTCATTGCCTTCTCTTTCTGCTAAGAGGTAAGTATAAACTTATTATAAGACCTCTCAGCCAGAGCAAGCACTTTTCTCTTCCCTCTTGTGACTTTCTTGATCATACGCACCTGCTTAGCCTCTCAAGAATGATGTGCACTGATCAAACTAGGAGTAAGTTTGTGGAAGGATCGACTAACCTTAGGTCATGAGGACCTCTCACTCTGGAAGCCTCTGCCCCTATGTCCATCCTCATAGACTAAAGCCATCTCTCCTTCCTCACCAATGGTCTAATAGTTTCCCTAAGTTCCAAGATAAACTTTTGAACCTAGAGAAACTTTGGAATAGTATCAAGCACTTTAAGAAGCACATGTGTGTACTTATCCACGTACTCCTAAACTCTTTGATTCTTCTAATTGATGAAGAACCAAGTGTCTAGTGCTCTAGGTCTCTCATCAAGTAGTACAAAGTTATTATAGAACAAGATCTTGAACTGATCCCAACTCTTGGGCTCTTTCTTATTTTGTTCGATCTTATGCCACCACCTATGGGCAACATCCATAAGCTTATACGTGGCCTGCTGAATCTTGTGTCTATCATCCATAATATGACACAAGCAGAAGCACTATTCCCAATTGTTGAGCCACTACTCAACAACATCAGGAGTCCTAGCACTAGTCAAACCATGATATCTAGAAGGCTTAAGATCCTTAAGTTGCCATGTGGTGTCTCTGACTAGAATGCTATCTCTAGGGATTTCTCGAGCCAGAGGCTCATTTGGAGCATCTATGTCCATCCCTAGCAAACCATACTCTTGCACAACTCCCTCTTTCTTGGAACCATGCACGTGTTCCAAGATATCATGGAGTGTGCTCTCTAGACTCGTAATTCTATTACTCATGGTTTGCATAGGAGTTGCGGGTTCCTCTTCCAAGTCAATTTGTTTTTTATTTTTTGATTTGTAGATTTTGTTTTTGTGATTTTCAAATAGTACGCTCTATTTACACCTAAATAAGTAAGTGGCAGTGGAAAAGAAACAAATCTCAAGCCTTTGCTCAATGGAAAAATGAAGAAACAAGAAACTTTTAGTATGTTTTGTACTCTTTAATGCAAATGCATACTAAATTTCTAGAAATTTTGGTAGCGTAATGACACAATTTTGAAAATCGAAAAAATCATACCAAGAAATCGTCAAGCAATTTCCGCAATAACAGTGCGAACAGGCATAATCTAACTACAAATAGACTGAAGGGGATTGCACACCCAGACAAATTTATATTTCTTTCCGTGCTAACCTACAAGAAAATACTTACATGTCTCTGCAAAGAAGAATACATGCATCGCACCATACAAGTCCACATCTTAACTACGTGTATACTCTAGATACAATGCAAAATTGCATGTCCTATATGCAATATGATGCAAAAACAAAGCGATAATGCATATTAATGGACAAGAGACTTATTTTGAGGTTCAAAAGATAATTTGCAGGTGTGTGCAGGTGTTGAAGGTCGTCCACCCTCTGCCAAATCTCTTCCAATACTCAGTGCTTCAAACTATGCTCCAAAGAGGGTCATTGACGATGAAAGAGCAAATTCCAAGCTCTAAAGTGAATGAAGCCTAAAGCGAAGAAGTGAATTGGAGACACTCTTTGGAAAGATCTCTAAGAGGGCTATCCTTATCAAGAAAAATCTCTAAATTTGGATCTTGGATGTGCAAGATATGGCCAATTTACTATAGATAAGTGGGTTCACTTAGCTCAATAGATGAGCTTTGGGCTATGGCAAGAAAAAAGCAACTTTGAAAAATTGGCACTAAATATTTTTGAGAGACATGCAGAGCGAGAGAATCCATCCCACATACGGTGCTGACAAAGGTGGATGTGTCTTTATATAGAGCATGTACAGAGAGCATTCATAAACTTCAGGAGAAGAGAAAACTCTTTTCTCTTGTATCTTCCTCCGCATTGAATCGTAGGCGGCTCTCCTAGAACAAAGGGCAACACATGGGTGTGGGCGGGCAATACCATCTTAGAGCGGGCATATCTATCGGTTGAACACCATTGAGTGTGTGGATCACCTGAGGGGGGATCCTATGGCTCCCTGTAAACTCTTTTAAATCTCTGCCACAAGTGGTTGACAATCGAAAAACTCAAAATGCACAAACGTCCTCAAAGAAGATGATGCAAAAATGCCAAAAAAACTCTAAGAACACACGCGAAAAAAAACCACCATCAATCTCATGCTCTGATACCAATTGTAAGAAAGGCTTGGATGATGTGTGTGACTCTCCTCCCATCCATATATACCCTTTTGTACTCTAAAAATAACAATGTTCTAGAATGGTCTATTGTCAACATGTGCCCATCATGCAACAATCATCCCCATTACTACCAAGTACCTTACGGTGTCCCTCGAGTTTGGGACCTTGGCTAGTTGGCCCTTGTCCTTCACAAACATGGAAGGATCCTTATGGATCAATTTCATGATCCCTGTGGATCAATGTCTGACAAACACAACTCATTCCAATTTCCCGCTTTGGGTTCATCTCATAGTATAGTTCCATAGTCCTGGAGACTCCCTTTGATTTAGACGAACCTTTCTTAGAGCATCTACAGGCTTCATTCCCACCACAAATAGAAGTGAGTGGAGAGGATTGTACTATTTTTCACCTACAAGAACATGATGCCATCCCCTCTCCGAGAGAAGAGGAAGCTCAAAGTTTGAGTAGAACATGCCTAATCAAGATGTGGAAGAGGAAGATAGTGAATCACAATTCTTTGAAACACGTGAAGACTTTAGAAAATACCAAGTCGAGGGTAGGAAAATTGCAATGATAATGCCAAAAGGAGAAGATTCTATGGGAAAAGCACACAATGGCAAGGAGAAAACCTGTCGAACAGCAAGTTCCAAGATAGTTTTCGACTTTCAGGAGCTGGTTTACTATTCACTGACCTGAAAATATAATCATCACTTGTCCTTGCATCAAGGCCTTGGACTCAGACACAAGCCGAGGAAGAAGCCTATTTTACCAAAATCTAGAACAAATAATTTGTGTGGCCATCTAATAATTCTTTCTGCCCATCTCATGTTTTTGTAGCTTGAGGGGCCTACATGAGAATGTTATCAATCAACATCGGTGGAGAATGATATTTCTCAAAGATAGTTATGTCAAAGAATGATATTTCTGAAATATAGCTAAGTTATGCTCTAGCGAATGTGCAATGCATTGAGAAACATGGGAAAATGGGTTGATTTATTGCATTATCCAAAAGATTTCCTTCCATGTGAGGGGTGAATGGTGGCAATCATGTGTCTACTTTTGCATATGGTATCGATAATTTTGGGCATGGGGGGCACCAGAAAAACATGCACAATGGTCTTGAGTGGGGAGTAGAAGGGGCGATTCATGCTAGACACAATAGTTTGGGATGGCGTGTTGATAATCCATAGCACTTGGTAGACGATTTTCTAGCACAACATTGCTTCCCTCAATTTGTTCTTGGAGACTCCCTTTGATTCAGACAAACCTTTCTTAGAGCATCTAGGGGCTTCATTCCCACCACAAATAGAAGTGAATGGAGAGGATTGTACTATTTTTCACCTACAAGAACATGATGACATCCCCTCTCCGAGGGAAGAGGAAGCTACAAAGTCTGAGTAGAACATGCCTAATCAAGATGTGGAAGAGGAAGATAGTGAATCACAATTCTTTGAAACACGTGAACACTTTAGAAAATACCAAGTCGAGGTTAGGAAAATTGCAATGATAATGCCAAAAGGAGAAGATTCTATGGGAAAAGCACACAGTGGCAAGGAGAAAACCTCTCGAACAGCGAGTTCCAAGATAGTTTTCGACTTTGAGGAGCTGGTTTACTTTTCACTGACATGAAAATATAATTGTTACTTGTCCTTGCATCAAGGCCTTGGACTTAGATACAAGCCGAGGAAGAAGCCTATTTTACCAAAATCTAGAGCAAATAATTTGTGTGGCCATCTACTAATTCTTTCTACCCATCTCTTCTTCTTCTTCCATGGGACGACATTGAAGGGTTTGTTTTTGTAGCTTGAGGGACCTACATGAGAATGTTATCAATCAACATCGGTGGAGAATGATATTTCTCAAAGATAGCTATGTCAGAGAATGATATTTCTGAAATATAGCTAAGTTATGCTCTAGCGAATGTGCAATGCATTGAGAAACATGGGAAAATGGGCTGATTTATTAGATTATCCAAAAGATTTCCTTCCATGTGAGGGGTGAATGGTGGAGATCATGTGTCTACTTTTGCAGATGGTATCGATAATTTTGGGCGTGGGGGGGGCACCACAAAAACATGCACAATGGTCTCTAGTGGGGAGCAGAAGGGGTGATTCATGCTAGATACAATAGTTTGGGATGGCGTGTTGATAATCCATAGCACTTGGTAGACAATTTTCTAGCACAACATTGCTTCCCTCAATTATTTCTTGGCATAGGAGTTCGACCGAAACCTCTAAATGCATTGCATGTGCGCCCAATTAACAGCTCACTTAGCATTGAGAGACTTTTCCACCTTTTGGGAATGAGAAGATCGCCGTCTACCACATATCCTCGACCATTGGAGGGCCGTTTTGTATCGAGTGATGTTGTCGGGAATAATTTACCATCTTTGTTGAATAAGTCGGCATAGAGGAGGCAAAATTAACATGAAGCTCAGAAAAGGCTTTCTATGGGCCATCATCAACCATGACTTAAGCTCCACCCACTGTGTATTTTCAGCACTCAACTAGAAATGCATTAAGCTCAAAATAGATATGCTCCACTCCCTCAATGAGAGAATATGGGTAGCCCGTCTTAGGTGTTGGCATACTATTAAAAGCAGATAGGTCATGTAGCGTACGCATATCATCAATAAGCGTGACTATTAAGGTGGTATTAGGTTCAATGGTTTTTTTTGTTTTACCATCATTGAGAGATCATGTATTGCACACATATCATCAATGAACGTGATTGTTAAGCTAATATTGGATAGTGCTGACATTGGTAATAGGATCTCGTTAGTGATAGAACCTTGATAGTGCATACAATGGTGAGGAGAGTGTGGGTCATATGGTAAAATTCCATCCTTCATTCCACACAAGGTTAGCAGGTCATTGGCCCTACAATGCGTAAAACATTGTTTCCACTTATTCCCTTTCTTCTCATCTTTTTCTTCCATCTCTGATTGTGCAACATGCACAAATTTGTGCTTGCTAGGGCCACTTTCACCCTTGCCCTTCTGGCGAGAATCAAATGAGTTGCAGCACATGTAAATGGACCTAATTTTTCCTCGATTGCTCCTCCTCTAGAGAAACAAAAGCTAATTCTTGAAGATTTAAGGCAGCTTGAGTCAAGTATACGCTGATGCTACCCTAGCTTTGGGAGCAAGAAGTCGAGTAATTAGGAATGAGGAAATGGCGAATCTGTATATCCACACAAATATCTGTATAGGGAATCATGAAACATATGTGAGATGTTGGAGAGGTGGATGATGCAATCTCTCATGATGAGTTTGGATTGGGTGAACGCAGGTACTCGTTTTGAGCTCTTGGTTTTTTTTACATTCCTATGGTGCATGTGATGCTTCTTAGAAGTGAATGTTCCAAGCAACAACGAGTGGGGAAATGCAGAACTCCATAAAACCAGACAAAAGATGTGGAGGATGATGAAACCGTGAGGGAGAGGTCAAGATGTGGAGAATGATGAAACCGTGGGGGAGAGGTCAAGATGAGGCTGTCACCGACATTCATGGATGCTCTCGGGGTTTGAGGATGCCACATCATCATAATCGCACTACTCCCCACTACCGTGCATTTGCGTTTGCCGGGCAATTTTGTTGGTTACGAGGCTGCGGATTCCACATGTACTCGGAGAGCCTTTCAAGCTTTTCTTTTAACAAACATGATCGACGAGAGAGACTCTTGCGCATTCCAAACTTTGTTTTGCAATTTTGTTGGTTACGAGGCTGCGGATTCCACATGTACTCGGAGAGCCTTTCAAGCTTTTGCGATTTAATAGGTTAATCGGCTTTCAAAGTTGGCTTTTCTTTTAACAAACATGATCGACGAGAGAGACTCTTGAGAATCTATGCGCATTCAAAACACCATTTAGGTTGTTCGACTTAGTCTCTATCCAAAAGAAAAGGCAGACTTGTTCAAGCGATGGCGCACACGCGTTTCTGCCTTCCTTTGGGGGCATTAGCTCTATACAGATTGAGATTGAGATTATGCATGGCTGTTCCATTTCATCCATGCGAAAGGAGTGTGTGGCACAGCTCATCTACATGATATTTGCCTTGGCACAAATTAACCACCACTCAACACTCTCACAATTCACCGACCTCCCTGCCGAATCCTATGCATCTTGCTCCAAAGCCCTTGGTGCCACATCCATCAGCTTCTTTCAATTAGACTTAAAGATGGAGGTTCGGCAAGGTAACACCATAGAGGGACAAAGGAAGCATAGCCATTGGAACTCTAAAAAAGAGTTCCTTTGCAAAACAAAGTGGGACACGGCAATTTACTCACACCATTCATTCAACTACGAACATCAACCATTACACCCATGTTAGCCATAATATGCATGTGAGCTCCAAAACGACAATTGTGACCAAAAACATGCACTCTTGGCAGTGACACATTCCTGTCACTATTATCCATGTATGAATGAGCAACTAAAGCACAAGGACAGGAACATGCAAGTAAGTAATTTCGACATATACATATGTATAGATTCTCACATATATGGATGGATACGCAGACTCATAAAAAGATTGACTACGGAATGATGTAGATAGATAGAGTAGATAGATGCATGGATAGATAGACATGTAAACATAGAAATGCAGTATAAAGTATAGAGATATGGATTGGATCCGGTATCAATCATATTCAAGAAGCAAAGCCTCCAAATGAAAATGCATGATTTTGAAAAGTGTCAAAGAGTACATCAAGTGTGTGAAGTACCAACTCTCCCTTCTAGAGGTTGCAATAGACAGATGAACTGAAGGAAAAGCAATGTGGAAGTAAAGGGGCCCACCAACTTTTCTCCACATGGGCCATGAAACGAACGCAAGAGCAATTACAAACAAAAACAAAAGATTCAATCAAAGACTTGAAGATATGTTGAGAGCATACGTATCTTCAAATCAAACTGAGTGGGAATACTATTTACACTTAGTTCAATTGGCTTGCACTAGTGCCAAGCATTCTGCAACTGGATTTAGTCCATTCATGTTAATATAAGGGTTTCAACCTAGAGCCCCATATGTTGTCACACTACAAAATCAGAAAGTCCAAGCTCCTAAAGATTTCTTGGAAGGCATGAACTTTAAGCTAAAGGAAGCTTAAGAGAACCTAAGGAAAGCCTAGGATACACATAAAGCATATAACAACCTTCAAAGTCTAGAAATCTCCTTTTACCTTGGAGAGAAAGTTTATTTAAAAGTTCGTAAGCAATCAAAAACCTGACATTTTCCGAAACTATCTCCAATGTATTGTGGCCCTTTCATAATCCTTAGAAATCGTGGAACTAATGCAATCTACGGGACACGGGCAAGGGTTTTTGAACCTTGAACCCCACAATTAGCAGTTTATTTATCATGAAACTATATTAGGGAAGTACATTTTTCTTTCATTCTTTCTATTTCTCAATTTTATGAGTAAGTACATTTGGCATTATTTTTTGGGCCCTTTCATATGATAGACTACCCACGTGCATGCCTACAATAGATCATGCACATATGATTAGGCATGGTCGAGTCTGTATAGCTATATTTTGAGTTCTTTTCTTTTAGACTGCCTACTCAATAATTGTGTGCAAGGGTACGAGCATAGAGAAAGTGTCTCCTCGTAAATTTCAAGGCCATGCATATTTTTGTTTTATGTCATATGAAATTATTGAGAACTTTTCATACACAAAGGACAATGTTTATGATTATCTCTAGCACGTGCATGTATAAGAACATGAGTTTATTTGAAAAATTTATTTTTCAAAACCAAATGAAGCATGCACATAGCTATGCATGAAGATTGCACCCTTTGGTATACATGATATATGCATGACATATGCATGAAATCAAATTTGGCACTCAAGTAAGTATAAGAAGCCCAAGAGGGACTTCAATAATGGACGAGATGGGAGTTGTACCCAAGACCGGTGGCCCAAGCCTGTTTCATCACTGTAAGAACACTAAAGTAAAGTCAAAGGATGGACGAAGCTTAATTTTCAGGTAAGTATTTTCACACTCTTCTTTTCCTTGAAGACTAAAGAACATACCATGCATGTCTTAATAGACATGAATTTGAAAAAGGATGCATAGATTGACGTGGCCTTATTTGTCTGGTCACATACACAACTAGTTATGGAAATGATTGGCACTATGCATCAGTTCATATGGTTTTGGAAAAGAAACATTGGTTGTACATAATGATGGTCATGATTTATGTATACATTCATATGCACAGAAAGAATGATGCAGGGAACATTTTGCACCATCCTTTGAATGAACAAAGTTCCAATTTGGGACTTTTGCATGCTTTAAGGAGGGGTTCAACTTCTGAACCTTATGCATGCAACACCTTTTCCAATAAAGGTGGAATCATTTGGCATACACTAGTATGCATATGGAACATATTACATGGGTTTTGTTTTGCATTGAGAAGGAGATTAATTTCTTAAAGTTAAGCTTAAGTATGATTATAAGTTCCATAATAGGAATAATGGTAGTAGAGCCAATTGGCCATAAGTAAAACTACCATTCACTTCCTATATAGTTGGACTATTACAAGCCAAGAAATAGTACATTGGCAAAATACATTAAGCTTAAAATCCCTCATATGGAAGTTTATATTCCATAAAATCCCATGGCATGCCTGATCAGCAAGGCCATAGATTTAAGGTAGTAATAGAAAAAAAATTTCTCTCTTAAAACCACAATACAATGGTGGTAACTTAGAGCACTATCTTCTGGAAGCTCTAAGGAAGAGAAAATATGGTGTAACAGAATCTTAGTTTTGGAAGACGAAAGTATTAATGCTCTTGTTCAAGAAAGTTCTTTTAACTACATAACTATTTGGAGCTTTACATTATTCTTCCAAGCAAATGCAAGGCATGAAGAGAAGGTAAAACTCAAGGGGTGTAATAAACCCTAAGTACCATTTTCTAACGTCCTAGAAATAAAGGACTCTATAGTAAATGGAATTACCATCTACTTCAACATAAAGATTTGATTGGCAAAGTCAATTATTCTCAGATTACTCATTATGTCATAAGAGATAGTATCTAGTTGAGATTAAACTAGCTCTATTATCAAGTGACATAAAAGGGATCTTTTGTAGTATGTCTGAATCAAGGAATAATTGAAAAAGTCAATTTAAGACTAGTCTTGTCAAATTGAAATTACAACTAAGACTTGGTAACTTAAATTTTTCATGAGCACCAAAACATGCTAGGGAAGTTACACTTACAAGTCCAAGAAGTAATAGATCTTACTTGATGAGAAGAAGGTTTGATCCCAAAATTCAAGTTAAAGTTACCTTTACTTAAGTGGAAGTCTAAGTCGGATGGTATGGGACATCTAGGCTTATATTACCACTCGAGTTGATTCGGTGGTATGGGACATCAAATTTAGAGGTAACTCCAAACTTGAACCTTAGGAAATTTGCTCTATGTGCTTGGAGAAGAGAAAGCAAAAAAGCTTTGAATAGTTCTTTTAACCAGGAAGGACAATAAAAGATTGAAAATAAACTCTTTCAAATACTTCTGAAAGAGCACAAATTTTCAATTTACTCTCAGGTAGTTTTCGAGGACGAAAACTCTTAAGGAGGGGAGAAAGTCCCCAAGAACTTGTATTTTATGCCTTGAAAAGACCAAATAGGGTATTGCAAGGTAAAAGATAGGCAAGAAATAGATAAAGTTGAAGTACTTCCTCGTATTCTAGTACTTCATATATCTTTCATCTTCCAAGTAAATGAAGTTCTCAAAGATTGGGAATTCTCAAAGAACCCCAATGCAAGAGAAAACTTGCATACACCATAAAGATTGTATAAATCCTAAGTTGGTTAGGAAAAGAGGTTGGATGAGCTATAAAGGATAAACCTAAAGGTATTTGGATGCTTCATGGGGATAACATAACATACGTTATGGATTCCAGTAATATAGACATAAGGAATATGACTTCTTGTATGAAGCATAATAGCTAGATCCCCAAGTAAAACCCATGGGTAAAGCTTTGAACATGAAGGGATCTATTTGAGAAAGACCTAGTCTTATCTCTTATTTTGATAAAAGAAGAAAGCTAAAAGACCCAAGTAGGGTAAAGATCAAGTCAAACTTAAAGTTTGATAAGATAAGTCACACCACATTAAATGGTTAACCAAATATTTAAGTAAGATTAGTAGTGGTGTATCTAAGCACCTTAGTCCTTGCTCTTATAACTTGGTACCATAGTATGAAGGGCATTTGAAAGGACAGAGAAGGTGAAAAGATAGAGACATAGTTATGTGGATTGGATGAAGAACCCACTGGTATGGGACGGTGGGTACTGATTCCCATTGAGTACTTTTTCTTGATGGCCAGAAGAAAAAGGGACTCATAATCTAATACAATAAATCAAGAATATAATGTCTAGGAATGAGTATCTTCTTCAATTATCCTCTCAAAGGGAAGAATAATTCTTCCAACAAAATATGAAAGGATCTATCTCTCATAAAGAGTTAGAAATAAGGAGAAGATCAAATTTTTTGAGTTTGAAGGTAAACTCCAAAGAATGAAGCTCTAAAAGCTTCATCCCAAAGTATAAACTTGAAATTCAAGGAACATAAAAAATGACCTTTGAAGAAGCTTGAAAAAAAGCTCCAAAAGATCATCTTTTTGATACTTGATAATTTAAGTTAACTGAAGAATAGGAAAGATCTAATTATGATGTCAACATAGGACATCTTTAATAGATCTATAATATAAGGGAGAGAACTCTAGGAGGATCAAGAAGAACTTTAAGGTTTGAGATCCAACTAAAGATCCGTAAGGATTAAGCAGTGAAGAAATGATTGGAATATTCTATTTCTACTTATGACCTTAAAGATAACACGATCTTTTACACTATGAGTTCCCATCTTGGGATGTAGTTATAAAGTTCTTAATCTTTTTGGAAGAACAAGTAAAATAGTTTTCAATCAATTGGAGTCTACAATAGTTAGATTAATCCCTATGGATTCTAGCCCTTTAAAGTGGATGCTCAAAACTATGTAAAGTTTTGAAAGAACATTGAACCCACTTTTGGTAAGTTGTTCTCTCTGAACATAAAGAGGGTGTTATATCCTCTTAGAATTAGAAAGATAATCCACCTTTACCATTCTATTGGTTAGGTAGGGATTAAATAATGAAATTCCCCTCTATTTAGATTTATTGGAGGCGAATTGCAAACAAGAAAATCCACCCATTTCACTAAACGAGAGTGATTTGGGCAGGGATTATGTAAGATTCATCTTCCTTTTAGAACAAGTTGGATTCTAACTTGAGAGATGAATCTGATAAGGAAACCTTAAGTAGCATTCATCTATTTTGCTAGGTTCATGCACTAGTAGTTCAAAGAGATGGACCAAGGTAGAAATTTAGTTGAAGTCACTTTGACTCCACCTATTCCACATGTTTGAGCTTTGGAGGCCTAGATGGCACATGGCTTAAACAAAGGAAAGGCACGGATGTTCTCTTCCACCCTTTTTGTTCTTTCCATACTTTGCGTTCGACTTAATTCTTTTTCATATGCAAACTAGATGGAACTTTGAATGATTGGTGTAGGGAATCAGAACACACATGGATTCTCCTCTTTAAAGATTCATTCAGGATAGAAATCACCCGTTTGAATTAAGAGGTCAATTAGAGAGATGAAGGCCATGATCTTTGAGATTGAGCATGGAGCACGGGGGAATACCCCAAGATATATATCTCCACTCATTTCCGAGGACGGAAATGCTTTTAAGGGGGGGAGAATGTTGTATAATTACATGGGTCTAAGGGGTAGAACCCTTGGTTTTCTAGGTATGAAACCCTTTGGATTTATGGTTTATTTACCCCTTTTAGATGGGTCTTGAACCTTAGGGTTAATTCTCTAAGGTTGAGTACCTTAGGCTTGATTGGAAGCTTCTCCTAGCCACTTGGTTTGTACGTGAAAGCTTGGAGAGTCTTCTTTTAGAAGCCATGTGATTTCATGTGATTTCCTAAGCTTGGAAACCATGTGAATACCTTAGGACCCATGTGATGGAAGGTACACATGTCCTCTTGAGAGGGAATTACCCCCTTGGACTTGGAGGTATATATTGGAGAGGTTGGTTGGGTGGAAACACATCTCTCTCTCCTAGTGTGAGCATGGCCAGTTAGTCTTCTTAGTTGATTAGTTGTTCAGTTGTGGAGGCTATGGAGTCCTTCCACAACACATGCCCTCTAATGGCTTCTTTCACAGACTATTCATGGACTTGGAAGAGCACATCAAGTGTGTGAAGTACCAAATACTTGGAAATAGAACATAGGTATCTCTCCCATCTATCTAGCATTTGTTGAGGTTGCAATACAAAGATGAAGTGAAGGACAAGCATTATAGAAGTAAAGGTGCCCACAAACTTTTCTCCGCTTAGGCCATGAAACGAATGCAAGATCACTCAGAACAGCCAAGGAATAATGGAAGTCAAAGTGCAACTATTTTCCATTAATTGGAAACAAATTTGAGCATGAGTGTTGTTGAGCATCCACATTCAAATGGACAAACAAAAAGACTCAATCACAAACTTGAATATATGTTGAGAGCATATGTATCTTCAAATCAAATTGAGTGGGAATACCTAGGATAGAGATAAAGCATATAACAACCTTCAAAGTCTAGAAATCTCCTTTTACCTTGGAGAACAAGTTTATTTAAAAGTTCCTAAGCAATAAAAAACCTTGAAACATGAAATTTTTTGAAACTATCTCCAATGTATTATGGCCCTTTCATAATCCTTAGAAATCTTGGAACCAATTGAAGCTTTGAGAAGATTGTCTGATTCTGAGTGTTTAATGTCATTAGGCTAAAAAAGAAGCAAGCTTAGCCAGAAAATCTTGTATCTTTGGAAATGATAGTCTAACTTATACCACTATAAGGCATCCCTAAATGAACGAGAGAGATTAGTATGCACTTGATATAGAAATGAAAATAAGTCTTTTAGATAAAGAGAGCTTAGTTAAGTACAAAGATAAAACAAAGCAAAGCACCACTTGGGAATGAGTAGGATCCATCAATAGAACATTTCTCTCTTTTTAAATTTAAATTAACACAAAGAGGTAAAACTTTGACAATGAGTGCATGATCAACAAGACTAGTTATGGTGCATAGGAGAATACTCCATGTAGTATACTTCTACACATTTTCAATGATGAAAATTGTTGGAGTTAGATGTCTGCGAAAGCACGCGAACAGAACAAGAAGACGAAGAAGCTTGGAGCACAAACATACAATACTGAATGTATTACTAGAGAATGGACAAAGATAAGTAGCTCATTAGGGCAATAGGCGTATATACAAGCCGAGGGAAAAAAACCTCCTTAAGAGGGAAAAAAGTGCCCCGGCGATCCTAGTGTGTTCACACACATCACTACCTAAATATATCAACAAATCCCCCTTGGGAGTGACGCGGTGAACAAGTAGTTGGCACTCATATATAAGGAAGTGCCACGCTATGTGGAAGTCACTCCACAAAAGGAAGTAAGCCCAAAGCTTTGCGGAAAGCTTCAAACTTCTCCCTAGGCAGAGCCTTCGTGAAAAGGTATGCAATGTTCTCATGCGTGGGCACATATGCCAAGCTGATCTCCCAACAGAGAACCTCTCCCTGACATAGTGATAATGCACCTCAATGTGCTTAGTGCAAGCATGGAACACAGGGTTCCTCACAACTGCCAATGCGCTCTGACTGTCAGTGAAGATGGTGGTGGCAGAAGATTGGCCAACACCCAAATCAGCCATAAGGCATCTGAGCCACACACACTCAACAGTCGCTGTGAAAGTTGCCCTATACTCAGCCTCACAACTGGAAGTGGCCACAGTAGGCTGCTTCTTGTTCAAGCAAGATATACATGAGCTACCAAGCATGAAGCAAAAACCACTGGTGGACACACGAGTGTCATAGCAACCAGCCCAATCTGAGTCAGAAAAAGCATGCAAATTTGGCGGTAGTGATCCCCCCTTGGGATAAAACAACCCAAGTAGTCGAGTACCACTCAAGTAGCGAAAAGATGCGCTTAACCGCCTACCAATGCTAGACTCTTGGGCAATGCATAAATCTACTCATCTGTGAGACAGCAAACTAAATATCTGGCCGAGTAATGCATAAGTAAATCAAGCATCCAACAGCATGCTGATAGAGAACAACATCAAATGCATCTCCACCATCATGAAGACTCAATCGTAAACCTGTCTCCATAGGAGTGGCAATAGGCTTACAGTCTTCAAGGCCAAAACGCTGCAATAATGTGTCAATATATTTCGTTTGACACAAAGCCATTCCACCATCAATTCGCATAAACTGAATGCCCAAATAGTGATGCAAATGCCCCAAATCAGACATCTCAAATGAGGCATGCAAATCAGCCTTAAAATCAGAAATATGCTTCTCAATAGGACCAGTGAGCAGCAGCATGTCGCCAACATAGACAACAATGATCAGAAGCACATCATTAGCACGCTTAACATATAAGGTTCTTTCAGTTGGACTGTTCTCAAAACCATGTGCCACCAGATAGGCATGTATCTTCTCATACCAAGCACGTGGTGCTTGCTTTAAACCATATAATGCCTTCTTTAATCTGCACACCTGGTTTTCATGCCCTTTCTGCACAAAGCCGCAGGGCTGAAAAACATACACTTCTTCATGCAAGTCACCATTCAGAAATGCAGTTTTAATGTCCAACTGATGTACATACCAACCATGATGGGCTGCAAGTGCACAAATGCTCCGAACAATAGTCATACGGCATGTAGGTGCAAAGGTCTCATCAAAATCAATGCCTCTTTCCTGTGCATAACCCTTTGCAACAAGCCTAGCCTTATACCTGTCAACTGTACCATCAGGTTTACGCTTCAGCTTGTATACCCACTTAGTGCCAATGGCCTTCTTTCCAGGACGCAAGTCACATAAAGACCAAGTACCATTCTTCATTATTGCACCATATTCAGATTGCATAGCAGCCATCCAATTTTCTGAATTTTGTGCTTCATCAAACGAAACAGGCTCATTCTCATCACAGAGACTAGACGCAGCCATAGCATAGCAATCTAAAGCAAAGGAGGCACTATGAGAGCTTGAACAAGTACGATATGACAAACATGCATCTAATGCTCAATATCAGCTCTCTCATCAATAAGTGCATCATGTAAATCTGCATCAGAAATAGAATGATCTGCATCATCATATGAAACCTGCAAAGGCTGAGAAGTTGCCTCATTAGGACCAGCACTAGACTGTCCACCTGTAAAAAGAGGCATCAAAGTATCATACATGTCTTTGGAGCTAACAGATGTCTCCTTAGTACATGAAAGCAATGGTTGAATAGCATCTTCCACAAAGACAACATCACGGCTAACCAGAATGCATTTAGTCTGTGGATGATACAGACGATAACCTTTACTTTCAGAATTGTACCCAACAAAAATACATTTTACTGCCTTATCATCCAATTTTTTGTGATGTTGTTCAGGCACTAGTGCATATGCCGAACAACCAAAAACACGCAGATGTGCAACAGATGGCTTGCGGTCATGCCAAGCCTCATATGGAGTGATAGACTGCAGTGCTTTAGTGGGACACCTGTTCAGTACATATGCTGCACACATGACAGCCTCAAGCCAGAAACTATGAGGTAAAGCTTGAATCTTGACCATACACCTCACCATCTCCACGAGAGACCTGTTCTTCCGTTCAGCAACTCCATTCTGTTGAGGTGTATACGACACTGTACACTGGTGTTTTATCCCACGTTCAGCTAGAAATGCATTAAAATCAGAAGACATATATTCCCCCCCTCGATCAGAACGGAGGGTGCCCATTTTACATTCTGATAGATTTTCAGCCAAAAACAAAAACGGTTTAAAGCACATGAACACTTCGGACTTTGCCTTGAGTGGATATACCCATGCATGCCTGGAAAAAGCATCAATGAAAGTCACAAAGGTAATTTCCAAAAGAGGGTGTCTGCATAGGACCACAGACATCACTATGTAAAGCTGCCATTTTTGTGTAGCCCGAACTGAACCATCTTTTGGAAAGGAGGAACGGTGCATTTTGCCCAAAATACAGCCTTCACAAACATGTTTTCCAGGTGCCTCAACTTTGGGTAAAGAGGACACCATTTCAGATTTCTGCAGGCATAACAAACTAGCAAAATTCAGATGAACAAAGCATGCATGCCAAAGCTTTGCATCTGACATAGCCTGAGAATCTTTTATTGCACATGCCAAATCATTTTCAGATCTTTCATAGTCTATGAGCTTATACAGCCCACGACATAAAATGCCAGAAGCAATAATCACATCGCCATTTGATAGATCATGAACTGTACACCTGTCATCAACAAATTTCACAACCAAGCCAATCTTGGCTAATGCAGAAACTGATAACAGGTTCTTTTTCATCCCTGGCACAAATAAAGAATCTGACAAAGTAAAAGAACTACCATCAGTAGTAGTCAAAATTATCTTACCAACTCCCATAACAGGATAAGAGGAGTTGTTGGCGCATGTAACAATATTCCCTGTAGGGGCAGGCTCGCATGAAGAGAAGAAACTGCGCTGCGAGGTAATATGTTTGGTCGCCCCACTGTCAAAATACCAAACATCTGAGTCTACTGCAGACATGCACTGCTCATGAGAAGATGGGTCAAAACTGCAGACAGTAGTAAACACCCATTCTTCTTCCTGCACAAGAGGCTGGAATGGTTGTTGCAGAGGCCTCTACACCAAAAACAGAGTCTCCAAATCTTTGTACATTCTCTAGTAATACATTCAGTATTGTGTGTTTGTGCTCCAAGCTTCTTCGTCTTCCTTGTGCTGTTCGCGTGCTTCCGCAGACGTCTAACTCTAACAATTGGTATCAGAGCAGGTCGTCACTTCATCTAAGGTGCCATCGACACTCCGCCGTTTGTAGTCTCAGAATCGCACGAATGTTGGTGAGCATACTCAGCATGTTTCCGAGATCAAAACAGCTTCGCTATGTGGTGTCGAAATCGCGATCTGAGCTCGTTTCCGCCTCCGAACGCACTATTGCAGTGCTTGTGCAGGCTATTTCGTCTTTTTGTGCCAAAGGTATATACCAGTTTCTGTTCGCTTGCTACATGTCTAGCAGAACTCCTCTGGGCAGTTCTGTTCAACTTTTTGAGATACAATCAATTTTCTGCATCAAGGTATTTTATTCATCGGCCATGGCTGAAAGTAGTGATGTATTCCGTATGTTGGTTGTTGAGGATAAGTTGGATGGTACCAACTACCCATTATGGGCTTATATGATGCGACATGTATTGGTTGCAAAAGGATTGTGGAACATTGTGCAGGGTGTTGAAAGATGTCCTGTTACACCTGTAACAACAGGTACTACAAATACAGGTGTTGGAGCTGATGAAGATGGTGTCGAAAATGATATTCCGCAGATTCCTGTTCGTGTTGTTGTTTCTGCTGCACCTACTGCAGAGCAGATTCGTTGGGATGGCAGAGATGCCCAGGCACATGCATTGATAGCTTTGTCTGTCAAACGTGCCATTATTCCTCATATTCGCTCTTGCAGAACAGCTAAGGATGCTTGGGATACACTTACCACATTGTACCAAGCTAGGAATCAGGCTCGTGTTGCTTACCTCCGAAAACAGTTGGAGAGTGAGCACATGAATGAAGGTGATTCTATGGAGAGTTTCCTAACACAGATCAAAGACTTGAAGGAAGAATTGATTTTCGTTGATGAGGTTATACTAGATAGCTCACTTGTGCAGACTGTTCTGAATGGTCTTCCTGATTCATATCAGAGTTTTGCTTCTACTCTTCAGTTGATGATGAAAGGCAATCCAATGCCTTATCATTTGAGGAGTTAGTCTCTGTTCTGTTGCAAGAAGATCAGTCCAGGCAAAACAGGTCCATTATGCGAGTTGCAGATCAATCTTTCCTGGCTAGTCAGAAGGGCAAAGGAAAATGGAGCTCTTCAACTAGTAAGTAGAAATCTGCTAATTTTGCATATTCGAAGAAGGAAGATAAAGATGAGAAGAAATCAGAAAAGCAAAAATTGTTTTGTAAGTATTGTAAAGGGAATGATCATATCATAAAGAACTGTCCAAAATTGGCTGCAAAAGAGGCAAAGAAAAAAGAGGCTCGAATGGTTGTTGCAGAGGCCTCTACACCAAAAACAGAGTCTGCAAATCTTTGTACATTCTCTAGTAATACATTCAGTATTGTGTGTTTGTGCTCCAAGCTTCTTCGTCTTCCTTGTGCTGTTCGCGTGCTTCTGTAGACGTCTAACTCCAATAGAAAATACCCAATTGGAACAAGCCTGATTTAGGGGGGAAGAATGTTGTATAAATACCCTTGATTTGAAACCTTAGGTTATGTATTTATTTTTCTGGGATTTGAATTGTTTCAATCTTTAGGCTTAATGTATTGTAATACCTGGGAACTTTAGTCATGGGAGAAGCTTATCCATGTGCCATCTTTTGGTGTACTTAGGAGGGGAATCCCGAATTCAATTCTGAGGCACATGATAGCCTTAGGAATGTGTCAACATGACTCACACTTGGATGGACATGTGGAAGAGTCCAAGGACAAGTACTTCACCAACTGCTTCAAGGGGATGGTTCAAAGATACATGTGTTCTACTATGGTCTTCTCATGATAAAGCATGAAAAACATGGTACAACTAATGCATTCATTCTCAGATCTTCATGCAGACAAAGATGGCATCCTCTCGTGTTGCCCTTCCCTTTTCTCAAAAGTTTGTGCTACTATGATTGTTCTATACGAGCTTCTTTTCATGGATGGAGGGGGGAACACAAAGTGAAGAATGGGATACTTAAGGCAAGCATGCCCTCAAATGCCTTTTTCCATTGACTATTCATGGACTTGGATGAGGTTGGGATGGTCTAGGGAACATTTTGTACTACATCCCCCCCCCCCCCAATTTAGTCTCTCATGGAAGGAGCTAAAATTGGGCCTTGCAATGGACCAGCATGCATAAATGGGAGGGAAGATCCAAGGTAACAATTGAATAGAATGATAATGGATCTAGAGGCATCCAAACACCAGTAAGGCTCAAAGAAGCATGACCAAGTGTTAGATTTTGGGAGAGAATTCAACAATAATCCCAAAAAAAATGAATGAATGAACAGTAATGACCAACCAGAAGGATTATGTTAGAATAAATGTACTCACACCAATAAGTGTATCAAGGAGTAAATCGACCATTGTATAGTTGACAAAACTAAAAAATCTGGGAAAATTTGGCCAGAGTATCCTCTGCAAAATGAGCATATGGCTAATGTCAAAGTCTCATAAAACTGCAAGGACTAACATGTTTACCTGCATAGTGGATCATTGACTCCACTGCATATAATCAGTTACCCGAAAGAAGCCAACTAGGCTTATCAAGCACCTCCTATGGTGATGTTGGGTAAGTCTTCCACTTGCATCATCGAAGAGACCCCAACATCTGGGTGTCTCCTAGTTGAGAAAACCTCACCACGACCCTCTTTATCAAATGCAAAAGGGTTTATGCAAAAAGGTAACCGCTATATCAATGACCACATGGAGATACATAAGTGGAATCCACAGAAGCCTACATAGTGTATATGTGCTCAATATATGCAGTAAAATGACATGGAAGGGTTGAATGCACAGCCCAAAAAACTAGCCACCAACGCCTGTATGTGTTTGTGAACTATGTTGTTTAGGTTCAAAAAACCTGCATAAGTTTACAGTGGTTGCTCCCACCACAACTGAAAACATTTTGAGAAACCTGTAGATTTACGAGTGTGGCTTAAAACACGGCTCCAAAGGTGAATACTTATTTTTAGACAAGTAAAAAGAACCCTCTTCTTGATGTTCTTGAACCTATGTGAAGAGACCTATGCACGAAAGATCTCCAAAATGGCTCCAAAAATCACTGCAAAAATGCTTCAAAAATAGGCTTTGAAAGAAAAGAATGAAGCTTTGAGGGACCAAAACATGTTCAAGGTAATGTTCACCTTAGTCTTTCCCCTTCTTTAGAAACCACAAGAGTGTAGCTTAGTGGCAAGAGATTGCCACGGTTAAGCAAGCTCCGAGGGGAATAGTACTGGAATGAGTGACCTTTCGGGAATTACCGGGAACCTCTATCTTCCTTGATTGTTGAGGTCCTCCCTCGCATGCATCCATTGGTTCCAACAATGAATTCAATGACTCGGATGGCAAGGTATGCCAAGGTCTATACCTTTGTCGCTGCCTTAGTCATAAGCCTTGGAGAAAGCCTTGGGTGGGCAGGCACGTGCTCGCTTCACTTGCACAAAAGGAACAAAGCTTTTGCATCAAAATGCTCTAGTATCAGTGAAGTATTTTGATGGCGATACACCAGAGTGTGCTCTCCTTCTCTAGAGCTCCACAACGATATCCTCAAAGTAGAAAACCGAGCTCCAAGCGCTACACATGATACTCTGCATAGAGGCTGTAGAATATGTAATAAAACATGGTACACAGGGAGCATGCACATAGACTTCTTAGGTGTTACGAATGTGGTCAAACTTACAGTATGTGGGTGACCAAGCTACTATATGTTTTATTAAAGAGCATATAAAAAGAAGTGTTTGGTGGCCATTTGGCCTTTCACGTGGACACTAATGGTAACAAAATGGAAGAAAAAATAAATAGATAACTTAAGGGTTCAGACCAAGGGTATTTACACAACATTCTTCCCCCCTCAAATCATTTTCATCACTGAAAATGTGTAAAAGTATACTACATGGAGTATTCTCCTATGCACCATAATTGGTCTTGTTGATCATGCACTCATTCTCAAAGATTTACCTCTATTTTTTTAATTTAAATTTAAAAAGAGAGAAATGTTGTATTGATGGAACTTACTCATTCCCAAGTGGTGCTTTTCTTTGTTTCATCTTTGTACTTAAGTCTTTATGTAAACGACTTCTTGTATTTTTATATCAAGTGCATATTAATCTCTTTGGTTCATGAAGGTTGGAATATTATTATCTTGCCGAGCTTTCTTCTTTTTTTAGCCTAATGACATTAAGCACTAGGAATCAGACAACCTTCTCAAAGCTTCAAATCGTTCCAAGATTTCTAATAACTTGCATTTTCCTATCCTAACTTTCTTGCATGTTCCTGCCCTTGTGCATTAGTTCCACGATTTCTAAGGATTATGAAAAGGCCACAGTACATTGGAGATAGTTTCGAAAAATGTCAGGTTTTTGATTGCTTACGAACTTTTAAATAAACTTTCTCTCCAAGGTAAAAGGAGATTTCTAGACTTTGAAGGTTGTTATATGCTTTATGTGTATCCTAGGCTTTCCTTAGGTTCTCTTAAGCTTCCTTTAGCTTAAAGTTCATGCCTTCCAAGAAATCTTTAGGAGCTTGGACTTTCTGATTTTGTAGTGTGACAACATATGGGGCTCTAGGTTGAAACCCTTATATTAACATGAATGGACTAAATCCAGTTGCAGAATGCTTGGCACTAGTGCAAGCCAATTGAACTAAGTGTAAATAGTATTCCCACTCAGTTTGATTTGAAGATACGTATGCTCTCAACATATCTTCAAGTCTTTGATTGAATCTTTTCTTTTTGTGCATTTGAATGTGGATGCTCAACACTACTCATGCTCAAATTTGTTTGTAATTGATTGAAAATAGTTGCACTTTGACATCTTCCAATTGCTCTTGCGTTCGTTTCATGGCCCATGTGGAGAAAAGTTGGTGGGCCCCTTTACTTCCACAGTGCTTTTCCTTCAGTTCATCTGTCTATTGCAACCTCTAGAAGGGAGAGTTGGTACTTCACACACTTGATGTACTCTTTGACACTTTTCAAGATCATGCATTTTCATTTGGAGGCTTTGCTTCTTGAATATGATTGATACCAGATCCAATCCATATCTCTATACTTTATACTGCATTTCTATGTTTACATGTCTATCTATCCATGCATCTATCTACTCTATCTATCTACATCATTCCGTAGTCAATCTTTCTATGAGTCTGCGTATCCATCCATATATGTGAGAATCTATACATATGTATATGTCGAAATTACTTACTTGCATGTTCCTGTCCTTGTGCTTTAGTTGCTCATTCATACATGGATAATAGTGACAGGAATGTGTCACTGCCAAGAGTGCATACTTTCTAGGGCCTTGAAGAAGATTTTGGATATGAATGTCATGTGTGCTTTGGGGTGCTTTTTACCTTCATCAAGTAGTGAGGAGGAAGTACATGCTCCCTCGTGGTGTAGGTGAAGAAGAACCACCCACGTTAATATGAAGGATAGTTGGAAATACTATAAGTGTATGGCTAACATGCATATTATGGCTAACATGGGTGTAATGGTTGATGTTCGTAGTTGAATGAAGGGTGTGAGTAAATTGCCGTGTCCCACTTTGTTTTGCAAAGGAACTCTTTTTTAGAGTTCCAATGGCTATGCTTCCTTTGTCCCTCTATGGTGTTACCTTGCCGAACCTCCATCTTTAAGTCTAATTGAAAGAAGCTGATGGATTCGGCAGGGAGGTCGGTGAATTGTGAGAGTGTTGAGTGGTGGTTAATTTGTGCCACACACTCCTTTCGCATGGATGAAATGGAACTGTATAGAGCTAATGCCCCCAAAGGAAGGCAGAAACGCGAGTGCGCCATCGCTTGAACAAGTCTGCCTTTTCTTTTGGATAGAGACTAAGTCGAACAACCTAAATGGTGTTTTGAATGCGCATAGATTCTCAAGAGTCTCTCTCGTCGATCATGTTTGTTAAAAGAAAAGCCAACTTTGAAAGCCGATTAACCTATTAAATCGCAAAAGCTTGAAAGGCTCTCCGAGTACATGTGGAATCCGCAGCCTCGTAACCAACAAAATTGCAAAACAAAGTTTGGAAGGCTCCGACTATACAGAAAACTGAATTATGTGTAGAAGGGATAGTCGTGTGCAGATGTTCCATGGGAAGAGAGAGGTAAGGTGGCCATCGCATCAGCGTTTGTAGTCCAAGGGTTAGGATAATTGCCTTCCAAGCAATAGAGTAGTGGCATCCTCAAACCTCAAGAGCATCCATGAATGTCGGTGACAGCCTCATCTTGACCTCTCTATACGGTTTCATCATTCTCCACATCTTGACCTCTCCCTCACGGTTTCATCATTCTCCACATCTTTTGTCTGGTTTTATGGAGTTCTGCATTTCCCCACTCGTTGTTGCTTGGAACATTCACTTCTAAGAAGCATCACATGCACCATAGGAATGTAAAAAAAACCGAGAGCTCAAAACGAGTACCCGCGTTCACCCAATCCAAACTCATCATGAGAGATTGCATCATAACACCGCAGTCAAGTCTACATAACATATTGGAAAGTTTAGTTTAGTTACATGCTAGAACCGGTGAGCTAGACACACGCATCCTATAGCTTGAGATTGGTGAGCTTGACACCCCCCCTTATCGCATATTCATGCAAAAAGGACACCTACAGCTCTACGCAATCTATCCTTGCAAAGAAACATGTCACTAGAGAAACAAGAAACAAACTGTGTGTGGGATCATCCACCTCAGGATGTTCACACGTTCTATTCGATCTACACATCTGACACACAAACCAAGAATCTCAGGGCATAGACAAGGATGAGAGAGAGGGCAGAGACTATTATAGAGAATCATCCACCTCTCCAACATCTCACATATGTTTCATGATTCCCTATACAGATATTTGTGTGGATATACAGATTCGCCATTTCCTCATTCCTAATTGCTCGACTTCTTGCTCCCAAAGCTAGGGTAGCATCAGCGTATACTTGACTCAAGCTGCCTTAAATCTTCAAGAATTAGCTTTTGTTTCTCTAGAGGAGGAGCAATCGAGGAAAAATTAGGTCCATTTACATGTGCTGCAACTCATTTGATTCTCGCCAGGCAAGCACAAATTTGTGCATGTTGCACAATCAGAGATGGAAGAAAAAGATGAGAAGAAAGGGAATAAGTGGAAACAATGTTTTACGCATTGTAGGGCCAATGACCTGCTAACCTTGTGTGGAATGAAGGATGGAATTTTACCATATGACCCACACTCTCCTCACCATTGTATGCACTATCAAGGTTCTATCACTAACGAGATCCTATTACCAATGTTGGGAAGTCTATACTTACCCCTTAGCAGAAAGAGAAGGCAATGAATGAAGGATTATGCTATGGGTGTCTAGGGCAGCACCTGTTCAACGACTATCCTCAGGAAAAGAAGATACCCGCCACCATAGTCATCAATCTCACTCAGGAAGGGAGTGATGATAATGACAAATTTTGAGATTCCCCATCAGTGCTTGAAGTAATTTGATGACGATGCACCATAGTGTGCTCTCCTTGTCGCAAGCTCCACACTGATATCCGTGGAGTAGAAATCCGAGCTCCTAAGGCCACACACGGTACTATCCAATATTAGCTTAACAATCACGTTCATTGATGATATGTGGGCAATACATGATCTCTCAATGATGGTAAAACAAAAAAAACCATTGAACCTAATACCACCTTAATAGTCACGCTTATTGATGATATGCGTACGCTACATGACCTATCTGCTTTTAATAGTATGCCAACACCTAAGACGGGCTACCCATATTCTCTCATTGAGGGAGTGGAGCATAACTATTTTGAGCTTAATGCATTTCTAGTTGAGTGCTGAAAATACACAGTGGGTGGAGCTTAAGTCATGGTTGATGATGACCCATAGAAAGCCTTTTCTGAGCTTCATGTTAATTTTGCCTCCTCCATGCCGACTTATTCAACAAAGATGGTAAATTATTCCCGACAACATCACTCGATACAAAACGGCCCTCCAATGGTCGAGGATATGTGGTACGGCGATCTTCTCATTCCCAAAAGGTGGAAAAGTCTCTCAATGCTAAGTGAGCTGTTAATTGGGCGCACATGCAATGCATTTAGAGGTTTCGGTCGAACTCCTATGCCAAGAACAGATTGAGGGAAGCAATGTTGTGCTAGAAAATCGTCTACCAAGTGCTATGGATTATCAACACGCCATCCCAAACTATTGTATCTAGCATGAATCGCCCCTTCTGCTCCCCACTAAAGACCATTGTGCATGTTTTTCTGGTGCCCCCCCACGCCCAAAATTATCGATACCATCTGCAAAAGTAGACACATGATCTCCACCATTCACCCCTCACATGGAAGGAAATCTTTTGGATAATCTAATAAATCAGCCCATTTTCCCATGTTTCTCAATGCATTGCACATTCGCTAGAGCATAACTTAGCTATATTTCAGAAATATCATTCTCTGACATAGCTATCTTTGAGAAATATCATTCTCCACTGATGTTGATTGATAACATTCTCATGTAGGTCCCTCAAGCTACAAAAACAAACCCTTCAATGTCGTCCCATGGAAGAAGAAGAAGAGATGGGTAGAAAGAATTAGTAGATGGCCACACAAATTATTTGTTCTAGATTTTGGTAAAATAGGCTTCTTCCTCGGCTTTTATCTAAGTCCAAGGCCTTGATGCAAGGACAAGTAACGATTATATTTTCATGTCAGTGAAAAGTAAACCAGCTCCTCAAAGTCGAAAACTATCTTGGAACTCGCTGTTCGAGAGGTTTTCTCCTTGCCACTGTGTGCTTTTCCCATAGAATCTTCTCCTTTTGGCATTATCATTGCAATTTTCCTAACCTCGACTTGGTATTTTCTAAAGTGTTCACGTGTTTCAAAGAATTGTGATTCACTATCTTCCTCTTCCACATCTTGATTAGGCATGTTCTACTCAGACTTTGTAGCTTCCTCTTCCCTCGGAGAGGGGATGTCATCATGTTCTTGTAGGTGAAAAATAGTACAATCCTCTCCATTCACTTCTATTTGTGGTGGGAATGAAGCCCCTAGATGCTCTAAGAAAGGTTTGTCTGAATCAAAGGGAGTCTCCAAGAACAAATTGAGGGAAGCAATGTTGTGCTAGAAAATCGTCTACCAAGTGCTATGGATTATCAACACGCCATCCCAAACTATTGTATCTAGCATGAATCGCCCCTTCTACTCCCCACCCAAGACCATTGTGCATGTTTTTCTGGTGCCCCCCATTTCCAAAATTATCGATACCATATGCAAAAGTAGACACATGATCACCACCATTCACCCCTCACATGGAAGGAAATCTTTTGGATAATGCAATAAATCAACCCATTTTCCCATGTTTCTCAATGCATTGCACATTCGCTAGAGCATAACTTAGCTATATTTCAGAAAATATCATTCTTTGACATAGCTATCTTTGAGAAATATCATTCTCCACCGATGTTGATTGATAACATTCTCATGTAGGCCCCTCAAGCTACAAAAACAAACCCTTCAGTGTTATCCCGTGGAAGAAGAAGAGGAGATGGGCAGAAAGAATTATTAGATGGCCACACAAATTATTTGTTCTAGATTTTGGTAAAATAGGCTTCTTCCTCGGCTTGTGTCTGAGTCCAAGGCCTTGATGCAAGGACAAGTAACGATTATATTTTCAGGTCAGTGAATAGTAAACCAGCTCCTGAAAGTCGAAAACTATCTTGGAACTTGCTGTTCGACAGGTTTTCTCCTTGCCATTGTGTGCTTTTCCCATAGAATCTTCTCCTTTTGGCATTATCATTGCAATTTTCCTACCCTCGACTTGGTATTTTCTAAAGTCTTCACGTGTTTCAAAGAATTGTGATTCACTATCTTCCTCTTCCACATCTTGATTAGGCATGTTCTACTCAAACTTTGAGCTTCCTCTTCTCTCGGAGAGGGGATGGCATCATGTTCTTGTAGGTGAAAAATAGTACAATCCTCTCCACTCACTTCTATTTGTGGTGGGAATGAAGCCTGTAGATGCTCTAAGAAAGGTTCGTCTAAATCAAAGGGAGTCTCCAGGACTATGGAACTATACTATGAGATGAACCCAAAGCGGGAAATTGGAATGAGTTGTGTTTGTCAGACATTGATCCACAGGGATCATGAAATTGATCCATAGGGATCCTTCCATGTTTGTGAAGGACAAGGGCCAACTAGCCAAGGTCCCAAACTCGAGGGACACCGTAAGGTACTTGGTAGTAATGGGGATGATTGTTGCATGATGGGCACATGTTGACACTAGACCATTCTAGAACATTGTTATTTTTAGAGTACAAAAGGGTATATATGGATGGGAGGAGAGTCACACACATCATCCAAGCCTTTCTTACAATTGGTATCAGAGCATGAGATTGATGGTGGTTTTTTTTCGCGTGCGTTCTTAGAGTTTTTTTGGCATTTTTGCATCATCTTCTTTGAGGACGTTTGTGCATTTTGAGTTTTTCGATTGTCAACCACTTGTGGCAGAGATTTAAAAGAGTTTATAGGGAGCCATAGGATACCCCCTCAGGTGATCCACACACTCAATGGTGTTCAATCGATAGATATGCCCGCTCTAAGATGGTATTGCCCGCCCACACCCATGTGTTGCCCTTTGTTCTAGGAGAGCCGCCTACGATTCAATGCGGAGGAAGATACAAGAGAAAAGAGTTTTCTCTTCTCCTGAAGTTTATGAATGCTCTCTGTACATGCTCTATATAAAGACACATCCACCTTTGTCAGCACCGTATATGGGATGGATTCTCTCGCTCTCCATGTCTCTCAAAAATATTTAGTGCCAATTTTTCAAAGTTGCTTTTTTCTTGGCATAGCCCAAAGCTCATCTATTGAGCTAAGTGAACCCACTTATCTATAGTAAATTGGCCATATCTTGCACATCCAAGATCCAAATTTAGAGATTTTTCTTGCTAAGGATAGCCCTCTTAGAGATCTTTCCAAAGAGTGTCTCCAATTCACTTCTTCGCTTTAGGCTTTATTCACTTTAGAGCTTGGAATTTGCTCTTTCATCGTCAATGACCCTCTTTGGAGCATAGTTTGAAGCACTGAGTATTGGAAGAGATTTGGCAGAGGGTGGACGACCTTCAACACCTGCACACACCTGCAAATTATCTTTTGAACCTCAAAATAAGTCTCTTGTCCATTAATATGCATTATCGCTTTGTTTTTGCATCATATTGCATATAGGACATGCAATTTTGCATTGTATCTAGAGTATACACGTAGTTAAGACGTGGAGTTGTATGGTGCGATGCATGTATTCTTATTTGCAGAGACATGTAAGTATTTTCTTGTAGGTTGGCACAGAAAGAAATATAAATTTGTCTGGGTGTGCATCCCCCTTCAGTCTATTTGTAGTTAGATTGTGCCTGTTTGCACCGTTATTGTGGAAATTGCTTGATGATTTCTTGGTATAATTTTTTAGATTTTCAAAATTGTGTCATTATGCTGCCAAAATTTCTAGAAGTTTAGTATGCATTTGCATTAAAGAATACAAAACATACTAAAAGTTTCTTGTTTCTTCATTTTTCCATTGAGCAAAGGCTTGTGATTTGTTTCTTTTCCACTGCCACTTACTTATTTAGGTGTAAATAGAGCGTACTATTTGAAAATCACAAAAACAAAATCTACAAATCAGAAAATCAAAAACAAATTGACCATAACCTACTATGGAATCAAAACCATCATCCCCTTCTAGGAGAGATACACTCATGGAAGAGCAACCCGCAACTCCTATGAAAACCATGAGTAATAGAATTACGAGTCTAGAGAGCACACTCCATGATATCTTGGAACAAGTACATGGTTCCAAGAAAGAGGGATTCGTGCGAGAGTATGATTTGCCAGAGATGGATGTAGATGCTCCACATGATCCTCTAGCTCCAGAAATCCCTAGAGATAGCATTCTAGTCAGAGAGACCACATGGCAACATAAGGATCTTAAGCAACCTAGATATCATGGTTCGACTAGTGCTAGGACTCCCGATGTTGTTGAGCAGTGGCTCAACAAGTGGGAATAGTGCTTCTGCTTGTGTCATATCATGGATGATAGACACAAGATTCAGTAGGCCACGAATAAGCTTATGGTCATTGCCCATAGGTGGTGGCATAAGATCGAACAAAATAAGAAAGAGCCCAAGACTTGTGATCAGTTCAAGATCTTGTTCTATAATAATTTTGTACTGCTTGATGAGAGGCCTAGAGCACTAGACACCTGGTTCTTCATCAGTCAAAAGAATCAAATAGTTAGGAGTACGTGGATAAGTACACAGAGGTACTTCTTAAAGTGCTTGATACTCTTCCAAAGTTTCTCTAGGTTCACAAGTTTATCTTGGAACTTAGGGAAACTATTAGACCATTGGTGAGGAAGGAGAGATGGCTTTAGTCTATGAGGATGGACATAGGGGCACACGCTTCCAGGGTGAGAGGTCCTCATGACCTAAGGTTAGTCGATCCTTCCACACACTTACTCCTGGTTTGATCATTGCACATCCTTCTTGAGAGGCTAAGCAGGTGCATATGATCAAGAAAGTCACAGGAGGTAAGAGAAAAATGTCTGCTCTGGCTGAGAGGGCTTATAATAAATTTATACTTACCCCTTAGAAGAAAGAGAAGGAAATGAAAGAAGGATTATGCTATGGGTGTCTGGGGTAGCACCTATTCAAGGACTATCCTCAAGAAAAGAAGATACCCGCCACCATAGTCATCAATCCCACTCAGGAAGGGAGTGATGATAATGACGAATTTGGAGATTCCCTATCACTGCTATCATTTCCCATAGTGGCTATGATGGTCATAAAGAAGGTCCCAATTGTGCCAGACACTTTGCTTTCGCCAGTGGCATAGAAAGGATATCAGTTTCCCAACATAGAACTCATTGTCATGAGGGGAGTCATGGAAGGACAACCTATCAAGGTACTCTTTGACACTGGGTCAACACATAATGCCATTAGTTCCTGACTAGTTATGAGTTTACATCTAGAGACTATGTAGTAAGAGTATGCCTACATAATAGGGTTAGCCGATAGACTTTGACATGCTGTTGATCTACCTATTCAGATCCAATACTATAAGGACAGATTGGATTTTGAGATAGCGAGACTAGCATGTTTCGATGTAGTCCTAAATAAGAAGTGGCATGCAAGGCAGAGACCAATCATTGACTTTGCTTCGCATGTTTATCAGTTTGAGCATGAGGGGAGACGACTATTGATCCGTGGAGAACCAGATCTCCAAGAGATGAGATTGGTAAATGCTTTCAAGTTGCTTAAGATTGATTTAACATAGAGCATATAATCAAATTGGTATCGGGAGCGAGTCCGACTGCTCGGCCACCATTTCAAATGAGTTTTCAAGAGGAAAATGAATTCCACAATGTCGTGGACGAGTACCTATAGAAAGGGCTGATTAGACCTAGCTATTCATCTTTTGTAGCACCAGTTCTTCTTGTGAAGAAGAAAGACAGATCTTATAGGTTGTGGATCGACTATCCAACACTCAATAAGATTACTATCAGACACAGATATCCCATGCCTAGGTTTGATTATGTTTTAGATGCTCTAGGTGGAGTTGTTGTATTTAGTAAGATAGATTTTAAAAGTGGCTACCATCAGATTAGAGTAAGAGATCATGATGTACATAAGACAAATTTTAGAACCCATTTTGGACATTATGAGTATTTGTTCATGCCATTTGGTTTGACTAATGCACCAACTACATTTATGTTCATGAATGACATTTTACAACGGTTCATTGGAAAATGTGTTGTTGATTTTTTTTATGATTTGTTAATGTATAGTAGGATTGTGTATGAGCATAAAAAACATTTGAGATTAGTATTGAATGTTTTAAAAGAGAATCAGTTGTATGTTAATCCAGAGAAGACTTAGTTGTTTCTTCCTAGGATAGAGTATTTAGGACATGTGGTATCCGTCGATGCGGTTCAGATGGATCCCAAGAAGGTCTTAGTTATATTATTTTGGCCTACTCCTCAAGATGAGGGGCAGTTGTGGTCATTTCTAGGACTTTCCAATTTCTATCGAAAATTCATCTCTTCTTATTCGTTGATAGCAGTGCCTATGACGAACTTGCTTCAAGGCAAAGTTCCATTTGCATGGAAGCAAGAGCAACAAGAGAGTTTTGATACTCTGAAACAAGATGTTTTAGAGGCTTCTATACTCAAAGTGGTAGATCCACAGAAACCCTTTGAGTTAGAGACAGATGCTAGTGGCATAGCCATAGGGGCAGTTTTGAGCCAAGATAGTAGGCCAATAGATTTTGAAATCAAGAAATTGAGTAGTGCAAAGCCCAATCTGCTAGTGCATGAATAGGATTTGTATGTAGTGGTGCATGCACTTAAATTCTAGAGACACTATCTTTATGGTGCAAACTTTAAGGTATACACAGATCACTATACACTTAAGTATTTTTGTAGTTAGCCAGATCTTCGAGGTAGACAGGCTCATTGGGCTGAGCTCACGCAGGATTTTCACATGGAAATCTTGTATAGAACAGGAAAAGAGAATATAGTTGTTGATGCATTATCACGGATAATATATCAAATGAGCTTTACAATTCTAGAAAGCTCATTCCTTCAAGAGATAAAGAAAACACAGGTGGAAGATCCACATTCGTTACAGATTATTCAAGCCATCAATGATGACTCTGTTATAGGAGATGGGGTATTTCCAGCTATTTCTTGACCTAGTAGAGCGAACATGTCCAATCCATATTTCGATTTCTCACAGGAGAATGGAATAGTCAAACAAAAAGGAAAGGTTTGCATAGTAGATTCTCGGGATATGAGAAGAAAAGTCATGCATGATAACCATGATGTGCCTTGCCCAGGACATCCTGGTGTTGACAAGACAATACAACTTGTTAGACGAATATTTTGGTGGACTGGATTAGCTAGAGATGTCCACAATTATGTTCAACAATGCTTTATGTGTCAAGCCAACAAAGCAAAACCGGTAAAGACACTAGGTCTTTTGCATCCGTTATAGATTCCAGATTATAACTAGGACAATGTATCCATGGACTTCATAGTCAGATACCGTGGACCAAAGGAAGTAGGAAACTATCCTAGTTGTGGTAGATAGATGAAGCAAGATGGCTCATTTCATACCCATGCAGGAGATTATAGAAACTCCATAGATAGTGGAGTTCTTTATCCATCATGTCTTCAGATTGCATGGGTTACCAACATCCATAGTTTCAGATAGGGATTTCATATTCACAGGATACTTCTGGAAGTTTGTATTTGACAAAATAAAAGTGTCATTAAAGATGAGTAGTGGTGATCATCCCCAGATAGATGGTCAAACAAGGAGGTTCAACCAAATACTCGAGGACATGTTGAGGGCATATGTGTCTGAGAGACAGACCAATTGGGATAGTTATTTGCCACTAGTTGAGTTTGCTTATAACAATAGGCCTCACAAGGTGACATATAGGCCTCCTTTTGAGATGAATTATGGCATGAATCCTAATGCTCCTAGTACCATAGGCATGCCAAAGAGATGTCCTAGTGCCTTAGAGTTCTTAGCAAACCTCCAAGAAAAATTAGAAATAGCTAAAGCCAAGATGCAGGAAGCTGCTAATAGGGCTAAAGAGTATGCTAACATGAAGAGATATCCTTGATCCTTTGAGGAAGGAGACAAAGTCTTTCTTCAGGTACCAGCTAGATCTACATCACTGTCCATAGGGAAGTGTAGTAAGCTTTTACCAAGGTTTTGTGGACCTTGGAAAAGCTAAGTGAATTTGCATAGCGATTAGAGCTTCCTCTAGATTGCAGAGTTCATCTAGTGTTTCATGTCACTAGACTTCAAAAGTATATCTCTAGGGAGGATAATCTAATAGAAGGTATTGCTTGTTTACAAGCAAGTGATAGCACAAATCATTCTCTAGACATGATTTTAGATCAGAGATAGAAGCGATTGAGGAATTGTGTCATCCAAGAGTATCTAGTAGCTTAGTACCACTTACTGAATCTACTTGGGAATCAGAAGCTTTGGTTTGCAAGTATTTTCCCTCATTGATCATTGAGGACAATGATCTTTAGAAGGGGGAGAGCGTGTTAGACATTGATCCACAATGATCATGATATTGGTCCATAGGGATCATTCCATGTGTGAGGGACAAGGGCCAGCTAGCAAAGGTCCCAAGCTCGGGGTATATCCTGAGGTACTTGGTATTAATGGGGATGAGTGTTGCATGATGGCCACATGTTGACACTAGACCATTCCACAACATTGCTAATTTTAGAGTACAAGAGCGTATCTATGGATGGGAGGAGAGTCACACACACATCATTCAAGCCTTTCTTAAATTGTTCATCTTGAAGACTTCTTCCATAGTAGCGAACATGAAGACATCATAGCCTTCGACATCGTAGCATTCAGTCATGCGTTGCTCATTGATTGACAATTCTAATGTGACCAAGATTCAAATCCAATTGTATGTTCATGATTGAAGAACATAGGCATGTATGTAGGATCTTCGATTGGTCTATTTAATGGTTTGTGTATGCCTTCTTTCTCTTTGTATTTAATTATGGCTTCACACATGGTTCCTTTACAAATTGTCAAGTTAGTGTCTTCTTACATCTAGGAAGGAACCACTAAATGCACACTATGTATAGAGGCCATCTCTTCATCCTCATGAAAGGACTTCCATTGTAGTGGAGTAATGTCTTGAAAAGAGAAATATTTTAGATTGATCTTTTTTGGTCACACCAAGTGTTGTAAGTATAAGGAATTAGATCCCCAATGAGCTATCTCATGAAAGGTATTCCTAAGATCATTTCATAATTTCTTGCTTTTCCAAATTGACAAATAGTCATCGTGTACTCAAACTTAACTTGAGACATAGAGAGTACTAGTTCTTCCAAAATTTCAAGAGAACAGTCTACATGCCATTTGCTAATTGGAATTTCATGCACGTGGACCTCAAAGAGAGGTTTCCCCATTTCTCCCAAATCTCTATAGTTTCTATGGCTAGTCTTGCACCCAAGACTAATATTGCTCCTATCATGTAATCATTGTAGAAGATAGACAAACATGTGTTTCCATCATCCCCTTCACTGTAATCTCCAAGCTTATCCAATGAAATTTGTTTTATACATGAACTCGCTTGCATAGAAGTGGTGTCTAAGTTGGATTAATCTTGTTACTTCACTCATTGGTCTAGATTTTCATAAAGATGTGGCTTTACTTTCAGTGGCTCTTCTAAAGTGAGCATGCATGAAACTCTCATTTTTTAAAGGACTTCTACTATGCTTACTTCCCGAGTGCATCTCCATTTTGTATCCAAGAGATACTCCATTTCATGTCATTTTATTTTATCTCATTGTGTATTCATTCTAGTTCAAGGGGGATTATCCATTCTCTAACACACTTTCATTTTGTCAGAACATTCTTCTTTCATTTTTCTTCCATGCATGTACTCTCTACACTTATTATCATAAATATAAGTGCTTTTTCTTTTTTATTAGAAATCTTTGATGTCTCTCCATAGTCATATATACTATCAAATGCAGTGACCCTTGACTTGATTTTCCACTAAAAGTTAGATCTTTTTCTTTATCCAAACCCTTCCTCTCATCACAAGTTCTTGTGGGCTAAGGTAAGCACTCATCTCCTTCAGTCATATATTCTTTGTCTTCATCCATGACTTGCAAACATTCTTACATGGATACCATGAAAGTGTTTCATCAAAGTTTACATCTCTTGAAACAACAACCTTATTGGAATGAGGATTATGTCATCTATATCCTCTTTATATATCTACATAACCAATAAATATACACTTTTCTCATTTAACATCAAGCTTTGATCTTACTTCAATACATACATGCACATGACATATGCAACCAAATACTTTCGAATGACTTACACTTGGTTTCCTTCCATGCCATACCTCATATGGCGCCACCTTCCATGCCATACCTCATATGGTGCCAAATGATGAACTTTGACAATATGAACTCTATTCATAATTTACACACTTTTTCTAAAAGCTTCAACCCTAAAACAATTAAGAAAACATATATTATTTAGCATGCTTATAAACACCTCTACTTTGACTTTATTCCTTCTCTCTATAACTCCATTATTTGGAGTGTACTTGCATGTCACTTCTCTTCTAGTACCTTGATGTGGACATGTGGCCATCTTGCACACTCATTCCCATTACATTTTAAGTGCATCAGGGTATCTCATGAGCTAGGGACCTTGGCTAATCTTAGCCCTTGCCACAAACACATGTGAAGGTCTCTATATACCAATTTCTAACACTCTCTCCAACTTCTAAATATCATTGTCCTCAATTATGAATGAGAGAACATACTTGTGAACTAGAGATTTTGATTCCCAAGTAGAGGTTTTAAGCGACAATCCTCTCCAAGCCACCAAATTCTTCTAGATGAAACAATTTTGCAACTACTTCTATCTCTGATCTAGTATCTTGTCTAAAGAATGATCCATGTTTTCACTTTCTTCCAAAGGAAAAATACCCTCTAATAGATTATCATCCCTCAAAATATACTCTGTAAGTTTACTAACATGAAACACTAGATGGACTCTGCAGTCTGGAGGAAGCTCTAATCAATAAGCAACAACATGAAGCTTCTTTACTATCTTCTAAGGTCCACAAAACCTTGGTGAGATCTTAGTACTCTTCCCTATGGATAGTGAAGTAGGTCTAGCTGGAACTTGGCTTTAGCTATTTCCAAACTTCCTTGGAGATTTTCAAAAACTTCGAAGCACTAGAACATTTCTTTGGCATTCCTATGGTACTCGAAGCAATGGTATTTATGCCATAATTCATCTAAAAAGGAGGCATTCCTAGCACTTTCTGAGGTCCATTGCTATAAGAAAACTCTAGTAATGGAAAATAATTATCCCAATATGTCTACATATATCTATGGATGATCACCACTACTCATTTTTTATGACACTTTTAGATTATCAAATACAAACTTTGAGAGATGTACTAAAAATCTAGCATTCCTATCTGAAACTATGGATGCCAATAACCCATACAATCTAAAGACATTCTGGATAATAAGATCCACTACATGTGGAGCTTCTATCATGTCATGCATGGGTATGAAGAATTGAGCCACATTGCTCAATCTATCTACTGCTACTAGGATAGCATCCTACTCCCTTTGGGTTCACAATATCCCCACCATGAAGTCCATGGATGCACTATCCAGCTCTACTATGAAATCTATAAAGGATGTGAAAGACCTGGTGTCTTAACTCTTTTTGTCTTGTTGATCTAACACATAAAGCATTGTTTATCATATGCATGGACATCTCTGGTTTCTCAAGGCCACTATAATGTTCTTCTAACTAGGTGAATGGTCTTGCAAATTCAAGGGTGGTCTACACAATGAACATCATGGTTATCATACATGACTTTTCGTCTCAACTCCTAGGAATATAGTATGCAAACATTTCCTTTCTATTTAACTATTCCGTTCTCCATTGAGAAATTAGAATATAGAATTGACTTGTTTGCTTTAGTAGGGTAACTCTTATATATAACTACCTCATCTCCTATAATAGATTCATCACTCATGGCTCTAATGATGTGCAACAAATGTGGATCTTCCACCTTATCTTCATTTATCTCTTGAAGCAATGAGCTTTCTAGAACTATAAACTTCATTTGATACATTATATAAGATGATGCATCAGCTATAAAATTCTCTTTGCCTCTTCTATACAAGATTTCCATGTGAAATTCCTGCATGATCTTAGCCCAACGAGCCTGTGTGCCTCAAAGATTTGGCTAACTACAAAAATACTTCAGTGTATGGGGATTTGTATACACCTTAAAGTGTTCAACAAAAAGATAGTGTCTCCACACTTTAAGAGCATGCACCACTGGATACAACTCCTATTCATGCACTTGCCAATTGCATTGTGCACTAGTTAACATTATACTTTCAAAATCTATTGGCCTACCATCTTGGGTTATAACTACCCCTATGGCTAAGCCACGGGCATTTGTCTCTAACTCAAATGGTTTCTATGGATCTACCACTTTGAGTATTGAAGATTCTAAAACAGCTTACTTCAAAGTATCAAAACCATTTTGTTGCTCTTGCTTCCATGGAAAAGATACCTTGCTATGATGTGAATTTGTCATAGGTGTTTCCATCGATGAATAAGATGAAATGAATTTTTGATAGAAATTGGAAAGTCCTAGAAATGATGGAAGTTTCTTGTCATCTTGAGGAGTTGGGCATGCTAAAATAACTGAGACCTTCCATATGAACCCCATCGGCCAATACCTAATGCCCTAGATACTCTATCACTAGAAGAAACATCCGAGTCTTGTCTAGATTTATAAACAATTGATGTTCCTTTAGTTTATTCAACACTAATCTTAAGTGAATCTCTTCCAAAGAACCATCAAAACATTATTTGAATATGTAATGAAGGAGATACTCTTCAAGATTTGTACACAAAGCTATAACCACATAGAGATGGTCATATGACTATCCTGAACTCTAAAGGATATCACGATTTGTCCTCTCTTATTTGATAAATTATCTAAAAGCCTTCCCAATACAAGCAAGCTTGTGGTACAAACTTGGGGTGCATGTTTCCATGGCTTAAGGGGTTAAATAGCCAAATATGGCTAACTTTGAAAAGAAGCCACATCAACCTTCCACTAGAACATCACAAGAACTTCCTAATAACTCATCCATTTGAGTAATCATGTTCCAGATATTTCATGGTACGCTAGTCATCCTTTATCCTTTATTTGAGCCTTCTTGAAGCATTTGAAGGCCTCCTAAAGGTATTTCCACCTTTTGGAACTTGTACCTCAACCTATACATAAGAAAAATGTTCTCAACATTTTCAAACCAACTTATAGGCTCATTGTGTCTCAGCATTAGGAGGTAGAGAAGCAAATTCAAGATTATTTAGATAAAGGATTCATTAAACCCAATAATTCACTATGGGCATCACAAATGCTCCTCCTTAAGAAGAACGATAGCTCTATGAAGTTATCTATAGATTATACAGCACTACCAAGCTAATGGTTTAAAATAGGTTTGCAATGCTTAACTTTGAAGACCCATTTAATCAGTTACATGAAGTTCGGTATTTTAACAAGCTTGATCTTACATCATGATATCATCAAAATAGGGTTAGGGCAGAGGATGTTGCTAAGACTACTTTTAGGACTAAATATGTGCATTATAAGTTTTGGTGATGTCATTTGGTCTCATCAATGCTCAAATGCCATCCATGGAGCTCATGAATAGTGTTTTATAGTCATACCTAGGGTAGATTATGTGCATCTTTCTCGATAGTAGGATAGAGTACCCCATGTCTCCTAAGATTTTACATTCTGGTTATCCGAGTGTGGTGGTGACCTTACAATCCTATGTGATTTTTTCTTATCAATTCAGCTTTCTTTGTCATCAAAACAACAAAGAAATATTCCTTAACTATCTTGGCAACACAAAAGCCTTCCAATTATGTGAAAATTTTTTGTTTATTTTTATAGACTTATGTATTTTGGAATCATCTCAAGGTGAGGTCTAGCTATGAGAGTTGGTTTTATCTTCTCTACCCACATGGGGACTACATCTCAGTTAAATAGATAAGCATTAGATAGATAATCAAATTATCTTTTGATTGGACAAGATGTCTCAACTTCTTCATGGTTTTGACCAATCCAAATCCTCCATATTTCATTGTGGTATAAATTTTTTTTGTAACATTGAATTTTGCACTACCATATGCAATAGGAAAATCCATATTGCTAGCAGATGCAGGTTGTGTGAATTTGCATCCTATGGCATAATTTGATGCATCCATGTGGACATTGAAATGAGAAATACTTTTAAAGTTCCTTTGAGATGGGAGAAGTCCTCAACCTCCTCCTTAGTTCCGAGAATGCTTCTACACATTCATCCATCCAATTGAAGTTTGTGCGCAATCCATAGAGTGGTTTTGCAATCACTACATATATATGTATGAAGTGTCCATAATGTGTTATCTAATTAAGAATTAGATCTTGTTGGTATTCTTTGGTGAAAATAAATCAAGGGTAACCTTCATTTTAGCTTCATTCATAGATATTGAATTCTTTTACACAACATGTCTGAGTATTGAACATTGCCTCACCATAAAAATACACTTTTTTGGATTCAAATGCACTTGCTAAGTCTCACATTTATCAAAGAATTTTTGCATGCTTGGGATATGTTGGACATGTTTCTCAGAGTAAGAGCATAAATCATTAGCATAAACATCCATGAACTTCCATTAAAACTTCTTAAAAACATGAAACATTAACCTTTTAAAGGTTTCCATAGGATTTGCCAACCTTAGAGGCATCTAAATATCTGAATTGCCCACTCTATGGGAAGAGTTATTTTCTCCTAGTCTTCTAGTGCAATAGACACTTGGTTATAGCTTGAAAAACCATCAAAGAAGCTATAAACTTCCTTGTCAATAACATGCTCCAAGAGATGCTCAATAATTTGGACTAGATAAATATCTCTGATAGTTTTTTTATTAAAAAATGAAGTTTTGCCGAGGCCTAATCTCCCTCACTTGATTTAACAAAAGAACATTTGTATAGCAAATGGGCTTAGTGCCCTTGGATCCCCTGTAACCCACAAAGCAGGGGGAGGACAATGTGGAGGCATAATAGCTATAACGGTCCACCACTAGTAGGAGACCTAAGATTCGATGGGGACTAAATGTTTTAAAGCTAGTTACTACGAAGGTGAATTATTTTTCTGTCAACCTCATGAGAGACTTGTTTGCCTTTAATCTAGATGTTTTCCAAGACAAATAACCTATGATGTCTAAAAGGCAGTGATTTTTTACAATTACATATTCTTCTTCCTAACAAACCTAGGGATTTTTGAATTCTCCATTCTTTTCGATGGGCATCAAAGTTGATCGCACATATTTCTTTCCATATCTTTGAGAGCACTTCCCTTCTGATGGCATTTGACAAGGCAACATAATAGCCAATTGTTTTGCCAAATAATGTTTTTTTTCCTAGTTGATTTTCCTTTGTAACCTCAAAATCTTGGTAAGCGATTGCCAAATTGTGTAGCTTCTTGGGCATGAGAAGAAGAGATGGCCAAGGTCCTTTTTTACCCATAGGCAACGCTTGCTCCACCAGGGGCCCCACATATTTTATTAGGCTTGGCATTGATCCAAATTCCATGATGGAGGATTTGCCACATAAGAACCAATTTTTTGTTCTCAATGAGAGGATGCCATACGTCCCCACATATTAATTGCCATCTGATGCTAGAGTAGTTCATGCACCATCTCCTATTAAGAGAGATATGCAAGTCATGGTGCTTATGGATCATCAGAGTTTTATCCAATTTATTATCATTGGTCCATCTTTACCCTTCAATCTAGGGCGGTTCATTTTTAAGCAAGAGAGGAGTCTTTGGGTTATCCCAAGTGTTTCTAAGAAGGCATCATCAACATGGTCAACTCACTCGGGTCTATGTCCTCAAATCTTATCTAGTTCCCTCTCTCATGGGTCGAGAGATGTTTCCATTTACTAAATCCTTTCTTCCATAGCTTCTTTGCTCTTTGTATGTTCTCCAAATCAACTTCTTTGATTCCATTAATAGGAAACCAAATAGAATATTTTTATCTAATCTCGCCCTCCCACTTCCAATCTCCATTAACCATGATATACGGTTTCATCTTATTCCAACTCTTCATAAAGAGAAAACAAGGTTTGAATCTTTTGGAGTCACCAAATGTTGAGAAAACATCAGGATGAGTAGATCGAGATCCTTCCACCTAAGGATAACCCTAAGTGTAAGCAAGGATTTGTTCTTGAGAATCAATTTAGACAATGATGCTTCTACATTGCAACATGATTTGATCAGCAACTTGGTTGCCAACTTATCTGCCATACCTCCCACATCTAGAATGCCCAACCCACTAGAATCATTATGATTAGCACACAAGGTTCACTTGATTTTGGGAATGCCCCTCCTATTGGGATCTCCAACCTAGAGGAAATTTTTGGAAGTACTTTCCAACTTCGCAAATTCATTGTCTTTTGGTATTTAACATGCAATAAAATAGATAAAAGATCAAATGAAGGTATTGGTCACCATTGCATGGCCATCACGGTTGAGTTGCATGCCCTTCTAGTAGGCTACTTTAGCATCTATTTTGGCTAAAAGCCAAGTCCAACGTTGGCCCATAGAGACTTGAAACCCCATTGGGATACCAAGGATCCAGAAGTTGATGCAATACTAGGAGTGTTTGAGACTCTACAACACTTTATACAATATTAAGTTAGGGACAAAAAATATTTTGAAAACTATTCTCAAACAAGAGGCTAATCACAAAAAGTTTTACGATAATAAAGAGCAAAACAATAAATAGTAGTAACATTAAAAGGTGGAGAAGAGAGATGCACTTACATAGGGAACAATGTGATGAATGAAGAAGAGCAAGAATTACTACAATTACTACAAGACTATCAATATGTCTTTGCATGGGTGCATAGTGATCATAATGGAGTGGACCCTTTCATCTACTAGCATACGATACCTATGGTGGTAGATGTTGAACCAATAAAGCAAAGACCATATATACATAGTTATACATATTCTATCGAGATAAAAAAAGATATCAATAAGTTTCTAATTACAAGTTTCTAATATGTTTATGAGATAGATCACAAAAAATTGGTGGCATCGATTGTGATGGTCCCAGAGAAAAATGGTAAGTTACAAGTATGCATTAATATGAAGAGGGTCAATGCAACAACTATTAGAGGAAAAATTTGTGGTAGTCATTGCATTGACCTTCTTCAAATTAATGCACATTTTTAGCTTAACATTTTTCTTTCGGACCATCACAATTGGTGCCACAAATTTTGTGTGCTCTATCTCGTAAATGAAGCTTGTAACTAGAAACTTATTGAGCTCTTTTTTATCTCGATAGAATATGTATAACTATGCATATACAGTCTTTGCTTTATTCGCTTAGCATCTACCACCATAGGTATCCTATGAGATTAAATGTTAGGGTCCACTCCTTCAACATCAGTATGCATCCACACAAAGACATATTGATCATCTTGTAGTACTTCTTGCTCTTCTTCATTCATCACATTGTTACCTATGTAAGTGCATCTATCTTCTCCACCTTGTATTGTTACTAATACTTTCTTGGTTTGTTCTTTATTATCATAATAACTTTTGTGATTATCCTCTTGTTTTGGAATATTTATCAAACTATTTTTTGTCCTTTACTTAATATTGTTTAAAGTGTTTTAGAGTCTCAAACACTCCTAGTATTGCATCATCTTCTTTCGTCATTTTCTCATGCCACTTCATTCCTGACTTCTATGTCTAAACTAGGAACACATGCCCTCTCCTCTTACCTCAATGTGTGGTGGATTTAAGCTCCCACATGCTCTAAGAAATCTTCATCCATGTCAAATGGGATTTCCATGACAATTGGGCTATATTAGGAATTCATGTTTATTCCTAGGTGCGCAAGTTTACTTACTTCTACCAATATGGAAATGATAGAAACATAAGTCTCAAACTCCTCATCATTAACAACACTTTACATATGCGTTTGATCCTCATGTTGTTATCTCTTATTTACATAAATTGTGATCTAGAGCAATCATGATCGTAACCACTAGTTTTACTACTTTTGTAGAAGGAACCCTCTATGTGGGTCTTTATTTACCATATATATATATATATATATATATATATATATATATACATATACATATATATATATATATATATATATATATATATATATATATATATATATATATATATATATATATACACACACATACATATATATATATATATATATATACACACACACACACACACACACACATATATATATATATATATATATATAATCCTCTTATTTGTATCTAGACACATAAAAAATGTCCATGCCCATTCATGCCCTCACGAACCTTCAACTCCTATATCAAAACATAAAACATGTTAATAAATCAATAAACTAAACTCCAAAGTTCATCATTATATAAGTGATAATATGCCCCCAATTAAAAAGCAACTGACCTCAATTGATATAAATAAAATAGAGATGGATGGTGCCAATCACATGTCCCATCGCTGAACAACATAAGCATGCCCATGAAAAAACATAGATGAAAATGTATTTGGAGGAGTAAAATTAATGTGAATGTGAATGATATGCAAAAATCGAGTGATCATAATGAGGTGTTAATGAAGCCTTGTGGATCCATTGACGCTCTTCAACATTACATATATAGCATTCTTTACTTTGCCTATTGTGCTCGGGAATTTTGTGAAGTATAGAAATGTGAACTTGAGCAATAGAGTCAGCCATAGGAATATCAGTTAGAAATAGTGACATGGGAGTGAGAAGCTTTTTACAACACAATTTCAAAACGTGCATGGTTAGAAGTTGTATGTGTTGTGTTATTAAAAGAAAATTGAAGCAATGACAATTTTGCATCCCTATTAGTGGGAGTATATAATGGATAACAACACAATAAATCAATTATAGTAATATTTGTAGCTTCACTTTGCCCATTAATTTTGGATGAAATGAAAAACTAAAATCTATTCTAGAGTCAAAATGTTGAAAAAACATAATCCAAAAGTGATCGCAAAAACAAACATCACGATCAAACAACATGACTTTTGGAAAACCATGATGTGGAAACATACATTTAATGGACAACTTGGCAGCCTCAACACAAGGTCTTTTTCATGGAATAAAATATGCATATTTACTAAACCTATCAACTATCATCCAAATCATATCATTATGGGATGAAGCCATAGGAAGAGCAGAGATGAAACCCATGAAATTTGTTCTCATGGTTTGTTCGGAATGGGAAGTGGCATCAACAATCAAAATGCTTTATGATGATGACATTTTACATGTTGACATACAATGCATTGAGAAACAAACTGTGCAATATCTTTTTTTATTTGGGACCAAGAAGAAATGTTTGCAAGTAGATGTGGTGCTTTTTATTACCTTATGTTCCATGTAAGATGGGTCATGCATTCCTTTGCATGAGCCACTAGCATTGGTAACTACATGAAAAGGTTGTGCAAAATCAGGTAACTGCAAAACATGTGCATGTGAAAGTGCATGTTTAAGTTTCTCAAATGATTGTTGTTGTGCTAACCCCCATGCTTGATAATCAAGGAGAATGTTATTCATGATACATGCAAGTGTAGAAGGAGCATTGCTAAGTCCAAAGGGCATTACCATAAACTCATAATGGCCGATTCGAGTCCTAAAAGAAATCTTGAAAATATCACTATGTGTTATGCGTATTTGATGGAAAGCCAGTTTAAGGTTAATCTTACTAAAGATATGGGCTCCTCGAAGTTTATCTAACAAGTCGTATTTGGAGGAATAGGGTATCTATTCTTAATTCTGATTTTGCTGAGGGCTCTATAACCAATGCACATCCTATAAGTTTTCTGGTCCTCCTAATGGGGAAGAAAAAGCCTTATTAGTCTTTGTGGAGTAAGACTTTAACTTGGTTTTCTATTTCCTTTTGGTGAAGAGGGACATGCATATACGGTGCTTTATGAGGAGGAGAAATACCAAGAATGAAATCTATACTATGGACAAAGGATCTTTGAGATGGTGGTAGTTAAGAGGGATGCTCAAACATAAAACAATCCTCATACGCAATCATAAAAGGTTTATGTGCATCCAAAAGGGTATGAGTATAATCATTTACGAAATTTACAAAAATGATGCATGAATTGTAACCTTTCCTTAATGCACATTTTGCTTGAGTATGAATAACCATAGGAAATTGTTGTGAATCATGCCTCATGGACAAAGAAATGAGTTGACCTTTAAATTCAAAATTAAAGGTTTGCCTATGATAGTCAATGTGTGGGTTATAATGATGATGAAAAGCCATATCAAGTAAAACATAGTAAGATTGAAAAGGAGAAATTCAAAATGTTCAGGCATCTACACATGAACCTATAGAAATCATAATGTCATGCACTTCTCTTGTTACCTTATAACAACTTCCCTGAAACATAGCCTTCACTTTATACAAGGAAGGAAGAGTGCTTAATTTGCATCCTTGATCGACTCTTTGACACTTCTCAAAATCATACATTTTGATTTGTAAGCTTTTCTTCTCTTTTATGATTGAGGTTGCATCCAATCTATCTATATATCATGGATAGTATCCAAGTTTATATTAGATTTCTTTGTCTACATGTCTATCCATATATCTATTTGTATCTCATGAGTTCCTTAGTCTTCCTTTAGGTACATGGCTTATCTCTAGAGATAAACTATCACAATCTGAGCTCCAAGCACACTAAATGCACTTAAGAAAGCACTCTTGGCTCATTGTGGTGTCTAGAGTAAGCAAGACTAAGCCAATATATCACTCAAATTTCCTTAATTTTACCAAGAAATAATGGCTTTGCACGAGACAATCATTCCTAAGCACATAGTGGTTGTCTTAGGCTTTTCAATGTTTTTCTCATGTGCAAGGTATAATGGATTATTTCTAGAGGACTACTGCATGCTCTTATGGTCTTTTGGACCTCCAATGGTTAAATCCAACAGTTATGCCCTCTATGTCATTAGGGAAATTGAAGTGTTGTTCTTAATGTCTTCAAGTTCAAATGGATTGGATACTACCCATAAAGTTTCTTTCAGATTCAAAGGTAAGTTCAAAATTAGGTAGGTGCTCAAATACCATGGGATGTCACTTGACAATTTCTCTACTAGAGAAATTGTTCCCTTGCACTTAGAACTTTCCTTGAATTTCTCAATGTTTTGGTAATGTTCTACAGCCTTGGTCACTCCTAGATCGCAATTGAAGGTAATTTTGGTACTGAATCCATCTAGGCTCAATTTTGATGGCCTTAATCTCTATGCTCTTAGGTCATTTGGTTTCTCATTTTCTACCTAGTTAGTTCTTCAAAAAGCATTCTGACACACATCAAGCTTCCTTCTCAATGTCTAGAAACTTGATGACTCATAAGAGCACTGACAAGTCTTAAGGATGCTTTCCAATGATTTCTCGATTTGATAAATTGTGGGTCTTATATGTGCATATTTTATGCTATATCTAATTTGATTTCAGTAGCTCTTAGAGTCGGTGATAATCTCTCTTAACACAAACACACCTTGGAGTCCTAAAACTCTGCTTTGCACACCCATTTCACATGAGTTTTGGAAAAATACACTTAGAAATGGTCCTAAATGACTATTTGATCTTCAAATTGAGCCTAAAAATTGTGAAAAATCTCAAGAGGATTGGGAATTCACTCTCAAGGCTCAATGACTCCCTGATCTTTACACATTTGCACTTTGACTTCCATTATTCCTTGGCATCTTCCCAATGACCTTACATTCATTTCATGGCCCATTTGGAGAAACATTGGTGGGCCGCTTTACTTTGATAGTTCTTGTCCTTCACTTCATCCCTCTTTTGCAACCTCAACAAATGCTAGATAAAAGGGAGAGATATGTATTAATCTACTCTATTTCCAAGTATTTGGTACTTCACATGGTTGTTGGTTCATATATGGATAATACTAATAGGAATGTGTCACTGTCAAGAGCACGTACTTTCAAGGGCCTAGAAAAAGAGCTTGAATGTTAATGTTATGTGTTCTTTGGGGTGCTTTTTGCCTTCATTGAGTAGTGAGGAGGAACTAGGTACTCCCTCACAAAATAGGTGAAGAAGAATTACCCAAATATGAAGGATTCTTGGAAATACTATAAGTGTATGTCAAACTACATCAGATGGTTGTGGTCTACAAAGCTAAAACAATAGAAGGAGTGAAATGGGGCCTCTAGAAAACAAGGGAAATACAAGCGAAAGGGTGATGGAAGAGAATAATACTTTGCTTATCCTGATAGTCTTATCTTGTATTGTGTATTTTTTGAGCCTTAATGCAAGTTATGATTATGAATATGGTGATCATGAGAGTTGATGTCTATCACTTTGGAAAATAATGTTCATGGATTCAACAAGCATGGTGCATGTGGATGTGAAAAGCAAAATGGAATGTTAGGTTTTGTGTATGTTTTTTGTCATATTTATCATCTTTGAGCTCACATGCACATTATGGATAACATGGGTTTAATGGTTCATGTTCGTGTGGGATTTGACGTCATGAACTACTAGCTAGGAGTATGATGGGCTAACCACTTGTCCCAAAAGCCATGATTGAGGATTACCTTCTAGTCCTCCCTCTTAGGGTGTGGTTCAAACATCTTGTGCCTATGATCTCTTGATTCTAACACTCTCTTCCCCTCCTTGAGATCATTCTCCCCCATGATCAATTGATTTCAACCTTGCGTTTCGGTTTAACTAATGCTCCTTTTCTTGGCCACTTGCCTATGAACTTGCCTTGTTCGCAACCTTGGTCTCTTGAGCCCCTTGTTCTCAACTTGTGTATCTTGAACTTGGTTCTCACCCATGCTAGGTATCTTGGATCCTCAATGTAGTGCCCTCATTGGAAATTCTATCCCAAGATCTTTCCAATGGTACCTTACACATCTAAATCCAACCTACAGATTCAGAGATACACTCTAATTTTTGTTGGGATCATTTGTGAAAGAAACCCGTGCACCTTCCATCCACTTGCCCAAGCTTAATTCCTAGGGTTTGATGCCGATTATGGGATTTGAACTCATGACCTATCGATTAGGAGTATGATGGGCTAACCATTTGCCCCAAAAGCCTTGATTGAGGATTACTTCCTAATCCTTATGCTTAGGGTGTGGTTCAACCATCTCCTTCCTCTCATTTCTTGTGTCTAACAATTCGTAGTTCAATAGTTTGAGTAAATTGCCTTGATCCACTTTGTTTTGGAAAGGAACTCTTTTTCAGTAGTTCTAATGGGCACACCAATGGCTATGCTTCCTTTGTCCCTCTACGGTGTTAGCTTGTATCTTGCTCCCTCCTCATGCATGTTGGTCCATTGCAAGGGCCAATTTTAGCTCCTTCCATAAAATAATAAATGTGGGGGAATGCAGTAAGAAATATCCCTAGACCATCCCAACGTCATCCAAGCAATGGATAGTCAATGACAAAAGGCATTAGAGGGCATGCTTGTATTAAGTATCCCATTCTTCACTTTGTGTTCCCCCCTCCATCGATGAACAAAAGCTTGTACAGAATAGTCATAGTAGCACAACCTTTTGAAAAAAGGGAAGGACATAACTAGAGGATCCTCTCTTTACATGCATGAAGTTCCAAGAACCAATGGATTAGTCATCCCATGTTTTTCATCTTAAATGCCTTGGCAATATTGTTTGTAGTCCAAGGATTTATCCCCCTAAACAATAAAGCTGGGTTCAATTCTAGGCAAATGCAAACACCCTTGAGTCTTTGACATAGCGGGGGATCGTAAGCAGAAGATGGACACAACCATATGATGTGTCATTATCAAACCTTAAGAACATCCCAAAGTCTCAGTGACTGCATTTATGTTTTCCTCTCTCACATGGTTTCATGATTCTCCATATCTTTTGTTTGGATTTATGGAGCTCCCCTCAATTTCTAAAAATGCGATGAATTATAAGAGCACCTACAAGTCTTAAGGGTGCTTCCCAATGATTTCACTAGCTCTCAAATAATATCTTTCACCATCTAAGTTGATTTCACTAGCTCTCAGATTCGATGATAATATCTTTCAACATAGACACACCTTGGAGCCCTAAAAATTGGCTTTGCACACAAGAGCCTATGGTTAACCAATGATGGCACAATTTCTCTCCAAAGCCTTTAGTTTCTTTTACTTGTACTTAAGCTTCTCAATACAATTGGATCTTGAACTTGAGGATGTTTCTTATAATATTCTTATCTTGAACCACGTAGTGCAAACATGACACTTATAACTTGGAATTTTTTTAATTTTGAATTTTCAAGTATCTTTGATATCATTGATGATGTCATGTATGCTATCAACCCTCCTTAATGCACTCTCAATCTCATGTATAGAAAGTGATGAGCCTATGGGATGTAATCATACAAATCCAATTACAAAACTTTTATATTGCAATAGATCAACCAAACTTTCTTCTCCTCTCCTTAATTTCTAATGTTGCAAAAACTCTCAGCCAATTCCTTCTCCTCTTATAATACCGCAACAGTAACCCAATGCACCCTTAATCAAATAAACACCAAATAGACTCTCTTTTCATGCACATTGATGTCCTCTATTCACCCTTTAGATTTCTCAGTTCTCCTTTGCATTATCACCCTCTCTTATGCAATCATAATCCTCTATTAAAGCTAGGTGATGGCTCTTCTATGAACTATTTGTGATGCATGGACGTGCCTTCTTCCAATCCTTGATGACATGAATAAGTGCCGGCTTAACCCCCACAGTGTTACGAGCATGAATGAACAATTAAAGGAGATGAAAATACCCTTCTTGCTACTGACTCACTGCTCTATACAAGTCAACCCACGTACCCCTCGATAGCCGCATTCATGCTCCAATGATCTATTCAATTGAAAATGCACATTTTTGTCAACCTCTCTTCTCTCTTCACTACATGCTTGCATCCCTCCTATCAAGCTCCTAACTTCCAACACAAGTTTGCAACAAGTTTAATGTACCATCAAAGCTATGTCCACTGCCAACACACATATTTGCTATGTTACTCAATCGATTGAAAATAAAACGCCTCCTAAAAATTTCTTAACTACCAAAACAAACAAAAATATAAGCCCAACCTGAAAAGAAGATGAAATGCATATATATGGTTGATGTTTGTGGTTGAATAGTGTGAGAGAATTGCCCTAGTCCACTTTGTTTTGGAAAGGAACTCTTTTTTGCAATTCTAGTGGGCACACCAATGGCTATGCTTCCTTTGTCCCTCTATGATGTTACCTTGTATCTTCCCTCCCCTTTATGCATGCTGGTCCATTGCAAGGCCCAATTTTAGCTCCTTCCATGAGAGACTAAATTGGGGGGGGGGGGGGGGGGGTGTAGTACAAAATGTTCCCTAGACCATCCCGACCTCATCCAAGTCCATGAATAGTCAATGGAAAAAGGCATTTGAGGGCATGCTTGCCTTAAGTATCCCATTCTTCACTTTTTGTTCCCCCCTCCATCCATGAACACAAGCTCGTATAGAACAATCATAGTAGCACAAACTTCTGAGAAAAGGGAAGGGCAACACGAGAGGATGCCATCTTTACCTGCATGAACATCTAAGAACGAATGGATTAGTTGTACCATGTTTTTCATGCTTTATCATGAGAAGACCATAGTAGAACACATGTATCTTTGAATCATCCCCTTGAACTAGTTGGCGAAGTACTTGTCCTTGGACTCTTCCACATGTCCATCCAATTGTGTCTCATGTTGACACTTTCCTAAGGCTATCACGTGCCTCAAAATTGAATTCAGGATTCCCCTTTTTAAGTACACCAAAAGATGTCACATGGAAGCTTCTCCCAAGACTAAAGTTCCCAGGTATTACAATATATTAAGCCTAAAGATTGAAACCATTCAAATCCCATAAAAAATAAATACATAACCTAAGGTTTCAAACCAAGGGTATTTATACAACATTCTTCCCCCCTCAAATCATTTTCGTCATTGAAAATGTGTAGAAGTATACTACATGGAGTATTATCCTATGCACCATAATTAGTCTTGTTGATCATGCACTTATTCTCAAAGATTTACCTCTTTTTTTTAAATTTAAATGTAAAGAGAGAGAAATGTTCTATCGTTGGAACTTACTCATTTCCCAAGTGGTGCTTTGCTTTGATTCATCTTTGCACTTAACTAGGCTCTCTTTATCTAAAAAATTTCTTGTATTTCTATATCAAGTGCATAGTAATCTCTCTCGTTCATTAAGGGATGCCCTATAGTGGTATAGGTTGGAGTATTATTTCCAAGCATACAAGATTCTCTTGCTAAGCTTGCTTCTTTTTTAGCCTAATGACATTAAACACTAGGAATCAGACAATCTTCTCAAAGCTTCAATATGTTCCAAGATTTCTAAGGATTATGAAAGGGCCACAATATATTAGAGATAGTTTCGGAAAATATCATGTTTCAAGGTTTTTGATTGCTTACAAACTTTTTAATAAACTTTCTCTCCAAGGTAAAAGGAGATTTCTAGACTTTGAAGGTTGTTATATGCTTTATCTCTATCCTAGGCTTTCTTTAGGTTCTCTTCAGGTTCCTTTAGCTTAAAATTCATGCCTTCCAAGAAATCTTTAGGAGCTTGGACTTTCTGATTTTGTAGTGTGACAACATATGGGGCTTTAGGTTGAAACCCTTATATTAACATGAATGGACTAAATCCAGTTGCAGAATGCTTGGCACTAGTGCAAGCCAATTGAGGGGGAAGAATGTTGTATAAATACCCTTGGTTTGAGCCCTTAGGTTATGTATTTATTTTTGCTCCCATTTTGTTACCATTATTGTCCACGTAAAGGCCAAACTGCCACCAGACACTTCTTTGTATATATTCTTTAATAAAACATATAGTGGCTTGGTCAGCCATATACTGTAAGTTTGACCACATTTGTAACACCTAAGAAGTCCGTGTGCATGCTCCTTGTGTAGCGTGTTTTACTACATATTCTTCAGCCTTTGTGCAGAGTATGGCATGCAATGCTTGGAGCTCGGTTTTCTACTCAAAGGATATCGTCATGGAGCTCTAGAGAAGGAGAGCAAATTGTGGTGCATTGCCATCAAACCACTTCACTGGTATCAGAGTATTTTGATGCAAAATCTTTGTTCCTTTTGTGCAAGCGAAGCGAGCACCCGCCCATCCACCCAAGGCTTTCTCCAAGGCTTACGACTAAGGCAACAACAAAGGCATAGACCTTGGCATACCTTGTCATCTGAGTCACCGAAGTCACCATTGGTGTTGTTGGTTGCATGCGAGGGAGGACCTCAACGATAAAGGAAGATAGAGGTTCCTAGTACTTCTCAGGAGGTCACTCATCCCAGTACTGTTCACCCTGGAGCTCGCTTAACCATGGCAATCTCTTGCCACTAAGCTACACTCTTGTGGTGTATAAAGAAGAGGAAATAGTAAGGTTAACATTACCTTCAACATGTTTTTGTCCCACAAAGCTTCATTCTTTGCTTTGAAAGCCTATCTTTGAAGCATTTTTGGGGTGATTTTTGGAGCCATTTTGGAGTACCTTCGTGAATAGGTCTCTTCACACATGCTCAAGAACATCAAGAAGAGTGTTCTTTTTACTTCTCTAAAAATAATTTTTCACCTTTGGAGCCGTGTTTTCAGCCACACTTGTAAAACTATAGGTTTATCAAAAGGTTTTCAGTTGTGGTGGGAGCAACCACTGCAAATTTATGCAGATTTTTTGAAACTAAACAACATAGTTCACAGACACTTGCAGGTGTTGGTGGCCAGTTTTTTGGGCTGTGGATTCAGCCTTTTAATGTCATTTTACTGCATATATTGAGCACAGAGGGTCGTGGTGAGGTTTTCTTAACTAGGAGACACTCAGATGTCGGGGTCTCTTCGATGATGCAAGTGGAAGACTTACCGAACCTCATCATAGGAGGTGCTTGATAAGCCTAGTTGGCTTCGTTCGGGTAATTGATTATATGCGATGGAGTCAATGATTCACCTATGCAGGTAAACATGTTAGTACTTGGAGTTTTATGAGATTTTGACACTAGCCATATGCTCATTTGCCCTTCATGGCGCAAGAGATTTTTGCTCAGCTCATCTACATGATATTTGCCTTGGCACAAATTAACCACCACTCGACAATCTCACAATTCCTAGGATAGAGATAAAGCATATAGCAACCTTCGTAGGCTAGAAATTTCCTTTCACCTTGGAGAAAAAGTTTATTTTAAAGTTCATAAGCAATCAAGAACCTTGAAACACGAAATTGTCCAAAACTATCTCCAATGTATTGTGGCCCTTTCATAATCCTTAAAAATCTTTGAAGCATTTGAAACTTTGAGAAGATTTTCAGATTCCTAGTGTTTAATGTCATTAGGCTAAAAAAGAATCAAGCTCAATAGCACAATCTTGTATCTCTAGAAATAATAGTCAAACCTATTCCACTACAAAGCATCCCTCATGAACCATAGAGATTAATAAGCACTTGATATAGAAGTACAAGAAGTCGTTTACATAAAGAGAGCCTAGTTAATTAAAAATATGATACAAAGAAAAGCACCACTTCCGGATGAGTAAGTTCCATCAACAAAACATTTCCCTCTTTCTAAAGTTAAATTTAGAAAAAGAGGTAAATCTTTGAGAACGATTGCATGATCAACAAAACTAATGATGGTGCATAGAAGAAAACTCCATGTAATATACTTCTACACATTTTCAATGGTGAAAATGATTTGAGGGGGGAAGAATGTTGTATAAATACGCTTGATTTAAACCCTCATGCTATGTATTTTTTTCTTCTACCATTTGAATGGTGTCAAGCCTTAAGCTTAATGTATTGTAAGGCTTGGGAACCTTAGTCTTGGGAGAGACTTCTCCATGTTCCATATTTGGGTGTACATGAGAGGGGAATCCCAAATTTAATTACGAGGCATGTGATATCCTTAGGAAGGTGCCAACATGAGGCACACTTGGATCAACGTGTGGAAAATTCCTAGGACAAGCTCTTCACGGACTCGTTCAAGGGGATGGTTCAAAGAGACATGTGTTCTAATATGGGCTCCCCATGATAAACCATGAAAAACATGGGACTATTGATCCACTGGTTCCCAAATCTTCAAGCATGTAAAGATGGGATCATCTCATGCTTCCCTACCTTTTTTTCAAGAGGTTGTGTGACTATGACTATTCTTTATGAGATTGTGTTCATGGATGGAGGGTGGAATTCAAAGTGAAGAATGGGATAGTTAAGGCAAGTGTGCTCTCTAATGCATTTTTCCATTGACTATCCATTGACTTGGATGACGTTGGGATGGTCTAGAGGACATCTCGTACTACATCCCCCCATGTTTTCTTTCATGGAAGGAGCTAAAATTGGCATTTGCAATGGATGAGCATGCATAAGGGGAAAACAAGATACAAGTCACACCATAGATGGAAAAACAAAGCATAGCCATTGGTGTGCCCATTGGAACTGTAAAAAAGAGTTCCTTTCCAAAACAGTGGAACATGGCAATTTACTCACACTCTTCAACTAGAAACATCAACCATTACAACCATGTTAGCCATAATATGCATGTAACAAAAAACATACACGAAACCTACCATTCCATTTCTCTTCTCACATCCACATGCACCATGCTTGTCAAATCTATGGACAATGTTTCCCATAATGATAGACATCAACTCTCATGATCACCATATTCATAATCGTGACTTCCATTAAGGCACAAAGTTTACGTAGTACAAGATAAGGCTAGCAGGATGAGAAAATTATTTATTCTCTTCCATCCCCTTTTGCTTGTATTTCCCTTGTTTTCTAGAGGGCCTTTTCACTCCTTCTTTTGTTTTGGCTTTGTACATCACAAACATTTGATGTAGTTTGCCATACACTTATAGTATTTCCAAGTATCCTTCATATAAATGTGGGTGATTCTTCTTCACCTATTCTGTGAGGGAGCACCTAGTTCCTCCTCACTACTCCATGAAGGAAAAAAGCACCCTAAAACACACATTACATTCATATTCGCTCTTGGCAGTGACTCATTCCTATCAGTATTATCCATGTATGAGAATATGGGTGGATAAAGAGATCATAGAAAGATTGAACATAGCTTGATACAGATAGATAGAGTAGATAAGTAGATGGATAGACATGTAGACATAGAAATCTAGTATAAAATATAGATATATGGATTGGATCTGGTCTCAATCATATGGAAGAAGCAAAGCTTCCAAATCAAAACAAATGATTTTGAGAAGTGTCATTGAGCACATCAAGTGTGTGAAGTACCAGCTACTTGGAAATAGACTAGAGCAATAGGTTATGCGCAAGAAAGAGGCATTGGTTTTGATGAGGGCTTTGCTCCTACATGCCGAATGACTACTATTCGTAGCATATGTGCACTTACATCTCATCATGGTTGGAACATACATAAGTATCTCTCCCTTCTATATAGAGTTTGTTGAGGTTGCAATAGAGAGATGAAGTGAAGGACAAGTACTATAGAAGTAAAGGGGACCACCAACTTTTCTCCACTTAGGCCATGAAATGAATGCAAGATCACTTGGAAGATGCGAAGAAATAATGGAAGTCAAAGTGCAACTATTTCCAATCAGTTAGAAACAAAGTTGAGCATGAGTATTGTTGAGAATCTACATTAAAATGGACAAAGAAAAAGATTCAATGAGAAACTTGAAGATATGTTTAGAGCATATGTGTCTTCAAATCAAATTGATTGGGAATACTATTTACCCTTAGTTCAATTCGCTTGCACTAGTGCCAAGCATTATGAAACTCGATTTAGTCCATTCATGTTAATATAAGGGTTTTAACCTAGAGCCCCATATGCACTTGATATAAAAAAAGAAGTTTTTTAGATAAAGAGAGCCTAGTTAAGTACAAAGCTGAAGCAAAGCAAAGCACCACTTGGGAATGAGTAAGTTCCATCAATAGAACATTTCTCTCTTTTTAAATTTAAACTTAGAAAAAGAAGTAAATCGTTGGGAATGAGTGCATGATCAACAACACTAATCATGGTGCATAGGAGAATACTCCATGTAGTATACTTCTACACATTTTCAATGATGAAATGATTTGAGGGGGGAAGAATGTTGTATAAATACCCTTGGTTTGAACCCTTAGGCTATGCATTTATTTTTTCTCCCATTTTAATGGTTTCAACCTTTAGGCTTAATGTATTGTAATACTTGGGAAAGGAGAAGCTTATCCATGTGCCGATATCCTCGGAGTAGAAAACCGAGCTCCAAGCACTGCACGCGATACTCTGCATAGAGGCTGAAGAATACGTAGTGAAACACGGTACACAAGGAGCATGCACACAGACTTCTTAGGTGTTACGAATGTGGTCAAACTTACAGTATATGGCTGACCAAGCCACTATATGTTTGATTAAAGAACATATACAAAGAAGTGTCTGGTGGCCATTTGGCCTTTCACTGGACACTAACGGTAACAAAATGGGAGAAAAAGTAAATACATAACCTAAGGGCGCAAACCAAGGGTATTTATACAACATTCTTCCCCCCTCAAATCATTTTCATCATTGAAAATGTGTAGACGTATACTACACCATAATTCTCCTATGCACCATAATTAGTCTTGTTGACCATGCACTCATTCTCAAAGATTTAACTCTCTTTTTAAATTTAAATTTAAAAAGAGAGAAATGTTCTATTGATGGAACTTACTCCTTCCCAAGTGGTGCTTTGCTTTGCTTCATCTTGTACTTAACTAGGCTCTCTTTATCTAAAAGACTTCTTGTATTTCTATATCAAGTGCATACTAATCTCTCGTTCATTAATGGATGCCTTGTAGTGGTATAGGTTGGACTATTGTTTCCAAGGATACAAGATTTTCTTGCTGAGCTTGCTTCTTTTTTAGCCTAATGACATTAAACACTAGGAATCAGACAATACATTCAAAGCTTCAATTGGTTCCACGATTTCTAAGGATTATGAAAGGGCCACAATACATTGGAGATAGTTTCGGAAAATGTCAGGTTTTTGATTGCTTACGAACTTTTAAATAAACTTTCTCTCCAAGGTAAAAGGAGATTTCTAGACTTTGAAGGTTGTTATATGCTTTATGTGTATCCTAGGCTTTCCTTAGGTTCTCTTAAGCTTCCTTTAGCTTAAAGTTCATGCCTTCCAAGAAATCTTTAGGAGCTTGGACTTTCTGATTTTGTAGTGTGACAACATATGGGGCTCTAGGTTGAAACCCTTATATTAACATGAATGGACTAAATCCAGTTGCAGAATGCTTGGCACTAGTGCAAGCCAATTGAACTAAGTGTAAATAGTATTCCCACTCAGTTTGATTTGAAGATACGTATGCTCTCAACATATCTTCAAGTCTTTGATTGAATCTTTTCTTTTTGTGCATTTGAATGTGGATGCTCAACACTACTCATGCTCAAATTTGTTTGTAATTGATTGAAAATAGTTGCACTTTGACATCTTCCAATTGCTCTTGCTTTCGTTTCATGGCCCATGTGGAGAAAAGTTGGTGGGCCCCTTTACTTCCACAGTGCTTTTCCTTCAGTTCATCTGTCTATTGCAACCTCTAGAAGGGAGAGTTGGTACTTCACACACTTGATGTACTCTTTGACACTTTTCAAAATCATGCATTTTCATTTGGAGGCTTTGCTTGATCCATGTTTACATGTCTATCTATCCATGCGTCTATCTACTCTATCTATCTACATCATTCCGTAGTCAATCTTTCTATGAGTCTGCGTATCCATCCATATATGTGAGAATCTATACATATGTATATGTCGAAATTACTTACTTGCATGTTCCTGTCCTTGTGCTTTAGTTGCTCATTCATACATGGATAATAGTGACAGGAATGTGTCACTGCCAAGAGTGCATACTTTCTAGGGCCTTGAAGAAGATTTTGGATATGAATGTCATGTGTGCTTTGGGGTGCTTTTTACCTTCATCAAGTAGTGAGGAGGAAGTACATGCTCCCTCGTGGTGTAGGTGAAGAAGAACCACCCACGTTAATATGAAGGATAGTTGGAAATACTATAAGTGTATGGCAAACTACATCAGATGCTTGTGGTCTACAAAGGCAAAGCAAAAGAAGGGGGCCCTCTCTAGAAAACAAGGCAAGTACAAGAAAAAAAAGGGGGGGGGGGGGGGGGGGGGGGGGGGGGCACAATGAATACAATGAATATGAATATGGTGATCATGAAAGTTGATGTCTACCCTTATGGAAAACAATGTTCACGGAGCATGTGGATGTGCGAGGCGAAATGGAATGGTAGGTTTTGTGTATGTTTTTGGTCACAATTGTCGTTTTGGAGCTCACATGCATATTATGGCTAACATGGGTGTAATGGTTGATGTTCGTAGTTGAATGAATGGTGTGAGTAAATTGCCGTGTCCCACTTTGTTTTGCAAAGGAACTCTTTTTTAGAGTTCCAATGGCTATGCTTCCTTTGTCCCTCTATGGTGTTACCTTGCCGAACCTCCATCTTTAAGTCTAATTGAAAGAAGCTGATGGATGTGGCACCAAGGGCTTTGGAGCAAGATGCATAGGATTCGGCAGGGAGGTCGGTGAATTGTGAGAGTGTTGAGTGGTGGTTAATTTGTGCCAAGGCAAATATCATGTAGATGAGCTGTGCCACACACTCCTTTCGCATGGATGAAATGGAACAGCCATGCATAATCTCAATCTCAATCTGTATAGAGCTAATGCCCCCAAAGGAAGGCAGAAACGCGTGTGCGCCATCGCTTGAACAAGTCTGCCTTTTCTTTTGGATAGAGACTAAGTCGAACAACCTAAATGGTGTTTTGAATGCGCATAGATTCTCAAGAGTCTCTCTCGTCGATCATGTTTGTTAAAAGAAAAGCCAACTTTGAAAGCCGATTAACCTATTAAATCGCAAAAGCTTGAAAGGCTCTCCGAGTACATGTGGAATCCGCAGCCTCGTAACCAACAAAATTGCAAAACAAAGTTTGGAAGGCTCCGACTATTAAGGGTTTGTGCTATACAGAAAACTGAATTATGTGTAGAAGGGATAGTCGTGTGCAGATGTTCCATGGAAAGAAGGAGGTAAGGGGGCGATCGCATCAGCGTTTGTAGTCCAAGGGTTAGGATAATTGCCTTCCAAGCAATAGATCCGGGTTCGAATCCCGGCAAACGCAAATGCTCAAAACGAGTACCTTCTAAGAAGCATCACATGCACCATAGAAATGTAAAAAAAACCGAGAGCTCAAAACGAGTACCTTCTAAGAAGCATCACATGCACCATAGAAATGTAAAAACAACCGAGAGCTCAAAACGAGTACCTGCGTTCACCCAATCCAAACTCATCATGAGAGATTGCATCATAACACCGCAGTCAAGTCTACATAACATATTGGAAAGTTTAGTTTAGTTACATGCTAGAACCGGTGAGCTAGACACACGCATCCTATAGCTTGAGATTGGTGAGTTTGACACCCCCCCTTATCGCATATTCATGCAAAAAGGACACCTACAGCTCTACGCAATCTATCCTTGCAAAGAAACATGTCACTAGAGAAACAAGAAACAAACTGTGTGTGGGATCATCCACTTCAGGATGTTCACACGTTCTATTCGATCTACACATCTGACACACAAACCAAGAATCTCAGGGCATAGACAAGGATGAGAGAGAGGGCAGAGACTATTATAGGGAATCATCCACCTCTCCAACATCTCACATATGTTTCATGATTCCCTATACAGATATTTGCGTGGATATACAGATTCGCCATTTCCTCATTCCTAATTGCTCGGCTTCTTGCTCCCAAAGCTAGGGTAGCATCAGCGTATACTTGACTCAAGCTGCCTTAAATCTTCAAGAATTAGCTTTTGTTTCTCTAGAGGAGGAGCAATCGAGGAAAAATTAGGTCCATTTACATGTGCTGCAACTCATTTGATTCTCGCCAGAAGGGCAAGGGTGAAAGTGGCCCTAGCAAGCACAAATTTGTGCATGTTGCACAATCAGAGATGGAAGAAAAAGATGAGAAGAAAGGGAATAAGTGGAAACAATGTTTTACGCATTGTAGGGCCAATGACCTGCTAACCTTGTGTGGAATGAAGGATGGAATTTTACCATATGACCCACACTCTCCTCACCATTGTATGCACTATCAAGATTCTATCACTAACGAGATCCTATTACCAATGTCGGCACTATCCAATATTAGCTTAACAATCACGTTCATTGATGATATGTGGGCAATACATGATCTCTCAATGATGGTAAAACAAAAAAAAACCATTGAACCTAATACCACCTTAATAGTCACGCTTATTGATGATATGCGTACGCTACATGACCTATCTGCTTTTAATAGTATGCCAACACCTAAGACGGGCTACCCATATTCTCTCATTGAGGGAGTGGAGCATATCTATTTTGAGCTTAATGCATTTCTAGTTGAGTGCTGAAAATACACAGTGGGTGGAGCTTAAGTCATGGTTGATGATGGCCCATAGAAAGCCTTTTTTGAGCTTCATGTTAATTTTGCCTCCTCCATGCTGACTAATTCAACAAAGATGGTAAATTATTCCCGACAACATCACTCGATACAAAACGGCCCTCCAATGGTCGAGGATATGTGGTAGACGGCGATCCTATTACCAATGTCGGGAAGTCTATACTTACCCCTTAGCAGAAAGAGAAGGCAATGAATGAAGGATTATGCTATGGGTGTCTAGGGCAGCACCTGTTCAACGACTATCCTCAGGAAAAGAAGATACCTGCCACCATAGTCATCAATCTCACTCAGGAAGGGAGTGATGATAATGACAAATTTTGAGATTCCCCATCAGTGCTTGAAGTAATTTGATGACGATGCACCATAGTGTGCTCTCCTTGTCGCAAGCTCCACACTGATATCCGTGGAGTAGAAATCCGAGCTCCTAAGGCCACACACGGTACTCTGCACAGAGACTGTAGAATATGCTAAAAAACACAGTACACAGGGAGCACGAAGATAGACTTTCATAGGTCTTACAAATGCAGTCAAACTTATAGTGTCTCGCTGACCAGTCCACTATATGTTTTATTAAAGAACATATACAAAGAAGTGTCCAGTGGCCATTTGGCCTTGCACATGGACACTGACGGTAATAGTCTCCCACTAAAGGCCAATATGGCCAAAGTAACTATGGGAGGAAAATAAAGAATGATATAGAACACTTGAGTGTAAGTATACAAACTATACCTCCCACCTAATGGGCATGTTACACAGTATACAAATGACTGTGTAAGATCATGAATCAAGTAACCCCCATCAAGTGACAATAGTGTCGAAAGCTATCTTGTGGTAGAGCTTTACTCAAAACATCTGCAACATTATCTCGAGTGTGAGCTTAATGCATTTATAGTTGAGTGCTGAAAATACACAATGGGTGGAGCTTAAGTCATGGCTAATGATGGCCCATAGAAAGCCTTTTCTGAGCTTCATGTTAATTTTTCCTGCTCCATGCCAACTTACTCAACAAAGATGGTACATTATTCCTGACAACATCACTCGATACAAAACGCCCCTCCAATGGTCGAGCGTATGTGGCAGATGGCAATCTTCTCATTCCCAAAAGCTGGAAAAGTCTCTCAATGCTAAGTGAGCTGTTTCTCACAGGAGAATGGAATAGTCAAACAAAAAGGAAAGGTTTGCGTACTAGATTCTCGGGATTTAATTTTCGGGATCGATTTCCGGGAAACGCAAATGCACGGTAGCGGGGAGTAGTGCGGTTATGAACGCTGGGAGCTTGATGTGGCATCCTCAAACCTCAAGAGCATCCATGAATGTCGGTGACAGCCTCATCTTGACCTCTCCCGCACGGTTTCATCATTCTCCACATCTTGACCTCTCCGTCACGGCTTCATCATTCTCCACATCTTTTGTCTGGTTTTATGGAGTTCTGCATTTCCCCACTCGTTGTTGCTTGGAACATTCACTTCTAAGAAGCATCACATGCACCATAGGAATGTAAAAAAAACCGAGAGCTCAAAACGAGTACCTGCGTTCACCCAATCCAAACTCATCATGAGAGATTGCATCATAACACCGCAGTCAAGTCTACATAACATATTGGAAAGTTTAGTTTAGTTACATGCTAGAACCGGTGAGCTAGACACACGCATCCTATAGCTTGAGATTGGTGAGCTTGACACCCCCCCTTATCGCATATTCATGCAAAAAGGACACCTACAGCTCTACGCAATCTATCCTTGCAAAGAAACATGTCACTAGAGAAACAAGAAACAAACTGTGTGTGGGATCATCCACCTCAGGATGTTCACACGTTCTATTCGATCTACACATCTGACACACAAACCAAGAATCTCAGGGCATAGACAAGGATGAGAGAGAGGGCAGAGACTATTATAGAGAATCATCCACCTCTCCAACATCTCACATATGTTTCATGATTCCCTATACAGATATTTGCGTGGATATACAGATTCGCCATTTCCTCATTCCTAATTGCTCGGCTTCTTGCTCCCAAAGCTAGGGTAGCATCAGCGTATACTTGGCTCAAGCTGCCTTAAATCTTCAAGAATTAGCTTTTGTTTCTCTAGAGGAGGAGCAATCGAGGAAAAATTAGGTCCATTTACATGTGCTGCAACTCATTTGATTCTCGCCAGAAGGGCAAGGGTGAAAGTGGCCCTAGCAAGCACAAATTTGTGCATGTTGCACAATCAGAGATGGAAGAAAAAGATGAGAAGAAAGGGAATAAGTGGAAACAATGTTTTACGCATTGTAGGGCCAATGACCTGCTAACCTTGTGTGGAATGAAGGATGGAATTTTACCATATGACCCACACTCTCCTCACCATTGTATGCACTATCAAGGTTCTATCACTAACGAGATCCTATTACCAATGTCGGCACTATCCAATATTAGCTTAACAATCACGTTCATTGATGATATGTGGGCAATACATTACCTCTCAATGATGGTAAAACAAAAAAAACCATCACCACGTTAATAGTCACGCTTATTGATGATATACCTATCTCCTTTTAATAGTATGCCAACACCTAAGACGGGCTACCCATATTCTCTCATTGAGGGAGTGGAGCATATCTATTTTGAGCTTAATGCATTTCTAGTTGAGTGCTGAAAATACACAGTGGGTGGAGCTTAAGTCATGGTTGATGATGGCCCATAGAGAGCCTTTTCTGAGCTTCATGTTAATTTTGCCTCCTCCATGCCGACTTATTCAACAAAGATGGTAAATTATTCCCGACAACATCACTCGATACAAAACGGCCCTCCAATGGCCGAGGATATGTGGTAGACGGCGATCTTCTCATTCCCAAAAGGTGGAAAAGTCTCTCAATGCTAAGTGAGCTGTTAATTGGGCGCACATGCAATGCATTTAGAGGTTTCGGTCGAACTCCTATGCCAAGAACAGATTGAGGGAAGCAATGTTGTGCTAGAAAATCGTCTACCAAGTGCTATGGATTATCAACACGCCATCCCAAACTATTGTATCTAGCATGAATCGCCCCTTCTGCTCCCCACTAGAGACCATTGTGCATGTTTTTCTGGTGCCCCCCCACGCCCAAAATTATCGATACCATCTGCAAAAGTAGACACATGATCTCCACCATTCACCCCTCACATGGAAGGAAATCTTTTGGATAATCTAATAAATCAGCCCATTTTCCCATGTTTCTCAATGCATTGCACATTCGCTAGAGCATAACTTAGCTATATTTCAGAAATATCATTCTCTGACATAGCTATCTTTGAGAAATATCATTCTCCACCGATGTTGATTGATAACATTCTCATGTAGGTCCCTCAAGCTACAAAAACAAACCCTTCAATGTCGTCCCATGGAAGAAGAAGAAAAGATGGGTAGAAAGAATTAGTAGATGGCCACACAAATTATTTGTTCTAGATTTTGGTAAAATAGGCTTCTTCCTCAGCTTTTATCTAAGTCCAAGGCCTTGATGCAAGGACAAGTAACGATTATATTTTCATGTCAGTGAAAAGTAAACCAGCTCCTCAAAGTCAAAAACTATCTTGGAACTCGCTGTTCGAGAGGTTTTCTCCTTGCCACTGTGTGCTTTTCCCATAGAATCTTCTCCTTTTGGCATTATCATTGCAATTTTCCTAACCTCGACTTGGTATTTTCTAAAGTGTTCACGTGTTTCAAAGAATTGTGATTCATTATCTTCCTCTTCCACATCTTGATTAGGCATGTTCTACTCAGACTTTGTAGCTTCCTCTTCCCTCGGAGAGGGGATGTCATCATGTTCTTGTAGGTGAAAAATAGTACAATCCTCTCCATTCACTTCTATTTGTGGTGGGAATGAAGCCCCTAGATGCTCTAAGAAAGGTTTGTCTGAATCAAAGGGAGTCTCCAAGAACAAATTGAGGGAAGCAATGTTGTGCTAGAAAATCGTCTACCAAGTGCTATGGATTATCAACACGCCATCCCAAACTATTGTATCTAGCATGAATCGCCCCTTCTACTCCCCACCCAAGACCATTGTGCATGTTTTCTGGTGCCCCCCATGCCCAAAATTATCGATACCATATGCAAAAGTAGACACATGATCGCCACCATTCACCCCTCACATGGAAGGAAATCTTTTGGATAATGCAATAAATCAACCCATTTTCCCATGTTTCTCAATGCATTGCACATTCGCTAGAGCATAACTTAGCTATATTTTAGAAATATCATTCTTTGACATAGCTATCTTTGAGAAATATCATTCTCCACCGATGTTGATTGATAACATTCTCATGTAGCCCCCTCAAGCTACAAAAACAAACCCTTCAGTGTTATCCCGTGGAAGAAGAAGAGGAGATGGGCAGAAAGAATTATTAGATGGCCACACAAATTATTTGTTCTAGATTTTGGTAAAATAGGCTTCTTCCTCGGCTTGTGTCTGAGTCCAAGGCCTTGATGCAAGGACAAGTAACGATTATATTTTCAGGTCAGTGAATAGTAAACCAGCTCCTGAAAGTCGAAAACTATCTTGGAACTTGCTGTTCGATAGGTTTTCTCCTTGCCATTGTGTGCTTTTCCCATAGAATCTTCTCCTTTTGGCATTATCATTGCAATTTCCCTACCCTTGACTTGGTATTTTCTAAAGTCTTCACGTGTTTCAAAGAATTGTGATTCACTATCTTCCTCTTCCACATCTTGATTAGGCATGTTCTACTCAAACTTTGAGCTTCCTCTTCTCTCGGAGAGGGGATGGCATCATGTTCTTGTAGGTGAGAAATAGTACAATCCTCTCCACTCACTTCTATTTGTGGTGGGAATGAAGCCTGTAGATGCTCTAAGAAAGGTTCGTCTAAATCAAAGGGAGTCTCCTGGACTATGGAACTATACTATGAGATGAACCCAAAGCGGAAATGAGTTGTGTTTGTCAGACATTGATCCAGAGGGATCATGAAATTGATCCATAGGGATCCTTCCATGTTTGTGAAGGACAAGGGCCAACTAGCCAAGGTCCCAAACTCGAGGGACACCCTAAGGTACTTGGTAGTAATGGGGATGATTGTTGCATGATGGGCACATGTTGACACTAGACCATTCTAGAACATTGTTATTTTTAGAGTACAAAAACATACACTTCTTCATGCAAGTCACCATTCAGAAATGCAGAGCTCAAAAACATACACTTCTTCATGCAAGTCACCATTCAGAAATGCAGTTTTAATGTCCAACTGATGTACATTCCAACCATGATGGGCTGCAAGTGCACAAATGCTCCGAACAATAGTCATAAGGCATGTAGGTGCAAAGGTCTCATCAAAATCAATGCCTCTTTCCTGTGCATAACCCTTTGCAACAAGCCTAGCCTTATACCTGTCAACTGTACCATCAGGTTTACGCTTCAGCTTGTATACCCACTTAGTGCCAATGGCCTTCTTGCCAGGACGCAAGTCACATAAAGACTAAGTACCATTCTTCATTATTGCACCATATTCAGATTGCATAGCAGCCATCCAATTTTTTGAATTTTGTGCTTCATTAAGCGAAACAGGCTCATTCTCATCACAGAGACTAGACGCAGCCATAGCATAGCAATCTGATGCAAAGGAGGCACTATGAGAGCCTGAACGAGTACGATATGACAAAGGTGCATCTAATGCTCAATATCAGCTCTCTCATCAATAAGTGCATCATGTAAATCTGCATCAGAAATAGAATGATCTGCATCATCATATGAAACCTGCAAAGGCTGAGAAGTTGCCTCATTAGGACCAACACTAGACTGTCCACCTGTAAAAAGAGGCATCAAAGTATCATACATGTCTTTGGAGCTAACAGATGTCTCCTTAGTACATGAAAGCAACGACTGAATAACATCTTCCACAAAGACAACATCACGGCTAACCAGAATGCATTTACTCTGTGGATGATACAGACGATAACCTTTACTTTCAGAATTGTACCCAACAAAAATACATTTTACTGCCTTATCATCCAATTTTTTGCGATGTTGTTCAGGCACTAGTGCATATGCCGAACAACCAAAAACACGCAGATGTGCAACAGATGTCTTGCAGTCATGCCAAGCCTCATATGGAGTCATAGACTGCAGTGCTTTAGTGGGACACCTATTCAGTACATATGCTGCACACATGACAACCTCAAGCTAAAAACTATGAGGTAAAGCCTGACTCTTGACCATACACCTCGCCATCTCCACGAGAGACCTTTTCTTCCGTTCAGCAACTCCATTCTGTTGAGGTGTATACGGCACTGTACACTGGTGTTTTATCCCACGTTCAGCTAGAAATGCATTAAAATTAGAAGACATATATTCCCCCCCTCGATCAGAACGGAGGGTGCCCATTTTACATGCTAATAGATTTTCAGCCAAAACCAAAAACTGTTTAAAGCACATGAACACTTTGGACTTTGCCTTGAGTGGATATACCCATGCATGCCTGGAAAAATCATCAATGAAAGTCACGAAGTAAAGGTAATTTCCAAAAGAGGGTGTCTGCATAGGACCACAGACATCACTATGTACAAGCTGCCATTTCTGTGTAGCCCGATCTGAACCATCTTTTGGAAAGGAGGAATGCTGCATTTTGCCCAAAATACAGCCTTCACAAACATGTTTTCCAGGTGCCTCAACTTTGGGTAAAGAGGACACCATTTCAGATTTCTGCAGGCATAGCAAACTAGCAAAATTCAGATGACCAAAGTGTGCATGCCAAAGCTTTGCATCTGACATAGCCTGAGAATCTTTTACTACACATGCCAAATCATTTTCAGATCTTTCATAGTCTATGAGCTTATATAGCCCACGACATAAAATGCCAGAAGCAATAATCACATCGCCATTTGACAGATCATGAACTGTACACCTGTCATCAACAAATTTCACAACCAAGCCAATCTTGGCTAATGCAGAAACTGATAACAGGTTCTTTTTCATCCTTGGCACAAATAAAGAACCTGACAAAGTGAAAGAACTACCATCAGTAGTAGTCAAAATTATCTTACCAACTCCCATAACAGGATAAAGAGGAGTTGTTGGCGCATGTAACAATATTCCCTGTAGGGGCAGGCTCGAACGAAGAGAAGAAACTGCGCTGCAAGGTAATATGTTTGGTCGCCCCACTGTCAAAATACCAAACATCTGAGTTTAGGGGGGGGAGGGCACAATGAATATGAATATGGTGATCATGAAAGTTGATGTCTACCCTTATGGAAAACAATGTTCACAGAGCATGTGGATGTGCGAGGCGAAATGGAATGGTAGGTTTTGCGTATGTTTTTGGTCACAATTGTCGTTTTGGAGCTCACATGCATATTATGGCTAACATGGGTGTAATGGTTGATGTTCGTAGTTGAATGAATGGTGTGAGTAAATTGCCGTGTCCCACTTTGTTTTGCAAAGGAACTCTTTTTTAGAGTTCCAATGGCTATGCTTCCTTTGTCCCTCTATGGTGTTACCTTGCCGAACCTCCATCTTTAAGTCTAATTGAAAGAAGCTGATGGATGTGGCACCAAGGGCTTTGGAGCAAGATGCATAGGATTCGGCAGGGAGGTCGGTGAATTGTGAGAGTGTTGAGTGGTGGTTAATTTGTGCCAAGGCAAATATCATGTAGATGAGCTGTGCCACACACTCCTTTCGCATGGATGAAATGGAACAGCCATGCATAATCTCAATCTCAATCTGTATAGAGCTAATGCCCCCAAAGGAAGGCAGAAACGCGTGTGCGCCATCGCTTGAACAAGTCTGCCTTTTCTTTTGGATAGAGACTAAGTCGAACAACCTAAATGGTGTTTTGAATGCGCATAGATTCTCAAGAGTCTCTCTCGTCGATCATGTTTGTTAAAAGAAAAGCCAACTTTGAAAGCCGATTAACCTATTAAATCGCAAAAGCTTGAAAGGCTCTCCGAGTACATGTGGAATCCGCAGCCTCGTAACCAACAAAATTGCAAAACAAAGTTTGGAAGGCTCCGACTATTAAGGGTTTGTGCTATACAGAAAACTGAATTATGTGTAGAAGGGATAGTCGTGTGCAGCTGTTCCATGGGTAGAGGGAGCTAAGACGGCCATCGGATCAGCGTTTGTAGTCCAAGGGTTAGGATAATTGCCTTCCAAGCAATAGATCCGGGTTCGATTCCCGGCAAACGCAGATGCACGGTAGCGGGGTGTAGTGCGGTTATGAACGCTGGGAGCTTGATGCGGCATCCTCAAACCTCAAGAGCATCCATGAATCTCGGTGACAAACGCTGTCAGCTTTGATGTGGCATCCTCAAACCTCAAGAGTATCATGAATCTCGGTGACAACCTCATCTTCACCTCTCCCGCACGGTTTCATCATCCACATCTTTTGTCTGGTTTTATGGAGTTCTGCATTTCCCCACTCGTTGCTTGTAACATTCACTTCTAAGAAGCATCACATGCACCATAGTAATGTAAAAAAAACCGAGAGCTCAAAACGAGTACCTGCGTTCACCCAATCCAAACTCATCATGAGGGATTGCATCATAACACCGCAGTCAAGTCTACATAACATATTGGAAAGTTTAGTTTAGTTACATGCTAGAACCGGTGAGCTAGACACACGCATCCTATAGCTTGAGATTGGTGAGCTTGACACCCCCCCTTATCGCATATTCATGCAAAAAGGACACCTACAGCTCTACGCAATCTATCCTTGCAAAGAAACATGTCACTAGAGAAACAAGAAACAAACTGTGTGTGGGATCATCCACCTCAGGATGTTCACACGTTCTATTCGATCTACACATCTGACACACAAACCAAGAATCTCAGGGCATAGACAAGGATGAGAGAGAGGGCAGAGACTATTATAGAGAATCATCCACCTCTCCAACATCTCACATATGTTTCATGATTCCCTATACAGATATTTGCGTGGATATACAGATTCACCATTTCCTCATTCCTAATTGCTCGGCTTCTTGCTCCCAAAGCTAGGGTAGCATCAGCGTATACTTGACTCAAGCTGCCTTAAATCTTCAAGAATTAGCTTTTGTTTCTCTAGAGGAGGAGCAATCGAGGAAAAATTAGGTCCATTTACATGTGCTGCAACTCATTTGATTCTCGCCAGAAGGGCAAGGGTGAAAGTGGCCCTAGCAAGCACAAATTTGTGCATGTTGCACAATCAGAGATGGAAGAAAAAGATGAGAAGAAAGGGAATAAGTGGAAACAATGTTTTACGCATTGTAGGGCCAATGACCTGCTAACCTTGTGTGGAATGAAGGATGGAATTTTACCATATGACCCACACTCTCCTCACCATTGTATGCACTATCAAGGTTCTATCACTAACGAGATCCTATTACCAATGTCGGCACTATCCAATATTAGCTTAACAATCACGTTCATTGATGATATGTGGGCAATACATGATCTCTCAATGATGGTAAAACAAAAAAAACCATCACCACGTTAATAGTCACGCTTATTGATGATATACCTATCTCCTTCTAATAGTATGCCAACACCTAAGACGGGCTACCCATATTCTCTCATTGAGGGAGTGGAGCATATCTATTTTGAGCTTAATGCATTTCTAGTTGAGTGCTGGAAATACACAGTGGGTGGAGCTTAAGTCATGGTTGATGATGGCCCATAGAGAGCCTTTTCTGAGCTTCATGTTAATTTTGCCTCCTCCATGCCGACTTATTCAACAAAGATGGTAAATTATTCCCGACAACATCACTCGATACAAAACGGCCCTCCAATGGCCGAGGATATGTTGTAGACGGCGATCTTCTCATTCCCAAAAGGTGGAAAAGTCTCTCAATGCTAAGTGAGCTGTTAATTGGGCGCACATGCAATGCATTTAGAGGTTTCGGTCGAACTCCTATGCCAAGAACAGATTGAGGGAAGCAATGTTGTGCTAGAAAATCGTCTACCAAGTGCTATGGATTATCAACACGCCATCCCAAACTATTGTATCTAGCATGAATCGCCCCTTCTGCTCCCCACTAGAGACCATTGTGCATGTTTTTCTGGTGCCCCCCCACGCCCAAAATTATCGATACCATCTGCAAAAGTAGACACATGATCTCCACCATGCACCCCTCACATGGAAGGAAATCTTTTGGATAATCTAATAAATCAGCCCATTTTCCCATGTTTCTCAATGCATTGCACATTCGCTAGAGCATAACTTAGCCATATTTCAGAAATATCATTCTCTGACATAGCTATCTTTGAGAAATATCATTCTCCACCGATGTTGATTGATAACATTCTCATGTAGGTCCCTCAAGCTACAAAAACAAACCCTTCAATGTCGTCCCATGGAAGAAGAAGAAGAGATGGGTAGAAAGAATTAGTAGATGGCCACACAAATTATTTGTTCTAGATTTTGGTAAAATAGGCTTCTTCCTCGGCTTTTATCTAAGTCCAAGGCCTTGATGCAAGGACAAGTAACGATTATATTTTCATGTCAGTGAAAAGTAAACCAGCTCCTCAAAGTCAAAAACTATCTTGGAACTCGCTGTTCGAGAGGTTTTCTCCTTGCCACTGTGTGCTTTTCCCATAGAATCTTCTCCTTTTGGCATTATCATTGCAATTTTCCTAACCTCGACTTGGTATTTTCTAAAGTGTTCACGTGTTTCAAAGAATTGTGATTCATTATCTTCCTCTTCCACATCTTGATTAGGCATGTTCTACTCAGACTTTGTAGCTTCCTCTTCCCTCGGAGAGGGGATGTCATCATGTTCTTGTAGGTGAAAAATAGTACAATCCTCTCCATTCACTTCTATTTGTGGTGGGAATGAAGCCCCTAGATGCTCTAAGAAAGGTTTGTCTGAATCAAAGGGAGTCTCCAAGAACAAATTGAGGGAAGCAATGTTGTGCTAGAAAATCGTCTACCAAGTGCTATGGATTATCAACACGCCATCCCAAACTATTGTATCTAGCATGAATCGCCCCTTCTACTCCCCACCCAAGACCATTGTGCATGTTTTCTGGTGCCCCCCATGCCCAAAATTATCGATACCATATGCAAAAGTAGACACATGATCGCCACCATTCACCCCTCACATGGAAGGAAATCTTTTGGATAATGCAATAAATCAACCCATTTTCCCATGTTTCTCAATGCATTGCACATTCGCTAGAGCATAACTTAGCTATATTTTAGAAATATCATTCTTTGACATAGCTATCTTTGAGAAATATCATTCTCCACCGATGTTGATTGATAACATTCTCATGTAGCCCCCTCAAGCTACAAAAACAAACCCTTCAGTGTTATCCCGTGGAAGAAGAAGAGGAGATGGGCAGAAAGAATTATTAGATGGCCACACAAATTATTTGTTCTAGATTTTGGTAAAATAGGCTTCTTCCTCGGCTTGTGTCTGAGTCCAAGGCCTTGATGCAAGGACAAGTAACGATTATATTTTCAGGTCAGTGAATAGTAAACCAGCTCCTGAAAGTCGAAAACTATCTTGGAACTTGCTGTTCGATAGGTTTTCTCCTTGCCATTGTGTGCTTTTCCCATAGAATCTTCTCCTTTTGGCATTATCATTGCAATTTTCCTACCCTTAACTTGGTATTTTCTAAAGTCTTCACGTGTTTCAAAGAATTGTGATTCACTATCTTCCTCTTCCACATCTTGATTAGGCATGTTCTACTCAAACTTTGAGCTTCCTCTTCTCTCGGAGAGGGTATGGCATCATGTTCTTGTAGGTGAGAAATAGTACAATCCTCTCCACTCACTTCTATTTGTGGTGGGAATGAAGCCTGTAGATGCTCTAAGAAAGGTTCGTCTAAATCAAAGGGAGTCTCCTGGACTATGGAACTATACTATGAGATGAACCCAAAGCGGGAATGAGTTGTGTTTGTCAGACATTGATCCAGAGGGATCATGAAATTGATCCATAGGGATCCTTCCATGTTTGTGAAGGACAAGGGCCAACTAGCCAAGGTCCCAAACTCGAGGGACACCCTAAGGTACTTGGTAGTAATGGGGATGATTGTTGCATGATGGGCACATGTTGACACTAGACCATTCTAGAACATTGTTATTTTTAGAGTACAAAAACATACACTTCTTCATGCAAGTCACCATTCAGAAATGCAGAGCTCAAAAACATACACTTCTTCATGCAAGTCACCATTCAGAAATGCAATTTTAATGTCCAACTGATGTACATTCCAACCATGATGGGCTGCAAGTGCACAAATGCTCCGAACAATAGTCATACGGCATGTAGGTGCAAAGGTCTCATCAAAATCAATGCCTCTTTCCTGTGCATAACCCTTTGCAACAAGCCTAGCCTTATACCTGTCAACTGTACCATCAGGTTTACGCTTCAGCTTGTATACCCACTTAGTGCCAATGGCCTTCTTGCCAGGACGCAAGTCACATAAAGACCAAGTACCATTCTTCATTATTGCACCATATTCAGATTGCATAGCAGCCATCCAATTTTTTGAATTTTGTGCTTCATTAAACGAAACAGGCTCATTCTCATCACAGAGACTAGACGCAGCCATAGCATAGCAATCTGATGCAAAGGAGGCACTATGAGAGCCTGAACGAGTACGATATGACAAAGGTGCATCTAATGCTCAATATCAGCTCTCTCATCAATAAGTGCATCATGTAAATCTGCATCAGAAATAGATCGATCTGCATCATCATATGAAACCTGCAAAGGCTGAGAAGTTGCCTCATTAGGACCAACACTAGACTGTCCACCTGTAAAAAGAGGCATCAAAGTATCATACATGTCTTTGGAGCTAACAGATGTCTCCTTAGTACATGAAAGCAACGACTGAATAACATCTTCCACAAAGACAACATCACGGCTAACCAGAATGCATTTACTCTGTGGATGATACAGACGATAACCTTTACTTTCAGAATTGTACCCAACAAAAATACATTTTACTGCCTTATCATCCAATTTTTTGCGATGTTGTTCAGGCACTAGTGCATATGCCGAACAACCAAAAACACGCAGATGTGCAACAGATGTCTTGCAGTCATGCCAAGCCTCATATGGAGTCATAGACTGCAGTGCTTTAGTGGGACACCTATTCAGTACATATGCTGCACACATGACAACCTCAAGCTAAAAACTATGAGGTAAAGCCTGACTCTTGACCATACACCTCGCCATCTCCACGAGAGACCTTTTCTTCCGTTCAGCAACTCCATTCTGTTGAGGTGTATACGGCACTGTACACTGGTGTTTTATCCCACGTTCAGCTAGAAATGCATTAAAATTAGAAGACATATATTCCCCCCCTCGATCAGAACGGAGGGTGCCCATTTTACATGCTAATAGATTTTCAGCCAAAACCAAAAACTGTTTAAAGCACATGAACACTTTGGACTTTGCCTTGAGTGGATATACCCATGCATGCCTGGAAAAATCATCAATGAAAGTCACGAAGTAAAGGTAATTTCCAAAAGAGGGTGTCTGCATAGGACCACAGACATCACTATGTACAAGCTGCCATTTCTGTGTAGCCCGATCTGAACCATCTTTTGGAAAGGAGGAATGCTGCATTTTGCCCAAAATACAGCCTTCACAAACATGTTTTCCAGGTGCCTCAACTTTGGGTAAAGAGGACACCATTTCAGATTTCTGCAGGCATAGCAAACTAGCAAAATTCAGATGACCAAAGTGTGCATGCCAAAGCTTTGCATCTGACATAGCCTGAGAATCTTTTACTACACATGCCAAATCATTTTCAGATCTTTCATAGTCTATGAGCTTATATAGCCCACGACATAAAATGCCAGAAGCAATAATCACATCGCCATTTGACAGATCATGAACTGTACACCTGTCATCAACAAATTTCACAACCAAGCCAATCTTGGCTAATGCAGAAACTGATAACAGGTTCTTTTTCATCCTTGGCACAAATAAAGAACCTGACAAAGTGAAAGAACTACCATCAGTAGTAGTCAAAATTATCTTACCAACTCCCATAACAGGATAAAGAGGAGTTGTTGGCGCATGTAACAATATTCCCTGTAGGGGCAGGCTCGAACGAAGAGAAGAAACTGCGCTGCAAGGTAATATGTTTGGTCGCCCCACTGTCAAAATACCAAACATCTGAGTTTAGGGGGGGGAGGGCACAATGAATATGAATATGGTGATCATGAAAGTTGATGTCTACCCTTATGGAAAACAATGTTCACAGAGCATGTGGATGTGCGAGGCGAAATGGAATGGTAGGTTTTGCGTATGTTTTTGGTCACAATTGTCGTTTTGGAGCTCACATGCATATTATGGCTAACATGGGTGTAATGGTTGATGTTCGTAGTTGAATGAATGGTGTGAGTAAATTGCCGTGTCCCACTTTGTTTTGCAAAGGAACTCTTTTTTAGAGTTCCAATGGCTATGCTTCCTTTGTCCCTCTATGGTGTTACCTTGCCGAACCTCCATCTTTAAGTCTAATTGAAAGAAGCTGATGGATGTGGCACCAAGGGCTTTGGAGCAAGATGCATAGGATTCGGCAGGGAGGTCGGTGAATTGTGAGAGTGTTGAGTGGTGGTTAATTTGTGCCAAGGCAAATATCATGTAGATGAGCTGTGCCACACACTCCTTTCGCATGGATGAAATGGAACAGCCATGCATAATCTCAATCTCAATCTGTATAGAGCTAATGCCCCCAAAGGAAGGCAGAAACGCGTGTGCGCCATCGCTTGAACAAGTCTGCCTTTTCTTTTGGATAGAGACTAAGTCGAACAACCTAAATGGTGTTTTGAATGCGCATAGATTCTCAAGAGTCTCTCTCGTCGATCATGTTTGTTAAAAGAAAAGCCAACTTTGAAAGCCGATTAACCTATTAAATCGCAAAAGCTTGAAAGGCTCTCCGAGTACATGTGGAATCCGCAGCCTCGTAACCAACAAAATTGCAAAACAAAGTTTGGAAGGCTCCGACTATTAAGGGTTTGTGCTATACAGAAAACTGAATTATGTGTAGAAGGGATAGTCGTGTGCAGCTGTTCCATGGGTAAGAGGGAGCTAAGACGGGCCATCGCATCAGCGTTTGTAGTCCAAGGGTTAGGATAATTGCCTTCCAAGCAATAGATCCGGGTTCGATTCCCGGCAAACGCAGATGCACGGTAGCGGGGTGTAGTGCGGCTATGAACGCTGGGAGCTTGATGTGGCATCCTCAAACCTCAAGAGCATCCATGAATCTCGGTGACAAACGCTGTCAGCTTTGATGTGGCATCCTCAAACCTCAAGAGCATCATGAATCTCGGTGACAACCTCATCTTCACCTCTCCCGCACGGTTTCATCATCCACATCTTTTGTCTGGTTTTATGGAGTTCTGCATTTCCCCACTCGTTGCTTGGAACATTCACTTCTAAGAAGCATCACATGCACCATAGTAATGTAAAAAAAACCGAGAGCTCAAAACGAGTACCTGCGTTCACCCAATCCAAACTCATCATGAGGGATTGCATCATAACACCGCAGTCAAGTCTACATAACATATTGGAAAGTTTAGTTTAGTTACATGCTAGAACCGGTGAGCTAGACACACGCATCCTATAGCTTGAGATTGGTGAGCTTGACACCCCCCCTTATCGCATATTCATGCAAAAAGGACACCTACAGCTCTACGCAATCTATCCTTGCAAAGAAACATGTCACTAGAGAAACAAGAAACAAACTGTGTGTGGGATCATCCACCTCAGGATGTTCACACGTTCTATTCGATCTACACATCTGACACACAAACCAAGAATCTCAGGGCATAGACAAGGATGAGAGAGAGGGCAGAGACTATTATAGAGAATCATCCACCTCTCCAACATCTCACATATGTTTCATGATTCCCTATACAGATATTTGCGTGGATATACAGATTCGCCATTTCCTCATTCCTAATTGCTCGGCTTCTTGCTCCCAAAGCTAGGGTAGCATCAGCGTATACTTGACTCAAGCTGCCTTAAATCTTCAAGAATTAGCTTTTGTTTCTCTAGAGGAGGAGCAATCGAGGAAAAATTAGGTCCATTTACATGTGCTGCAACTCATTTGATTCTCGCCAGAAGGGCAAGGGTGAAAGTGGCCCTAGCAAGCACAAATTTGTGCATGTTGCACAATCAGAGATGGAAGAAAAAGATGAGAAGAAAGGGAATAAGTGGAAACAATGTTTTATGCATTGTAGGGCCAATGACCTGCTAACCTTGTGTGGAATGAAGGATGGAATTTTACCATATGACCCACACTCTCCTCACCATTGTATGCACTATCAAGGTTCTATCACTAACGAGATCCTATTACCAATGTCGGCACTATCCAATATTAGCTTAACAATCACGTTCATTGATGATATGTGGGCAATACATGATCTCTCAATGATGGTAAAACAAAAAAAACCATCACCACGTTAATAGTCACGCTTATTGATGATATACCTATCTCCTTTTAATAGTATGCCAACACCTAAGACGGGCTACCCATATTCTCTCATTGAGGGAGTGGAGCATATCTATTTTGAGCTTAATGCATTTCTAGTTGAGTGCTGAAAATACACAGTGGGTGGAGCTTAAGTCATGGTTGATGATGGCCCATAGAGAGCCTTTTCTGAGCTTCATGTTAATTTTGCCTCCTCCATGCCGACTTATTCAACAAAGATGGTAAATTATTCCCGACAACATCACTCGATACAAAACGGCCCTCCAATGGCCGAGGATATGTTGTAGACGGCGATCTTCTCATTCCCAAAAGGTGGAAAAGTCTCTCAATGCTAAGTGAGCTGTTAATTGGGCGCACATGCAATGCATTTAGAGGTTTCGGTCGAACTCCTATGCCAAGAACAGATTGAGGGAAGCAATGTTGTGCTAGAAAATCGTCTACCAAGTGCTATGGATTATCAACACGCCATCCCAAACTATTGTATCTAGCATGAATCGCCCCTTCTGCTCCCCACTAGAGACCATTGTGCATGTTTTTCTGGTGCCCCCCCACGCCCAAAATTATCGATACCATCTGCAAAAGTAGACACATGATCTCCACCATGCACCCCTCACATGGAAGGAAATCTTTTGGATAATCTAATAAATCAGCCCATTTTCCCATGTTTCTCAATGCATTGCACATTCGCTAGAGCATAACTTAGCCATATTTCAGAAATATCATTCTCTGACATAGCTATCTTTGAGAAATATCATTCTCCACCGATGTTGATTGATAACATTCTCATGTAGGTCCCTCAAGCTACAAAAACAAACCCTTCAATGTCGTCCCATGGAAGAAGAAGAAGAGATGGGTAGAAAGAATTAGTAGATGGCCACACAAATTATTTGTTCTAGATTTTGGTAAAATAGGCTTCTTCCTCGGCTTTTATCTAAGTCCAAGGCCTTGATGCAAGGACAAGTAACGATTATATTTTCATGTCAGTGAAAAGTAAACCAGCTCCTCAAAGTCAAAAACTATCTTGGAACTCGCTGTTCGAGAGGTTTTCTCCTTGCCACTGTGTGCTTTTCCCATAGAATCTTCTCCTTTTGGCATTATCATTGCAATTTTCCTAACCTCGACTTGGTATTTTCTAAAGTGTTCACGTGTTTCAAAGAATTGTGATTCATTATCTTCCTCTTCCACATCTTGATTAGGCATGTTCTACTCAGACTTTGTAGCTTCCTCTTCCCTCGGAGAGGGGATGTCATCATGTTCTTGTAGGTGAAAAATAGTACAATCCTCTCCATTCACTTCTATTTGTGGTGGGAATGAAGCCCCTAGATGCTCTAAGAAAGGTTTGTCTGAATCAAAGGGAGTCTCCAAGAACAAATTGAGGGAAGCAATGTTGTGCTAGAAAATCGTCTACCAAGTGCTATGGATTATCAACACGCCATCCCAAACTATTGTATCTAGCATGAATCGCCCCTTCTACTCCCCACCCAAGACCATTGTGCATGTTTTCTGGTGCCCCCCATGCCCAAAATTATCGATACCATATGCAAAAGTAGACACATGATCGCCACCATTCACCCCTCACATGGAAGGAAATCTTTTGGATAATGCAATAAATCAACCCATTTTCCCATGTTTCTCAATGCATTGCACATTCGCTAGAGCATAACTTAGCTATATTTTAGAAATATCATTCTTTGACATAGCTATCTTTGAGAAATATCATTCTCCACCGATGTTGATTGATAACATTCTCATGTAGCCCCCTCAAGCTACAAAAACAAACCCTTCAGTGTTATCCCGTGGAAGAAGAAGAGGAGATGGGCAGAAAGAATTATTAGATGGCCACACAAATTATTTGTTCTAGATTTTGGTAAAATAGTCTTCTTCCTCGGCTTGTGTCTGAGTCCAAGGCCTTGATGCAAGGACAAGTAACGATTATATTTTCAGGTCAGTGAATAGTAAACCAGCTCCTGAAAGTCGAAAACTATCTTGGAACTTGCTGTTCGATAGGTTTTCTCCTTGCCATTGTGTGCTTTTCCCATAGAATCTTCTCCTTTTGGCATTATCATTGCAATTTTCCTACCCTTGACTTGGTATTTTCTAAAGTCTTCACGTGTTTCAAAGAATTGTGATTCACTATCTTCCTCTTCCACATCTTGATTAGGCATGTTCTACTCAAACTTTGAGCTTCCTCTTCTCTCGGAGAGGGTATGGCATCATGTTCTTGTAGGTGAGAAATAGTACAATCCTCTCCACTCACTTCTATTTGTGGTGGGAATGAAGCCTGTAGATGCTCTAAGAAAGGTTCGTCTAAATCAAAGGGAGTCTCCTGGACTATGGAACTATACTATGAGATGAACCCAAAGCGGGAATGAGTTGTGTTTGTCAGACATTGATCCAGAGGGATCATGAAATTGATCCATAGGGATCCTTCCATGTTTGTGAAGGACAAGGGCCAACTAGCCAAGGTCCCAAACTCGAGGGACACCCTAAGGTACTTGGTAGTAATGGGGATGATTGTTGCATGATGGGCACATGTTGACACTAGACCATTCTAGAACATTGTTATTTTTAGAGTACAAAAACATACACTTCTTCATGCAAGTCACCATTCAGAAATGCAGAGCTCAAAAACATACACTTCTTCATGCAAGTCACCATTCAGAAATGCAGTTTTAATGTCCAACTGATGTACATTCCAACCATGATGGGCTGCAAGTGCACAAATGCTCCGAACAATAGTCATACGGCATGTAGGTGCAAAGGTCTCATCAAAATCAATGCCTCTTTCCTGTGCATAACCCTTTGCAACAAGCCTAGCCTTATACCTGTCAACTGTACCATCAGGTTTACGCTTCAGCTTGTATACCCACTTAGTGCCAATGGCCTTCTTGCCAGGACGCAAGTCACATAAAGACCAAGTACCATTCTTCATTATTGCACCATATTCAGATTGCATAGCAGCCATCCAATTTTTTGAATTTTGTGCTTCATTAAACGAAACAGGCTCATTCTCATCACAGAGACTAGACGCAGCCATAGCATAGCAATCTGATGCAAAGGAGGCACTATGAGAGCCTGAACGAGTACGATATGACAAAGGTGCATCTAATGCTCAATATCAGCTCTCTCATCAATAAGTGCATCATGTAAATCTGCATCAGAAATAGAATGATCTGCATCATCATATGAAACCTGCAAAGGCTGAGAAGTTGCCTCATTAGGACCAACACTAGACTGTCCACCTGTAAAAAGAGGCATCAAAGTATCATACATGTCTTTGGAGCTAACAGATGTCTCCTTAGTACATGAAAGCAACGACTGAATAACATCTTCCACAAAGACAACATCACGGCTAACCAGAATGCATTTACTCTGTGGATGATACAGACGATAACCTTTACTTTCAGAATTGTACCCAACAAAAATACATTTTACTGCCTTATCATCCAATTTTTTGCGATGTTGTTCAGGCACTAGTGCATATGCCGAACAACCAAAAACACGCAGATGTGCAACAGATGTCTTGCAGTCATGCCAAGCCTCATATGGAGTCATAGACTGCAGTGCTTTAGTGGGACACCTATTCAGTACATATGCTGCACACATGACAACCTCAAGCTAAAAACTATGAGGTAAAGCCTGACTCTTGACCATACACCTCGCCATCTCCACGAGAGACCTTTTCTTCCGTTCAGCAACTCCATTCTGTTGAGGTGTATACGGCACTGTACACTGGTGTTTTATCCCACGTTCAGCTAGAAATGCATTAAAATTAGAAGACATATATTCCCCCCCTCGATCAGAACGGAGGGTGCCCATTTTACATGCTAATAGATTTTCAGCCAAAACCAAAAACTGTTTAAAGCACATGAACACTTTGGACTTTGCCTTGAGTGGATATACCCATGCATGCCTGGAAAAATCATCAATGAAAGTCACGAAGTAAAGGTAATTTCCAAAAGAGGGTGTCTGCATAGGACCACAGACATCACTATGTACAAGCTGCCATTTCTGTGTAGCCCGATCTGAACCATCTTTTGGAAAGGAGGAATGCTGCATTTTGCCCAAAATACAGCCTTCACAAACATGTTTTCCAGGTGCCTCAACTTTGGGTAAAGAGGACACCATTTCAGATTTCTGCAGGCATAGCAAACTAGCAAAATTCAGATGACCAAAGTGTGCATGCCAAAGCTTTGCATCTGACATAGCCTGAGAATCTTTTACTACACATGCCAAATCATTTTCAGATCTTTCATAGTCTATGAGCTTATATAGCCCACGACATAAAATGCCAGAAGCAATAATCACATCGCCATTTGACAGATCATGAACTGTACACCTGTCATCAACAAATTTCACAACCAAGCCAATCTTGGCTAATGCAGAAACTGATAACAGGTTCTTTTTCATCCTTGGCACAAATAAAGAACCTGACAAAGTGAAAGAACTACCATCAGTAGTAGTCAAAATTATCTTACCAACTCCCATAACAGGATAAAGAGGAGTTGTTGGCGCATGTAACAATATTCCCTGTAGGGGCAGGCTCGAACGAAGAGAAGAAACTGCGCTGCAAGGTAATATGTTTGGTCGCCCCACTGTCAAAATACCAAACATCTGAGTTTAGGGGGGGGAGGGCACAATGAATATGAATATGGTGATCATGAAAGTTGATGTCTACCCTTATGGAAAACAATGTTCACAGAGCATGTGGATGTGCGAGGCGAAATGGAATGGTAGGTTTTGCGTATGTTTTTGGTCACAATTGTCGTTTTGGAGCTCACATGCATATTATGGCTAACATGGGTGTAATGGTTGATGTTCGTAGTTGAATGAATGGTGTGAGTAAATTGCCGTGTCCCACTTTGTTTTGCAAAGGAACTCTTTTTTAGAGTTCCAATGGCTATGCTTCCTTTGTCCCTCTATGGTGTTACCTTGCCGAACCTCCATCTTTAAGTCTAATTGAAAGAAGTTGATGGATGTGGCACCAAGGGCTTTGGAGCAAGATGCATAGGATTCGGCAGGGAGGTCGGTGAATTGTGAGAGTGTTGAGTGGTGGTTAATTTGTGCCAAGGCAAATATCATGTAGATGAGCTGTGCCACACACTCCTTTCGCATGGATGAAATGGAACAGCCATGCATAATCTCAATCTCAATCTGTATAGAGCTAATGCCCCCAAAGGAAGGCAGAAACGCGTGTGCGCCATCGCTTGAACAAGTCTGCCTTTTCTTTTGGATAGAGACTAAGTCGAACAACCTAAATGGTGTTTTGAATGCGCATAGATTCTCAAGAGTCTCTCTCGTCGATCATGTTTGTTAAAAGAAAAGCCAACTTTGAAAGCCGATTAACCTATTAAATCGCAAAAGCTTGAAAGGCTCTCCGAGTACATGTGGAATCCGCAGCCTCGTAACCAACAAAATTGCAAAACAAAGTTTGGAAGGCTCCGACTATTAAGGGTTTGTGCTATACAGAAAACTGAATTATGTGTAGAAGGGATAGTCGTGTGCAGCTGTTCCATGGGAAGAGGGAGCTAAGAGGGCCATCGCATCAGCGTTTGTAGTCCAAGGGTTAGGATAATTGCCTTCCAAGCAATAGATCCGGGTTCGATTCCCGGCAAACGCAGATGCACGGTAGCGGGGTGTAGTGCGGCTATGAACGCTGGGAGCTTGATGTGGCATCCTCAAACCTCAAGAGCATCCATGAATCTCGGTGACAAACGCTGTCAGCTTTGATGTGGCATCCTCAAACCTCAAGAGCATCATGAATCTCGGTGACAACCTCATCTTCACCTCTCCCGCACGGTTTCATCATCCACATCTTTTGTCTGGTTTTATGGAGTTCTGCATTTCCCCACTCGTTGCTTGGAACATTCACTTCTAAGAAGCATCACATGCACCATAGTAATGTAAAAAAAACCGAGAGCTCAAAACGAGTACCTGCGTTCACCCAATCCAAACTCATCATGAGGGATTGCATCATAACACCGCAGTCAAGTCTACATAACATATTGGAAAGTTTAGTTTAGTTACATGCTAGAACCGGTGAGCTAGACACACGCATCCTATAGCTTGAGATTGGTGAGCTTGACACCCCCCCTTATCGCATATTCATGCAAAAAGGACACCTACAGCTCTACGCAATCTATCCTTGCAAAGAAACATGTCACTAGAGAAACAAGAAACAAACTGTGTGTGGGATCATCCACCTCAGGATGTTCACACGTTCTATTCGATCTACACATCTGACACACAAACCAAGAATCTCAGGGCATAGACAAGGATGAGAGAGAGGGCAGAGACTATTATAGAGAATCATCCACCTCTCCAACATCTCACATATGTTTCATGATTCCCTATACAGATATTTGCGTGGATATACAGATTCGCCATTTCCTCATTCCTAATTGCTCGGCTTCTTGCTCCCAAAGCTAGGGTAGCATCAGCGTATACTTGACTCAAGCTGCCTTAAATCTTCAAGAATTAGCTTTTGTTTCTCTAGAGGAGGAGCAATCGAGGAAAAATTAGGTCCATTTACATGTGCTGCAACTCATTTGATTCTCGCCAGAAGGGCAAGGGTGAAAGTGGCCCTAGCAAGCACAAATTTGTGCATGTTGCACAATCAGAGATGGAAGAAAAAGATGAGAAGAAAGGGAATAAGTGGAAACAATGTTTTATGCATTGTAGGGCCAATGACCTGCTAACCTTGTGTGGAATGAAGGATGGAATTTTACCATATGACCCACACTCTCCTCACCATTGTATGCACTATCAAGGTTCTATCACTAACGAGATCCTATTACCAATGTCGGCACTATCCAATATTAGCTTAACAATCACGTTCATTGATGATATGTGGGCAATACATGATCTCTCAATGATGGTAAAACAAAAAAAACCATCACCACGTTAATAGTCACGCTTATTGATGATATACCTATCTCCTTTTAATAGTATGCCAACACCTAAGACGGGCTACCCATATTCTCTCATTGAGGGAGTGGAGCATATCTATTTTGAGCTTAATGCATTTCTAGTTGAGTGCTGAAAATACACAGTGGGTGGAGCTTAAGTCATGGTTGATGATGGCCCATAGAGAGCCTTTTCTGAGCTTCATGTTAATTTTGCCTCCTCCATGCCGACTTATTCAACAAAGATGGTAAATTATTCCCGACAACATCACTCGATACAAAACGGCCCTCCAATGGCCGAGGATATGTTGTAGACGGCGATCTTCTCATTCCCAAAAGGTGGAAAAGTCTCTCAATGCTAAGTGAGCTGTTAATTGGGCGCACATGCAATGCATTTAGAGGTTTCGGTCGAACTCCTATGCCAAGAACAGATTGAGGGAAGCAATGTTGTGCTAGAAAATCGTCTACCAAGTGCTATGGATTATCAACACGCCATCCCAAACTATTGTATCTAGCATGAATCGCCCCTTCTGCTCCCCACTAGAGACCATTGTGCATGTTTTTCTGGTGCCCCCCCACGCCCAAAATTATCGATACCATCTGCAAAAGTAGACACATGATCTCCACCATGCACCCCTCACATGGAAGGAAATCTTTTGGATAATCTAATAAATCAGCCCATTTTCCCATGTTTCTCAATGCATTGCACATTCGCTAGAGCATAACTTAGCCATATTTCAGAAATATCATTCTCTGACATAGCTATCTTTGAGAAATATCATTCTCCACCGATGTTGATTGATAACATTCTCATGTAGGTCCCTCAAGCTACAAAAACAAACCCTTCAATGTCGTCCCATGGAAGAAGAAGAAGAGATGGGTAGAAAGAATTAGTAGATGGCCACACAAATTATTTGTTCTAGATTTTGGTAAAATAGGCTTCTTCCTCGGCTTTTATCTAAGTCCAAGGCCTTGATGCAAGGACAAGTAACGATTATATTTTCATGTCAGTGAAAAGTAAACCAGCTCCTCAAAGTCAAAAACTATCTTGGAACTCGCTGTTCGAGAGGTTTTCTCCTTGCCACTGTGTGCTTTTCCCATAGAATCTTCTCCTTTTGGCATTATCATTGCAATTTTCCTAACCTCGACTTGGTATTTTCTAAAGTGTTCACGTGTTTCAAAGAATTGTGATTCATTATCTTCCTCTTCCACATCTTGATTAGGCATGTTCTACTCAGACTTTGTAGCTTCCTCTTCCCTCGGAGAGGGGATGTCATCATGTTCTTGTAGGTGAAAAATAGTACAATCCTCTCCATTCACTTCTATTTGTGGTGGGAATGAAGCCCCTAGATGCTCTAAGAAAGGTTTGTCTGAATCAAAGGGAGTCTCCAAGAACAAATTGAGGGAAGCAATGTTGTGCTAGAAAATCGTCTACCAAGTGCTATGGATTATCAACACGCCATCCCAAACTATTGTATCTAGCATGAATCGCCCCTTCTACTCCCCACCCAAGACCATTGTGCATGTTTTCTGGTGCCCCCCATGCCCAAAATTATCGATACCATATGCAAAAGTAGACACATGATCGCCACCATTCACCCCTCACATGGAAGGAAATCTTTTGGATAATGCAATAAATCAACCCATTTTCCCATGTTTCTCAATGCATTGCACATTCGCTAGAGCATAACTTAGCTATATTTTAGAAATATCATTCTTTGACATAGCTATCTTTGAGAAATATCATTCTCCACCGATGTTGATTGATAACATTCTCATGTAGCCCCCTCAAGCTACAAAAACAAACCCTTCAGTGTTATCCCGTGGAAGAAGAAGAGGAGATGGGCAGAAAGAATTATTAGATGGCCACACAAATTATTTGTTCTAGATTTTGGTAAAATAGTCTTCTTCCTCGGCTTGTGTCTGAGTCCAAGGCCTTGATGCAAGGACAAGTAACGATTATATTTTCAGGTCAGTGAATAGTAAACCAGCTCCTGAAAGTCGAAAACTATCTTGGAACTTGCTGTTCGATAGGTTTTCTCCTTGCCATTGTGTGCTTTTCCCATAGAATCTTCTCCTTTTGGCATTATCATTGCAATTTTCCTACCCTTGACTTGGTATTTTCTAAAGTCTTCACGTGTTTCAAAGAATTGTGATTCACTATCTTCCTCTTCCACATCTTGATTAGGCATGTTCTACTCAAACTTTGAGCTTCCTCTTCTCTCGGAGAGGGTATGGCATCATGTTCTTGTAGGTGAGAAATAGTACAATCCTCTCCACTCACTTCTATTTGTGGTGGGAATGAAGCCTGTAGATGCTCTAAGAAAGGTTCGTCTAAATCAAAGGGAGTCTCCTGGACTATGGAACTATACTATGAGATGAACCCAAAGCGGGAATGAGTTGTGTTTGTCAGACATTGATCCAGAGGGATCATGAAATTGATCCATAGGGATCCTTCCATGTTTGTGAAGGACAAGGGCCAACTAGCCAAGGTCCCAAACTCGAGGGACACCCTAAGGTACTTGGTAGTAATGGGGATGATTGTTGCATGATGGGCACATGTTGACACTAGACCATTCTAGAACATTGTTATTTTTAGAGTACAAAAACATACACTTCTTCATGCAAGTCACCATTCAGAAATGCAGAGCTCAAAAACATACACTTCTTCATGCAAGTCACCATTCAGAAATGCAGTTTTAATGTCCAACTGATGTACATTCCAACCATGATGGGCTGCAAGTGCACAAATGCTCCGAACAATAGTCATACGGCATGTAGGTGCAAAGGTCTCATCAAAATCAATGCCTCTTTCCTGTGCATAACCCTTTGCAACAAGCCTAGCCTTATACCTGTCAACTGTACCATCAGGTTTACGCTTCAGCTTGTATACCCACTTAGTGCCAATGGCCTTCTTGCCAGGACGCAAGTCACATAAAGACCAAGTACCATTCTTCATTATTGCACCATATTCAGATTGCATAGCAGCCATCCAATTTTTTGAATTTTGTGCTTCATTAAACGAAACAGGCTCATTCTCATCACAGAGACTAGACGCAGCCATAGCATAGCAATCTGATGCAAAGGAGGCACTATGAGAGCCTGAACGAGTACGATATGACAAAGGTGCATCTAATGCTCAATATCAGCTCTCTCATCAATAAGTGCATCATGTAAATCTGCATCAGAAATAGAATGATCTGCATCATCATATGAAACCTGCAAAGGCTGAGAAGTTGCCTCATTAGGACCAACACTAGACTGTCCACCTGTAAAAAGAGGCATCAAAGTATCATACATGTCTTTGGAGCTAACAGATGTCTCCTTAGTACATGAAAGCAACGACTGAATAACATCTTCCACAAAGACAACATCACGGCTAACCAGAATGCATTTACTCTGTGGATGATACAGACGATAACCTTTACTTTCAGAATTGTACCCAACAAAAATACATTTTACTGCCTTATCATCCAATTTTTTGCGATGTTGTTCAGGCACTAGTGCATATGCCGAACAACCAAAAACACGCAGATGTGCAACAGATGTCTTGCAGTCATGCCAAGCCTCATATGGAGTCATAGACTGCAGTGCTTTAGTGGGACACCTATTCAGTACATATGCTGCACACATGACAACCTCAAGCTAAAAACTATGAGGTAAAGCCTGACTCTTGACCATACACCTCGCCATCTCCACGAGAGACCTTTTCTTCCGTTCAGCAACTCCATTCTGTTGAGGTGTATACGGCACTGTACACTGGTGTTTTATCCCACGTTCAGCTAGAAATGCATTAAAATTAGAAGACATATATTCCCCCCCTCGATCAGAACGGAGGGTGCCCATTTTACATGCTAATAGATTTTCAGCCAAAACCAAAAACTGTTTAAAGCACATGAACACTTTGGACTTTGCCTTGAGTGGATATACCCATGCATGCCTGGAAAAATCATCAATGAAAGTCACGAAGTAAAGGTAATTTCCAAAAGAGGGTGTCTGCATAGGACCACAGACATCACTATGTACAAGCTGCCATTTCTGTGTAGCCCGATCTGAACCATCTTTTGGAAAGGAGGAATGCTGCATTTTGCCCAAAATACAGCCTTCACAAACATGTTTTCCAGGTGCCTCAACTTTGGGTAAAGAGGACACCATTTCAGATTTCTGCAGGCATAGCAAACTAGCAAAATTCAGATGACCAAAGTGTGCATGCCAAAGCTTTGCATCTGACATAGCCTGAGAATCTTTTACTACACATGCCAAATCATTTTCAGATCTTTCATAGTCTATGAGCTTATATAGCCCACGACATAAAATGCCAGAAGCAATAATCACATCGCCATTTGACAGATCATGAACTGTACACCTGTCATCAACAAATTTCACAACCAAGCCAATCTTGGCTAATGCAGAAACTGATAACAGGTTCTTTTTCATCCTTGGCACAAATAAAGAACCTGACAAAGTGAAAGAACTACCATCAGTAGTAGTCAAAATTATCTTACCAACTCCCATAACAGGATAAAGAGGAGTTGTTGGCGCATGTAACAATATTCCCTGTAGGGGCAGGCTCGAACGAAGAGAAGAAACTGCGCTGCAAGGTAATATGTTTGGTCGCCCCACTGTCAAAATACCAAACATCTGAGTTTAGGGGGGGGAGGGCACAATGAATATGAATATGGTGATCATGAAAGTTGATGTCTACCCTTATGGAAAACAATGTTCACAGAGCATGTGGATGTGCGAGGCGAAATGGAATGGTAGGTTTTGCGTATGTTTTTGGTCACAATTGTCGTTTTGGAGCTCACATGCATATTATGGCTAACATGGGTGTAATGGTTGATGTTCGTAGTTGAATGAATGGTGTGAGTAAATTGCCGTGTCCCACTTTGTTTTGCAAAGGAACTCTTTTTTAGAGTTCCAATGGCTATGCTTCCTTTGTCCCTCTATGGTGTTACCTTGCCGAACCTCCATCTTTAAGTCTAATTGAAAGAAGCTGATGGATGTGGCACCAAGGGCTTTGGAGCAAGATGCATAGGATTCGGCAGGGAGGTCGGTGAATTGTGAGAGTGTTGAGTGGTGGTTAATTTGTGCCAAGGCAAATATCATGTAGATGAGCTGTGCCACACACTCCTTTCGCATGGATGAAATGGAACAGCCATGCATAATCTCAATCTCAATCTGTATAGAGCTAATGCCCCCAAAGGAAGGCAGAAACGCGTGTGCGCCATCGCTTGAACAAGTCTGCCTTTTCTTTTGGATAGAGACTAAGTCGAACAACCTAAATGGTGTTTTGAATGCGCATAGATTCTCAAGAGTCTCTCTCGTCGATCATGTTTGTTAAAAGAAAAGCCAACTTTGAAAGCCGATTAACCTATTAAATCGCAAAAGCTTGAAAGGCTCTCCGAGTACATGTGGAATCCGCAGCCTCGTAACCAACAAAATTGCAAAACAAAGTTTGGAAGGCTCCGACTATTAAGGGTTTGTGCTATACAGAAAACTGAATTATGTGTAGAAGGGATAGTCGTGTGCAGCTGTTCCATGGGAAGAGGGAGCTAAGAGGGCCATCGCATCAGCGTTTGTAGTCCAAGGGTTAGGATAATTGCCTTCCAAGCAATAGATCCGGGTTCGATTCCCGGCAAACGCAGATGCACGGTAGCGGGGTGTAGTGCGGTTATGAACGCTGGGAGCTTGATGTGGCATCCTCAAACCTCAAGAGCATCCAAATCTCGGTGACAAACGCTGGGAGCTTTGATGTGGCATCCTCAAACCTCAAGAGCATCATGAATCTCGGTGACAACCTCATCTTCACCTCTCCCGCACGGTTTCATCATCCACATCTTTTGTCTGGTTTTATGGAGTTCTGCATTTCCCCACTCGTTGCTTGGAACATTCACTTCTAAGAAGCATCACATGCACCATAGTAATGTAAAAAAAACCGAGAGCTCAAAACGAGTACCTGCGTTCACCCAATCCAAACTCATCATGAGGGATTGCATCATAACACCGCAGTCAAGTCTACATAACATATTGGAAAGTTTAGTTTAGTTACATGCTAGAACCGGTGAGCTAGACACACGCATCCTATAGCTTGAGATTGGTGAGCTTGACACCCCCCCTTATCGCATATTCATGCAAAAAGGACACCTACAGCTCTACGCAATCTATCCTTGCAAAGAAACATGTCACTAGAGAAACAAGAAACAAACTGTGTGTGGGATCATCCACCTCAGGATGTTCACACGTTCTATTCGATCTACACATCTGACACACAAACCAAGAATCTCAGGGCATAGACAAGGATGAGAGAGAGGGCAGAGACTATTATAGAGAATCATCCACCTCTCCAACATCTCACATATGTTTCATGATTCCCTATACAGATATTTGCGTGGATATACAGATTCGCCATTTCCTCATTCCTAATTGCTCGGCTTCTTGCTCCCAAAGCTAGGGTAGCATCAGCGTATACTTGACTCAAGCTGCCTTAAATCTTCAAGAATTAGCTTTTGTTTCTCTAGAGGAGGAGCAATCGAGGAAAAATTAGGTCCATTTACATGTGCTGCAACTCATTTGATTCTCGCCAGAAGGGCAAGGGTGAAAGTGGCCCTAGCAAGCACAAATTTGTGCATGTTGCACAATCAGAGATGGAAGAAAAAGATGAGAAGAAAGGGAATAAGTGGAAACAATGTTTTACGCATTGTAGGGCCAATGACCTGCTAACCTTGTGTGGAATGAAGGATGGAATTTTACCATATGACCCACACTCTCCTCACCATTGTATGCACTATCAAGGTTCTATCACTAACGAGATCCTATTACCAATGTCGACACTATCCAATATTAGCTTAACAATCACGTTCATTGATGATATGTGGGCAATACATTACCTCTCAATGATGGTAAAACAAAAAAAAACCATCACCACGTTAATAGTCACGCTTATTGATGATATACCTATCTCCTTTTAATAGTATGCCAACACCTAAGACGGGCTACCCATATTCTCTCATTGAGGGAGTGGAGCATATCTATTTTGAGCTTAATGCATTTCTAGTTGAGTGCTGAAAATACACAGTGGGTGGAGCTTAAGTCATGGTTGATGATGGCCCATAGAGAGCCTTTTCAGAGCTTCATGTTAATTTTGCCTCCTCCATGCCGACTTATTCAACAAAGATGGTAAATTATTCCCGACAACATCACTCGATACAAAACGGCCCTCCAATGGCCGAGGATATGTGGTAGACGGCGATCTTCTCATTCCCAAAAGGTGGAAAAGTCTCTCAATGCTAAGTGAGCTGTTAATTGGGCGCACATGCAATGCATTTAGAGGTTTCGGTCGAACTCCTATGCCAAGAACAGATTGAGGGAAGCAATGTTGTGCTAGAAAATCGTCTACCAAGTGCTATGGATTATCAACACGCCATCCCAAACTATTGTATCTAGCATGAATCGCCCCTTCTGCTCCCCACTAGAGACCATTGTGCATGTTTTTCTGGTGCCCCCCCACGCCCAAAATTATCGATACCATCTGCAAAAGTAGACACATGATCTCCACCATTCACCCCTCACATGGAAGGAAATCTTTTGGATAATCTAATAAATCAGCCCATTTTCCCATGTTTCTCAATGCATTGCACATTCGCTAGAGCATAACTTAGCCATATTTCAGAAATATCATTCTCTGACATAGCTATCTTTGAGAAATATCATTCTCCACCGATGTTGATTGATAACATTCTCATGTAGGTCCCTCAAGCTACAAAAACAAACCCTTCAATGTCGTCCCATGGAAGAAGAAGAAGAGATGGGTAGAAAGAATTAGTAGATGGCCACACAAATTATTTGTTCTAGATTTTGGTAAAATAGGCTTCTTCCTCGGCTTTTATCTAAGTCCAAGGACTTGATGCAAGGACAAGTAACGATTATATTTTCATGTCAGTGAAAAGTAAACCAGCTCCTCAAAGTCAAAAACTATCTTGGAACTCGCTGTTCGAGAGGTTTTCTCCTTGCCACTGTGTGCTTTTCCCATAGAATCTTCTCCTTTTGGCATTATCATTGCAATTTTCCTAACCTCGACTTGGTATTTTCTAAAGTGTTCACGTGTTTCAAAGAATTGTGATTCATTATCTTCCTCTTCCACATCTTGATTAGGCATGTTCTACTCAGACTTTGTAGCTTCCTCTTCCCTCGGAGAGGGGATGTCATCATGTTCTTGTAGGTGAAAAATAGTACAATCCTCTCCATTCACTTCTATTTGTGGTGGGAATGAAGCCCCTAGATGCTCTAAGAAAGGTTTGTCTGAATCAAAGGGAGTCTCCAAGAACAAATTGAGGGAAGCAATGTTGTGCTAGAAAATCGTCTACCAAGTGCTATGGATTATCAACACGCCATCCCAAACTATTGTATCTAGCATGAATCGCCCCTTCTACTCCCCACCCAAGACCATTGTGCATGTTTTCTGGTGCCCCCCATGCCCAAAATTATCGATACCATATGCAAAAGTAGACACATGATCGCCACCATTCACCCCTCACATGGAAGGAAATCTTTTGGATAATGCAATAAATCAACCCATTTTCCCATGTTTCTCAATGCATTGCACATTCGCTAGAGCATAACTTAGCTATATTTTAGAAATATCATTCTTTGACATAGCTATCTTTGAGAAATATCATTCTCCACCGATGTTGATTGATAACATTCTCATGTAGCCCCCTCAAGCTACAAAAACAAACCCTTCAGTGTTATCCCGTGGAAGAAGAAGAGGAGATGGGCAGAAAGAATTATTAGATGGCCACACAAATTATTTGTTCTAGATTTTGGTAAAATAGGCTTCTTCCTCAGCTTGTGTCTGAGTCCAAGGCCTTGATGCAAGGACAAGTAACGATTATATTTTCAGGTCAGTGAATAGTAAACCAGCTCCTGAAAGTCGAAAACTATCTTGGAACTTGCTGTTCGATAGGTTTTCTCCTTGCCATTGTGTGCTTTTCCCATAGAATCTTCTCCTTTTGGCATTATCATTGCAATTTTCCTACCCTTGACTTGGTATTTTCTAAAGTCTTCACGTGTTTCAAAGAATTGTGATTCACTATCTTCCTCTTCCACATCTTGATTAGGCATGTTCTACTCAAACTTTGAGCTTCCTCTTCTCTCGGAGAGGGTATGGCATCATGTTCTTGTAGGTGAGAAATAGTACAATCCTCTCCACTCACTTCTATTTGTGGTGGGAATGAAGCCTGTAGATGCTCTAAGAAAGGTTCGTCTAAATCAAAGGGAGTCTCCTGGACTATGGAACTATACTATGAGATGAACCCAAAGCGGGAATGAGTTGTGTTTGTCAGACATTGATCCAGAGGGATCATGAAATTGATCCATAGGGATCCTTCCATGTTTGTGAAGGACAAGGGCCAACTAGCCAAGGTCCCAAACTCGAGGGACACCCTAAGGTACTTGGTAGTAATGGGGATGATTGTTGCATGATGGGCACATGTTGACACTAGACCATTCTAGAACATTGTTATTTTTAGAGTACAAAAACATACCCTTCTTCATGCAAGTCACCATTCAGAAATGCAGAGCTCAAAAACATACACTTCTTCATGCAAGTCACCATTCAGAAATGCAGTTTTAATGTCCAACTGATGTACATTCCAACCATGATGGGCTGCAAGTGCACAAATGCTCCGAACAATAGTCATACGGCATGTAGGTGCAAAGGTCTCATCAAAATCAATGCCTCTTTCCTGTGCATAACCCTTTGCAACAAGCCTAGCCTTATACCTGTCAACTGTACCATCAGGTTTACGCTTCAGCTTGTATACCCACTTAGTGCCAATGGCCTTCTTGCCAGGACGCAAGTCACATAAAGACCAAGTACCATTCTTCATTATTGCACCATATTCAGATTGCATAGCAGCCATCCAATTTTTTGAATTTTGTGCTTCATTAAACGAAACAGGCTCATTCTCATCACAGAGACTAGACGCTAGCCATAGCATAGCAATCTGATGCAAAGGAGGCACTATGAGAGCCTGAACGAGTACGATATGACAAAGGTGCATCTAATGCTCAATATCAGCTCTCTCATCAATAAGTGCATCATGTAAATCTGCATCAGAAATAGAATGATCTGCATCATCATATGAAACCTGCAAAGGCTGAGAAGTTGCCTCATTAGGACCAACACTAGACTGTCCACCTGTAAAAAGAGGCATCAAAGTATCATACATGTCTTTGGAGCTAACAGATGTCTCCTTAGTACATGAAAGCAACGACTGAATAACATCTTCCACAAAGACAACATCACGGCTAACCAGAATGCATTTACTCTGTGGATGATACAGACGATAACCTTTACTTTCAGAATTGTACCCAACAAAAATACATTTTACTGCCTTATCATCCAATTTTTTGCGATGTTGTTCAGGCACTAGTGCATATGCCGAACAACCAAAAACACGCAGATGTGCAACAGATGTCTTGCAGTCATGCCAAGCCTCATATGGAGTCATAGACTGCAGTGCTTTAGTGGGACACCTATTCAGTACATATGCTGCACACATGACAACCTCAAGCTAAAAACTATGAGGTAAAGCCTGACTCTTGACCATACACCTCGCCATCTCCACGAGAGACCTTTTCTTCCGTTCAGCAACTCCATTCTGTTGAGGTGTATACGGCACTGTACACTGGTGTTTTATCCCACGTTCAGCTAGAAATGCATTAAAATTAGAAGACATATATTCCCCCCCTCGATCAGAACGGAGGGTGCCCATTTTACATGCTAATAGATTTTCAGCCAAAACCAAAAACTGTTTAAAGCACATGAACACTTTGGACTTTGCCTTGAGTGGATATACCCATGCATGCCTGGAAAAATCATCAATGAAAGTCACGAAGTAAAGGTAATTTCCAAAAGAGGGTGTCTGCATAGGACCACAGACATCACTATGTACAAGCTGCCATTTCTGTGTAGCCCGATCTGAACCATCTTTTGGAAAGGAGGAATGCTGCATTTTGCCCAAAATACAGCCTTCACAAACATGTTTTCCAGGTGCCTCAACTTTGGGTAAAGAGGACACCATTTCAGATTTCTGCAGGCATAGCAAACTAGCAAAATTCAGATGACCAAAGTGTGCATGCCAAAGCTTTGCATCTGACATAGCCTGAGAATCTTTTACTACACATGCCAAATCATTTTCAGATCTTTCATAGTCTATGAGCTTATATAGCCCACGACATAAAATGCCAGAAGCAATAATCACATCGCCATTTGACAGATCATGAACTGTACACCTGTCATCAACAAATTTCACAACCAAGCCAATCTTGGCTAATGCAGAAACTGATAACAGGTTCTTTTTCATCCTTGGCACAAATAAAGAACCTGACAAAGTGAAAGAACTACCATCAGTAGTAGTCAAAATTATCTTACCAACTCCCATAACAGGATAAAGAGGAGTTGTTGGCGCATGTAACAATATTCCCTGTAGGGGCAGGCTCGAACGAAGAGAAGAAACTGCGCTGCAAGGTAATATGTTTGGTCGCCCCACTGTCAAAATACCAAACATCTGAGTTTAGGGGGGGGAGGGCACAATGAATATGAATATGGTGATCATGAAAGTTGATGTCTACCCTTATGGAAAACAATGTTCACAGAGCATGTGGATGTGCGAGGCGAAATGGAATGGTAGGTTTTGCGTATGTTTTTGGTCACAATTGTCGTTTTGGAGCTCACATGCATATTATGGCTAACATGGGTGTAATGGTTGATGTTCGTAGTTGAATGAATGGTGTGAGTAAATTGCCGTGTCCCACTTTGTTTTGCAAAGGAACTCTTTTTTAGAGTTCCAATGGCTATGCTTCCTTTGTCCCTCTATGGTGTTACCTTGCCGAACCTCCATCTTTAAGTCTAATTGAAAGAAGCTGATGGATGTGGCACCAAGGGCTTTGGAGCAAGATGCATAGGATTCGGCAGGGAGGTCGGTGAATTGTGAGAGTGTTGAGTGGTGGTTAATTTGTGCCAAGGCAAATATCATGTAGATGAGCTGTGCCACACACTCCTTTCGCATGGATGAAATGGAACAGCCATGCATAATCTCAATCTCAATCTGTATAGAGCTAATGCCCCCAAAGGAAGGCAGAAACGCGTGTGCGCCATCGCTTGAACAAGTCTGCCTTTTCTTTTGGATAGAGACTAAGTCGAACAACCTAAATGGTGTTTTGAATGCGCATAGATTCTCAAGAGTCTCTCTCGTCGATCATGTTTGTTAAAAGAAAAGCCAACTTTGAAAGCCGATTGACCTATTAAATCGCAAAAGCTTGAAAGGCTCTCCGAGTACATGTGGAATCCGCAGCCTCGTAACCAACAAAATTGCAAAACAAAGTTTGGAAGGCTCCGACTATTAAGGGTTTGTGCTATACAGAAAACTGAATTATGTGTAGAAGGGATAGTCGTGTGCAGCTGTTCCATGGGAAGAGGGAGCTAAGAGGGTCATCGCATCAGCGTTTGTAGTCCAAGGGTTAGGGATAATTGCCTTCCAAGCAATAGATCCGGGTTCGATTCCCGGCAAACGCAGATGCACGGTAGCGGGGTGTAGTGCGGTTATGAACGCTGGGAGCTTGATGTGGCATCCTCAAACCTCAAGAGCATCCAAATCTCGGTGACAAACGCTGGGAGCTTTGATGTGGCATCCTCAAACCTCAAGAGCATCATGAATCTCGGTGACAACCTCATCTTCACCTCTCCCGCACGGTTTCATCATCCACATCTTTTGTCTGGTTTTATGGAGTTCTGCATTTCCCCACTCGTTGCTTGGAACATTCACTTCTAAGAAGCATCACATGCACCATAGTAATGTAAAAAAAACCGAGAGCTCAAAACGAGTACCTGCGTTCACCCAATCCAAACTCATCATGAGGGATTGCATCATAACACCGCAGTCAAGTCTACATAACATATTGGAAAGTTTAGTTTAGTTACATGCTAGAACCGGTGAGCTAGACACACGCATCCTATAGCTTGAGATTGGTGAGCTTGACACCCCCCCTTATCGCATATTCATGCAAAAAGGACACCTACAGCTCTACGCAATCTATCCTTGCAAAGAAACATGTCACTAGAGAAACAAGAAACAAACTGTGTGTGGGATCATCCACCTCAGGATGTTCACACGTTCTATTCGATCTACACATCTGACACACAAACCAAGAATCTCAGGGCATAGACAAGGATGAGAGAGAGGGCAGAGACTATTATAGAGAATCATCCACCTCTCCAACATCTCACATATGTTTCATGATTCCCTATACAGATATTTGCGTGGATATACAGATTCGCCATTTCCTCATTCCTAATTGCTCGGCTTCTTGCTCCCAAAGCTAGGGTAGCATCAGCGTATACTTGACTCAAGCTGCCTTAAATCTTCAAGAATTAGCTTTTGTTTCTCTAGAGGAGGAGCAATCGAGGAAAAATTAGGTCCATTTACATGTGCTGCAACACATTTGATTCTCGCCAGAAGGGCAAGGGTGAAAGTGGCCCTAGCAAGCACAAATTTGTGCATGTTGCACAATCAGAGATGGAAGAAAAAGATGAGAAGAAAGGGAATAAGTGGAAACAATGTTTTACGCATTGTAGGGCCAATGACCTGCTAACCTTGTGTGGAATGAAGGATGGAATTTTACCATATGACCCACACTCTCCTAACCATTGTATGCACTATCAAGGTTCTATCACTAACGAGATCCTATTACCAATGTCGGACACTATCCAATATTAGCTTAACAATCACGTTCATTGATGATATGTGGGCAATACATTACCTCTCAATGATGGTAAAACAAAAAAAACCATCACCACGTTAATAGTCACGCTTATTGATGATATACCTATCTCCTTTTAATAGTATGCCAACACCTAAGACGGGCTACCCATATTCTCTCATTGAGGGAGTGGAGCATATCTATTTTGAGCTTAATGCATTTCTAGTTGAGTGCTGAAAATACACAGTGGGTGGAGCTTAAGTCATGGTTGATGATGGCCCATAGAGAGCCTTTTCATGAGCTTCATGTTAATTTTGCCTCCTCCATGCCGACTTATTCAACAAAGATGGTAAATTATTCCCGACAACATCACTCGATACAAAACGGCCCTCCAATGGCCGAGGATATGTGGTAGACGGCGATCTTCTCATTCCCAAAAGGTGGAAAAGTCTCTCAATGCTAAGTGAGCTGTTAATTGGGCGCACATGCAATGCATTTAGAGGTTTCGGTCGAACTCCTATGCCAAGAACAGATTGAGGGAAGCAATGTTGTGCTAGAAAATCGTCTACCAAGTGCTATGGATTATCAACACGCCATCCCAAACTATTGTATCTAGCATGAATCGCCCCTTCTGCTCCCCACTAGAGACCATTGTGCATGTTTTTCTGGTGCCCCCCCACGCCCAAAATTATCGATACCATCTGCAAAAGTAGACACATGATCTCCACCATTCACCCCTCACATGGAAGGAAATCTTTTGGATAATCTAATAAATCAGCCCATTTTCCCATGTTTCTCAATGCATTGCACATTCGCTAGAGCATAACTTAGCCATATTTCAGAAATATCATTCTCTGACATAGCTATCTTTGAGAAATATCATTCTCCACCGATGTTGATTGATAACATTCTCATGTAGGTCCCTCAAGCTACAAAAACAAACCCTTCAATGTCGTCCCATGGAAGAAGAAGAAGAGATGGGTAGAAAGAATTAGTAGATGGCCACACAAATTATTTGTTCTAGATTTTGGTAAAATAGGCTTCTTCCTCGGCTTTTATCTAAGTCCAAGGACTTGATGCAAGGACAAGTAACGATTATATTTTCATGTCAGTGAAAAGTAAACCAGCTCCTCAAAGTCAAAAACTATCTTGGAACTCGCTGTTCGAGAGGTTTTCTCCTTGCCACTGTGTGCTTTTCCCATAGAATCTTCTCCTTTTGGCATTATCATTGCAATTTTCCTAACCTCGACTTGGTATTTTCTAAAGTGTTCACGTGTTTCAAAGAATTGTGATTCATTATCTTCCTCTTCCACATCTTGATTAGGCATGTTCTACTCAGACTTTGTAGCTTCCTCTTCCCTCGGAGAGGGGATGTCATCATGTTCTTGTAGGTGAAAAATAGTACAATCCTCTCCATTCACTTCTATTTGTGGTGGGAATGAAGCCCCTAGATGCTCTAAGAAAGGTTTGTCTGAATCAAAGGGAGTCTCCAAGAACAAATTGAGGGAAGCAATGTTGTGCTAGAAAATCGTCTACCAAGTGCTATGGATTATCAACACGCCATCCCAAACTATTGTATCTAGCATGAATCGCCCCTTCTACTCCCCACCCAAGACCATTGTGCATGTTTTCTGGTGCCCCCCATGCCCAAAATTATCGATACCATATGCAAAAGTAGACACATGATCGCCACCATTCACCCCTCACATGGAAGGAAATGTTTTGGATAATGCAATAAATCAACCCATTTTCCCATGTTTCTCAATGCATTGCACATTCGCTAGAGCATAACTTAGCTATATTTTAGAAATATCATTCTTTGACATAGCTATCTTTGAGAAATATCATTCTCCACCGATGTTGATTGATAACATTCTCATGTAGCCCCCTCAAGCTACAAAAACAAACCCTTCAGTGTTATCCCGTGGAAGAAGAAGAGGAGATGGGCAGAAAGAATTATTAGATGGCCACACAAATTATTTGTTCTAGATTTTGGTAAAATAGGCTTCTTCCTCAGCTTGTGTCTGAGTCCAAGGCCTTGATGCAAGGACAAGTAACGATTATATTTTCAGGTCAGTGAATAGTAAACCAGCTCCTGAAAGTCGAAAACTATCTTGGAACTTGCTGTTCGATAGGTTTTCTCCTTGCCATTGTGTGCTTTTCCCATAGAATCTTCTCCTTTTGGCATTATCATTGCAATTTTCCTACCCTTGACTTGGTATTTTCTAAAGTCTTCACGTGTTTCAAAGAATTGTGATTCACTATCTTCCTCTTCCACATCTTGATTAGGCATGTTCTACTCAAACTTTGAGCTTCCTCTTCTCTCGGAGAGGGTATGGCATCATGTTCTTGTAGGTGAGAAATAGTACAATCCTCTCCACTCACTTCTATTTGTGGTGGGAATGAAGCCTGTAGATGCTCTAAGAAAGGTTCGTCTAAATCAAAGGGAGTCTCCTGGACTATGGAACTATACTATGAGATGAACCCAAAGCGGGAATGAGTTGTGTTTGTCAGACATTGATCCAGAGGGATCATGAAATTGATCCATAGGGATCCTTCCATGTTTGTGAAGGACAAGGGCCAACTAGCCAAGGTCCCAAACTCGAGGGACACCCTAAGGTACTTGGTAGTAATGGGGATGATTGTTGCATGATGGGCACATGTTGACACTAGACCATTCTAGAACATTGTTATTTTTAGAGTACAAAAACATACACTTCTTCATGCAAGTCACCATTCAGAAATGCAGAGCTCAAAAACATACACTTCTTCATGCAAGTCACCATTCAGAAATGCAATTTTAATGTCCAACTGATGTACATTCCAACCATGATGGGCTGCAAGTGCACAAATGCTCCGAACAATAGTCATACGGCATGTAGGTGCAAAGGTCTCATCAAAATCAATGCCTCTTTCCTGTGCATAACCCTTTGCAACAAGCCTAGCCTTATACCTGTCAACTGTACCATCAGGTTTACGCTTCAGCTTGTATACCCACTTAGTGCCAATGGCCTTCTTGCCAGGACGCAAGTCACATAAAGACCAAGTACCATTCTTCATTATTGCACCATATTCAGATTGCATAGCAGCCATCCAATTTTTTGAATTTTGTGCTTCATTAAACGAAACAGGCTCATTCTCATCACAGAGACTAGACGCAGCCATAGCATAGCAATCTGATGCAAAGGAGGCACTATGAGAGCCTGAACGAGTACGATATGACAAAGGTGCATCTAATGCTCAATATCAGCTCTCTCATCAATAAGTGCATCATGTAAATCTGCATCAGAAATAGAATGATCTGCATCATCATATGAAACCTGCAAAGGCTGAGAAGTTGCCTCATTAGGACCAACACTAGACTGTCCACCTGTAAAAAGAGGCATCAAAGTATCATACATGTCTTTGGAGCTAACAGATGTCTCCTTAGTACATGAAAGCAACGACTGAATAACATCTTCCACAAAGACAACATCACGGCTAACCAGAATGCATTTACTCTGTGGATGATACAGACGATAACCTTTACTTTCAGAATTGTACCCAACAAAAATACATTTTACTGCCTTATCATCCAATTTTTTGCGATGTTGTTCAGGCACTAGTGCATATGCCGAACAACCAAAAACACGCAGATGTGCAACAGATGTCTTGCAGTCATGCCAAGCCTCATATGGAGTCATAGACTGCAGTGCTTTAGTGGGACACCTATTCAGTACATATGCTGCACACATGACAACCTCAAGCTAAAAACTATGAGGTAAAGCCTGACTCTTGACCATACACCTCGCCATCTCCACGAGAGACCTTTTCTTCCGTTCAGCAACTCCATTCTGTTGAGGTGTATACGGCACTGTACACTGGTGTTTTATCCCACGTTCAGCTAGAAATGCATTAAAATTAGAAGACATATATTCCCCCCCTCGATCAGAACGGAGGGTGCCCATTTTACATGCTAATAGATTTTCAGCCAAAACCAAAAACTGTTTAAAGCACATGAACACTTTGGACTTTGCCTTGAGTGGATATACCCATGCATGCCTGGAAAAATCATCAATGAAAGTCACGAAGTAAAGGTAATTTCCAAAAGAGGGTGTCTGCATAGGACCACAGACATCACTATGTACAAGCTGCCATTTCTGTGTAGCCCGATCTGAACCATCTTTTGGAAAGGAGGAATGCTGCATTTTGCCCAAAATACAGCCTTCACAAACATGTTTTCCAGGTGCCTCAACTTTGGGTAAAGAGGACACCATTTCAGATTTCTGCAGGCATAGCAAACTAGCAAAATTCAGATGACCAAAGTGTGCATGCCAAAGCTTTGCATCTGACATAGCCTGAGAATCTTTTACTACACATGCCAAATCATTTTCAGATCTTTCATAGTCTATGAGCTTATATAGCCCACGACATAAAATGCCAGAAGCAATAATCACATCGCCATTTGACAGATCATGAACTGTACACCTGTCATCAACAAATTTCACAACCAAGCCAATCTTGGCTAATGCAGAAACTGATAACAGGTTCTTTTTCATCCTTGGCACAAATAAAGAACCTGACAAAGTGAAAGAACTACCATCAGTAGTAGTCAAAATTATCTTACCAACTCCCATAACAGGATAAAGAGGAGTTGTTGGCGCATGTAACAATATTCCCTGTAGGGGCAGGCTCGAACGAAGAGAAGAAACTGCGCTGCAAGGTAATATGTTTGGTCGCCCCACTGTCAAAATACCAAACATCTGAGTTTAGGGGGGGGAGGGCACAATGAATATGAATATGGTGATCATGAAAGTTGATGTCTACCCTTATGGAAAACAATGTTCACAGAGCATGTGGATGTGCGAGGCGAAATGGAATGGTAGGTTTTGCGTATGTTTTTTGTCACAATTGTCGTTTTGGAGCTCACATGCATATTATGGCTAACATGGGTGTAATGGTTGATGTTCGTAGTTGAATGAATGGTGTGAGTAAATTGCCGTGTCCCACTTTGTTTTGCAAAGGAACTCTTTTTTAGAGTTCCAATGGCTATGCTTCCTTTGTCCCTCTATGGTGTTACCTTGCCGAACCTCCATCTTTAAGTCTAATTGAAAGAAGCTGATGGATGTGGCACCAAGGGCTTTGGAGCAAGATGCATAGGATTCGGCAGGGAGGTCGGTGAATTGTGAGAGTGTTGAGTGGTGGTTAATTTGTGCCAAGGCAAATATCATGTAGATGAGCTGTGCCACACACTCCTTTCGCATGGATGAAATGGAACAGCCATGCATAATCTCAATCTCAATCTGTATAGAGCTAATGCCCCCAAAGGAAGGCAGAAACGCGTGTGCGCCATCGCTTGAACAAGTCTGCCTTTTCTTTTGGATAGAGACTAAGTCGAACAACCTAAATGGTGTTTTGAATGCGCATAGATTCTCAAGAGTCTCTCTCGTCGATCATGTTTGTTAAAAGAAAAGCCAACTTTGAAAGCCGATTAACCTATTAAATCGCAAAAGCTTGAAAGGCTCTCCGAGTACATGTGGAATCCGCAGCCTCGTAACCAACAAAATTGCAAAACAAAGTTTGGAAGGCTCCGACTATTAAGGGTTTGTGCTATACAGAAAACTGAATTATGTGTAGAAGGGATAGTCGTGTGCAGCTGTTCCATGGGAAGAGGGAGCTAAGAGGGTCATCGCATCAGCGTTTGTAGTCCAAGGGTTGGGAAAATTGCCTTCCAAGCAATAGATCCGGGTTCGATTCCCGGCAAACGCAGATGCACGGTAGCGGGGTGTAGTGCGGTTATGAACGCTGGGAGCTTGATGTGGCATCCTCAAACCTCAAGAGCATCCAAATCTCGGTGACAAACGCTGGGAGCTTTGATGTGGCATCCTCAAACCTCAAGAGCATCATGAATCTCGGTGACAACCTCATCTTCACCTCTCCCGCACGGTTTCATCATCCACATCTTTTGTCTGGTTTTATGGAGTTCTGCATTTCCCCACTCGTTGCTTGGAACATTCACTTCTAAGAAGCATCACATGCACCATAGTAATGTAAAAAAAACCGAGAGCTCAAAACGAGTACCTGCGTTCACCCAATCCAAACTCATCATGAGGGATTGCATCATAACACCGCAGTCAAGTCTACATAACATATTGGAAAGTTTAGTTTAGTTACATGCTAGAACCGGTGAGCTAGACACACGCATCCTATAGCTTGAGATTGGTGAGCTTGACACCCCCCCTTATCGCATATTCATGCAAAAAGGACACCTACAGCTCTACGCAATCTATCCTTGCAAAGAAACATGTCACTAGAGAAACAAGAAACAAACTGTGTGTGGGATCATCCACCTCAGGATGTTCACACGTTCTATTCGATCTACACATCTGACACACAAACCAAGAATCTCAGGGCATAGACAAGGATGAGAGAGAGGGCAGAGACTATTATAGAGAATCATCCACCTCTCCAACATCTCACATATGTTTCATGATTCCCTATACAGATATTTGCGTGGATATACAGATTCGCCATTTCCTCATTCCTAATTGCTCGGCTTCTTGCTCCCAAAGCTAGGGTAGCATCAGCGTATACTTGACTCAAGCTGCCTTAAATCTTCAAGAATTAGCTTTTGTTTCTCTAGAGGAGGAGCAATCGAGGAAAAATTAGGTCCATTTACATGTGCTGCAACACATTTGATTCTCGCCAGAAGGGCAAGGGTGAAAGTGGCCCTAGCAAGCACAAATTTGTGCATGTTGCACAATCAGAGATGGAAGAAAAAGATGAGAAGAAAGGGAATAAGTGGAAACAATGTTTTACGCATTGTAGGGCCAATGACCTGCTAACCTTGTGTGGAATGAAGGATGGAATTTTACCATATGACCCACACTCTCCTCACCATTGTATGCACTATCAAGGTTCTATCACTAACGAGATCCTATTACCAATGTCGGCACTATCCAATATTAGCTTAACAATCACGTTCATTGATGATATGTGGGCAATACATTACCTCTCAATGATGGTAAAACAAAAAAAACCATCACCACGTTAATAGTCACGCTTATTGATGATATACCTATCTCCTTTTAATAGTATGCCAACACCTAAGACGGGCTACCCATATTCTCTCATTGAGGGAGTGGAGCATATCTATTTTGAGCTTAATGCATTTCTAGTTGAGTGCTGAAAATACACAGTGGGTGGAGCTTAAGTCATGGTTGATGATGGCCCATAGAGAGCCTTTTCTGAGCTTCATGTTAATTTTGCCTCCTCCATGCCGACTTATTCAACAAAGATGGTAAATTATTCCCGACAACATCACTCGATACAAAACGGCCCTCCAATGGCCGAGGATATGTGGTAGACGGCGATCTTCTCATTCCCAAAAGGTGGAAAAGTCTCTCAATGCTAAGTGAGCTGTTAATTGGGCGCACATGCAATGCATTTAGAGGTTTCGGTCGAACTCCTATGCCAAGAACAGATTGAGGGAAGCAATGTTGTGCTAGAAAATCGTCTACCAAGTGCTATGGATTATCAACACGCCATCCCAAACTATTGTATCTAGCATGAATCGCCCCTTCTGCTCCCCACTAGAGACCATTGTGCATGTTTTTCTGGTGCCCCCCCACGCCCAAAATTATCGATACCATCTGCAAAAGTAGACACATGATCTCCACCATTCACCCCTCACATGGAAGGAAATCTTTTGGATAATCTAATAAATCAGCCCATTTTCCCATGTTTCTCAATGCATTGCACATTCGCTAGAGCATAACTTAGCCATATTTCAGAAATATCATTCTCTGACATAGCTATCTTTGAGAAATATCATTCTCCACCGATGTTGATTGATAACATTCTCATGTAGGTCCCTCAAGCTACAAAAACAAACCCTTCAATGTCGTCCCATGGAAGAAGAAGAAGAGATGGGTAGAAAGAATTAGTAGATGGCCACACAAATTATTTGTTCTAGATTTTGGTAAAATAGGCTTCTTCCTCGGCTTTTATCTAAGTCCAAGGACTTGATGCAAGGACAAGTAACGATTATATTTTCATGTCAGTGAAAAGTAAACCAGCTCCTCAAAGTCAAAAACTATCTTGGAACTCGCTGTTCGAGAGGTTTTCTCCTTGCCACTGTGTGCTTTTCCCATAGAATCTTCTCCTTTTGGCATTATCATTGCAATTTTCCTAACCTCGACTTGGTATTTTCTAAAGTGTTCACGTGTTTCAAAGAATTGTGATTCATTATCTTCCTCTTCCACATCTTGATTAGGCATGTTCTACTCAGACTTTGTAGCTTCCTCTTCCCTCGGAGAGGGGATGTCATCATGTTCTTGTAGGTGAAAAATAGTACAATCCTCTCCATTCACTTCTATTTGTGGTGGGAATGAAGCCCCTAGATGCTCTAAGAAAGGTTTGTCTGAATCAAAGGGAGTCTCCAAGAACAAATTGAGGGAAGCAATGTTGTGCTAGAAAATCGTCTACCAAGTGCTATGGATTATCAACACGCCATCCCAAACTATTGTATCTAGCATGAATCGCCCCTTCTACTCCCCACCCAAGACCATTGTGCATGTTTTCTGGTGCCCCCCATGCCCAAAATTATCGATACCATATGCAAAAGTAGACACATGATCGCCACCATTCACCCCTCACATGGAAGGAAATGTTTTGGATAATGCAATAAATCAACCCATTTTCCCATGTTTCTCAATGCATTGCACATTCGCTAGAGCATAACTTAGCTATATTTTAGAAATATCATTCTTTGACATAGCTATCTTTGAGAAATATCATTCTCCACCGATGTTGATTGATAACATTCTCATGTAGCCCCCTCAAGCTACAAAAACAAACCCTTCAGTGTTATCCCGTGGAAGAAGAAGAGGAGATGGGCAGAAAGAATTATTAGATGGCCACACAAATTATTTGTTCTAGATTTTGGTAAAATAGGCTTCTTCCTCAGCTTGTGTCTGAGTCCAAGGCCTTGATGCAAGGACAAGTAACAATTATATTTTCAGGTCAGTGAATAGTAAACCAGCTCCTGAAAGTCGAAAACTATCTTGGAACTTGCTGTTCGATAGGTTTTCTCCTTGCCATTGTGTGCTTTTCCCATAGAATCTTCTCCTTTTGGCATTATCATTGCAATTTTCCTACCCTTGACTTGGTATTTTCTAAAGTCTTCACGTGTTTCAAAGAATTGTGATTCACTATCTTCCTCTTCCACATCTTGATTAGGCATGTTCTACTCAAACTTTGAGCTTCCTCTTCTCTCGGAGAGGGTATGGCATCATGTTCTTGTAGGTGAGAAATAGTACAATCCTCTCCACTCACTTCTATTTGTGGTGGGAATGAAGCCTGTAGATGCTCTAAGAAAGGTTCGTCTAAATCAAAGGGAGTCTCCTGGACTATGGAACTATACTATGAGATGAACCCAAAGCGGGAATGAGTTGTGTTTGTCAGACATTGATCCAGAGGGATCATGAAATTGATCCATAGGGATCCTTCCATGTTTGTGAAGGACAAGGGCCAACTAGCCAAGGTCCCAAACTCGAGGGACACCCTAAGGTACTTGGTAGTAATGGGGATGATTGTTGCATGATGGGCACATGTTGACACTAGACCATTCTAGAACATTGTTATTTTTAGAGTACAAAAACATACACTTCTTCATGCAAGTCACCATTCAGAAATGCAGAGCTCAAAAACATACACTTCTTCATGCAAGTCACCATTCAGAAATGCAATTTTAATGTCCAACTGATGTACATTCCAACCATGATGGGCTGCAAGTGCACAAATGCTCCGAACAATAGTCATACGGCATGTAGGTGCAAAGGTCTCATCAAAATCAATGCCTCTTTCCTGTGCATAACCCTTTGCAACAAGCCTAGCCTTATACCTGTCAACTGTACCATCAGGTTTACGCTTCAGCTTGTATACCCACTTAGTGCCAATGGCCTTCTTGCCAGGACGCAAGTCACATAAAGACCAAGTACCATTCTTCATTATTGCACCATATTCAGATTGCATAGCAGCCATCCAATTTTTTGAATTTTGTGCTTCATTAAACGAAACAGGCTCATTCTCATCACAGAGACTAGACGCAGCCATAGCATAGCAATCTGATGCAAAGGAGGCACTATGAGAGCCTGAACGAGTACGATATGACAAAGGTGCATCTAATGCTCAATATCAGCTCTCTCATCAATAAGTGCATCATGTAAATCTGCATCAGAAATAGAATGATCTGCATCATCATATGAAACCTGCAAAGGCTGAGAAGTTGCCTCATTAGGACCAACACTAGACTGTCCACCTGTAAAAAGAGGCATCAAAGTATCATACATGTCTTTGGAGCTAACAGATGTCTCCTTAGTACATGAAAGCAACGACTGAATAACATCTTCCACAAAGACAACATCACGGCTAACCAGAATGCATTTACTCTGTGGATGATACAGACGATAACCTTTACTTTCAGAATTGTACCCAACAAAAATACATTTTACTGCCTTATCATCCAATTTTTTGCGATGTTGTTCAGGCACTAGTGCATATGCCGAACAACCAAAAACACGCAGATGTGCAACAGATGTCTTGCAGTCATGCCAAGCCTCATATGGAGTCATAGACTGCAGTGCTTTAGTGGGACACCTATTCAGTACATATGCTGCACACATGACAACCTCAAGCTAAAAACTATGAGGTAAAGCCTGACTCTTGACCATACACCTCGCCATCTCCACGAGAGACCTTTTCTTCCGTTCAGCAACTCCATTCTGTTGAGGTGTATACGGCACTGTACACTGGTGTTTTATCCCACGTTCAGCTAGAAATGCATTAAAATTAGAAGACATATATTCCCCCCCTCGATCAGAACGGAGGGTGCCCATTTTACATGCTAATAGATTTTCAGCCAAAACCAAAAACTGTTTAAAGCACATGAACACTTTGGACTTTGCCTTGAGTGGATATACCCATGCATGCCTGGAAAAATCATCAATGAAAGTCACGAAGTAAAGGTAATTTCCAAAAGAGGGTGTCTGCATAGGACCACAGACATCACTATGTACAAGCTGCCATTTCTGTGTAGCCCGATCTGAACCATCTTTTGGAAAGGAGGAATGCTGCATTTTGCCCAAAATACAGCCTTCACAAACATGTTTTCCAGGTGCCTCAACTTTGGGTAAAGAGGACACCATTTCAGATTTCTGCAGGCATAGCAAACTAGCAAAATTCAGATGACCAAAGTGTGCATGCCAAAGCTTTGCATCTGACATAGCCTGAGAATCTTTTACTACACATGCCAAATCATTTTCAGATCTTTCATAGTCTATGAGCTTATATAGCCCACGACATAAAATGCCAGAAGCAATAATCACATCGCCATTTGACAGATCATGAACTGTACACCTGTCATCAACAAATTTCACAACCAAGCCAATCTTGGCTAATGCAGAAACTGATAACAGGTTCTTTTTCATCCTTGGCACAAATAAAGAACCTGACAAAGTGAAAGAACTACCATCAGTAGTAGTCAAAATTATCTTACCAACTCCCATAACAGGATAAAGAGGAGTTGTTGGCGCATGTAACAATATTCCCTGTAGGGGCAGGCTCGAACGAAGAGAAGAAACTGCGCTGCAAGGTAATATGTTTGGTCGCCCCACTGTCAAAATACCAAACATCTGAGTTTAGGGGGGGGAGGGCACAATGAATATGAATATGGTGATCATGAAAGTTGATGTCTACCCTTATGGAAAACAATGTTCACAGAGCATGTGGATGTGCGAGGCGAAATGGAATGGTAGGTTTTGCGTATGTTTTTGGTCACAATTGTCGTTTTGGAGCTCACATGCATATTATGGCTAACATGGGTGTAATGGTTGATGTTCGTAGTTGAATGAATGGTGTGAGTAAATTGCCGTGTCCCACTTTGTTTTGCAAAGGAACTCTTTTTTAGAGTTCCAATGGCTATGCTTCCTTTGTCCCTCTATGGTGTTACCTTGCCGAACCTCCATCTTTAAGTCTAATTGAAAGAAGCTGATGGATGTGGCACCAAGGGCTTTGGAGCAAGATGCATAGGATTCGGCAGGGAGGTCGGTGAATTGTGAGAGTGTTGAGTGGTGGTTAATTTGTGCCAAGGCAAATATCATGTAGATGAGCTGTGCCACACACTCCTTTCGCATGGATGAAATGGAACAGCCATGCATAATCTCAATCTCAATCTGTATAGAGCTAATGCCCCCAAAGGAAGGCAGAAACGCGTGTGCGCCATCGCTTGAACAAGTCTGCCTTTTCTTTTGGATAGAGACTAAGTCGAACAACCTAAATGGTGTTTTGAATGCGCATAGATTCTCAAGAGTCTCTCTCGTCGATCATGTTTGTTAAAAGAAAAGCCAACTTTGAAAGCCGATTGACCTATTAAATCGCAAAAGCTTGAAAGGCTCTCCGAGTACATGTGGAATCCGCAGCCTCGTAACCAACAAAATTGCAAAACAAAGTTTGGAAGGCTCCGACTATTAAGGGTTTGTGCTATACAGAAAACTGAATTATGTGTAGAAGGGATAGTCGTGTGCAGCTGTTCCATGGGAAGAGGGAGCTAAGAGGGTCATCGCATCAGCGTTTGTAGTCCAAGGGTTGGGAAAATTGCCTTCCAAGCAATAGATCCGGGTTCGATTCCCGGCAAACGCAGATGCACGGTAGCGGGGTGTAGTGCGGTTATGAACGCTGGGAGCTTGATGTGGCATCCTCAAACCTCAAGAGCATCCAAATCTCGGTGACAAACGCTGGGAGCTTTGATGTGGCATCCTCAAACCTCAAGAGCATCATGAATCTCGGTGACAACCTCATCTTCACCTCTCCCGCACGGTTTCATCATCCACATCTTTTGTCTGGTTTTATGGAGTTCTGCATTTCCCCACTCGTTGCTTGGAACATTCACTTCTAAGAAGCATCACATGCACCATAGTAATGTAAAAAAAACCGAGAGCTCAAAACGAGTACCTGCGTTCACCCAATCCAAACTCATCATGAGGGATTGCATCATAACACCGCAGTCAAGTCTACATAACATATTGGAAAGTTTAGTTTAGTTACATGCTAGAACCGGTGAGCTAGACACACGCATCCTATAGCTTGAGATTGGTGAGCTTGACACCCCCCCTTATCGCATATTCATGCAAAAAGGACACCTACAGCTCTACGCAATCTATCCTTGCAAAGAAACATGTCACTAGAGAAACAAGAAACAAACTGTGTGTGGGATCATCCACCTCAGGATGTTCACACGTTCTATTCGATCTACACATCTGACACACAAACCAAGAATCTCAGGGCATAGACAAGGATGAGAGAGAGGGCAGAGACTATTATAGAGAATCATCCACCTCTCCAACATCTCACATATGTTTCATGATTCCCTATACAGATATTTGCGTGGATATACAGATTCGCCATTTCCTCATTCCTAATTGCTCGGCTTCTTGCTCCCAAAGCTAGGGTAGCATCAGCGTATACTTGACTCAAGCTGCCTTAAATCTTCAAGAATTAGCTTTTGTTTCTCTAGAGGAGGAGCAATCGAGGAAAAATTAGGTCCATTTACATGTGCTGCAACACATTTGATTCTCGCCAGAAGGGCAAGGGTGAAAGTGGCCCTAGCAAGCACAAATTTGTGCATGTTGCACAATCAGAGATGGAAGAAAAAGATGAGAAGAAAGGGAATAAGTGGAAACAATGTTTTACGCATTGTAGGGCCAATGACCTGCTAACCTTGTGTGGAATGAAGGATGGAATTTTACCATATGACCCACACTCTCCTAACCATTGTATGCACTATCAAGGTTCTATCACTAACGAGATCCTATTACCAATGTCGGCACTATCCAATATTAGCTTAACAATCACGTTCATTGATGATATGTGGGCAATACATTACCTCTCAATGATGGTAAAACAAAAAAAACCATCACCACGTTAATAGTCACGCTTATTGATGATATACCTATCTCCTTTTAATAGTATGCCAACACCTAAGACGGGCTACCCATATTCTCTCATTGAGGGAGTGGAGCATATCTATTTTGAGCTTAATGCATTTCTAGTTGAGTGCTGAAAATACACAGTGGGTGGAGCTTAAGTCATGGTTGATGATGGCCCATAGAGAGCCTTTTCTGAGCTTCATGTTAATTTTGCCTCCTCCATGCCGACTTATTCAACAAAGATGGTAAATTATTCCCGACAACATCACTCGATACAAAACGGCCCTCCAATGGCCGAGGATATGTGGTAGACGGCGATCTTCTCATTCCCAAAAGGTGGAAAAGTCTCTCAATGCTAAGTGAGCTGTTAATTGGGCGCACATGCAATGCATTTAGAGGTTTCGGTCGAACTCCTATGCCAAGAACAGATTGAGGGAAGCAATGTTGTGCTAGAAAATCGTCTACCAAGTGCTATGGATTATCAACACGCCATCCCAAACTATTGTATCTAGCATGAATCGCCCCTTCTGCTCCCCACTAGAGACCATTGTGCATGTTTTTCTGGTGCCCCCCCACGCCCAAAATTATCGATACCATCTGCAAAAGTAGACACATGATCTCCACCATTCACCCCTCACATGGAAGGAAATCTTTTGGATAATCTAATAAATCAGCCCATTTTCCCATGTTTCTCAATGCATTGCACATTCGCTAGAGCATAACTTAGCCATATTTCAGAAATATCATTCTCTGACATAGCTATCTTTGAGAAATATCATTCTCCACCGATGTTGATTGATAACATTCTCATGTAGGTCCCTCAAGCTACAAAAACAAACCCTTCAATGTCGTCCCATGGAAGAAGAAGAAGAGATGGGTAGAAAGAATTAGTAGATGGCCACACAAATTATTTGTTCTAGATTTTGGTAAAATAGGCTTCTTCCTCGGCTTTTATCTAAGTCCAAGGACTTGATGCAAGGACAAGTAACGATTATATTTTCATGTCAGTGAAAAGTAAACCAGCTCCTCAAAGTCAAAAACTATCTTGGAACTCGCTGTTCGAGAGGTTTTCTCCTTGCCACTGTGTGCTTTTCCCATAGAATCTTCTCCTTTTGGCATTATCATTGCAATTTTCCTAACCTCGACTTGGTATTTTCTAAAGTGTTCACGTGTTTCAAAGAATTGTGATTCATTATCTTCCTCTTCCACATCTTGATTAGGCATGTTCTACTCAGACTTTGTAGCTTCCTCTTCCCTCGGAGAGGGGATGTCATCATGTTCTTGTAGGTGAAAAATAGTACAATCCTCTCCATTCACTTCTATTTGTGGTGGGAATGAAGCCCCTAGATGCTCTAAGAAAGGTTTGTCTGAATCAAAGGGAGTCTCCAAGAACAAATTGAGGGAAGCAATGTTGTGCTAGAAAATCGTCTACCAAGTGCTATGGATTATCAACACGCCATCCCAAACTATTGTATCTAGCATGAATCGCCCCTTCTACTCCCCACCCAAGACCATTGTGCATGTTTTCTGGTGCCCCCCATGCCCAAAATTATCGATACCATATGCAAAAGTAGACACATGATCGCCACCATTCACCCCTCACATGGAAGGAAATGTTTTGGATAATGCAATAAATCAACCCATTTTCCCATGTTTCTCAATGCATTGCACATTCGCTAGAGCATAACTTAGCTATATTTTAGAAATATCATTCTTTGACATAGCTATCTTTGAGAAATATCATTCTCCACCGATGTTGATTGATAACATTCTCATGTAGCCCCCTCAAGCTACAAAAACAAACCCTTCAGTGTTATCCCGTGGAAGAAGAAGAGGAGATGGGCAGAAAGAATTATTAGATGGCCACACAAATTATTTGTTCTAGATTTTGGTAAAATAGGCTTCTTCCTCAGCTTGTGTCTGAGTCCAAGGCCTTGATGCAAGGACAAGTAACAATTATATTTTCAGGTCAGTGAATAGTAAACCAGCTCCTGAAAGTCGAAAACTATCTTGGAACTTGCTGTTCGATAGGTTTTCTCCTTGCCATTGTGTGCTTTTCCCATAGAATCTTCTCCTTTTGGCATTATCATTGCAATTTTCCTACCCTTGACTTGGTATTTTCTAAAGTCTTCACGTGTTTCAAAGAATTGTGATTCACTATCTTCCTCTTCCACATCTTGATTAGGCATGTTCTACTCAAACTTTGAGCTTCCTCTTCTCTCGGAGAGGGTATGGCATCATGTTCTTGTAGGTGAGAAATAGTACAATCCTCTCCACTCACTTCTATTTGTGGTGGGAATGAAGCCTGTAGATGCTCTAAGAAAGGTTCGTCTAAATCAAAGGGAGTCTCCTGGACTATGGAACTATACTATGAGATGAACCCAAAGCGGGAATGAGTTGTGTTTGTCAGACATTGATCCAGAGGGATCATGAAATTGATCCATAGGGATCCTTCCATGTTTGTGAAGGACAAGGGCCAACTAGCCAAGGTCCCAAACTCGAGGGACACCCTAAGGTACTTGGTAGTAATGGGGATGATTGTTGCATGATGGGCACATGTTGACACTAGACCATTCTAGAACATTGTTATTTTTAGAGTACAAAAACATACACTTCTTCATGCAAGTCACCATTCAGAAATGCAGAGCTCAAAAACATACACTTCTTCATGCAAGTCACCATTCAGAAATGCAATTTTAATGTCCAACTGATGTACATTCCAACCATGATGGGCTGCAAGTGCACAAATGCTCCGAACAATAGTCATACGGCATGTAGGTGCAAAGGTCTCATCAAAATCAATGCCTCTTTCCTGTGCATAACCCTTTGCAACAAGCCTAGCCTTATACCTGTCAACTGTACCATCAGGTTTACGCTTCAGCTTGTATACCCACTTAGTGCCAATGGCCTTCTTGCCAGGACGCAAGTCACATAAAGACCAAGTACCATTCTTCATTATTGCACCATATTCAGATTGCATAGCAGCCATCCAATTTTTTGAATTTTGTGCTTCATTAAACGAAACAGGCTCATTCTCATCACAGAGACTAGACGCAGCCATAGCATAGCAATCTGATGCAAAGGAGGCACTATGAGAGCCTGAACGAGTACGATATGACAAAGGTGCATCTAATGCTCAATATCAGCTCTCTCATCAATAAGTGCATCATGTAAATCTGCATCAGAAATAGAATGATCTGCATCATCATATGAAACCTGCAAAGGCTGAGAAGTTGCCTCATTAGGACCAACACTAGACTGTCCACCTGTAAAAAGAGGCATCAAAGTATCATACATGTCTTTGGAGCTAACAGATGTCTCCTTAGTACATGAAAGCAACGACTGAATAACATCTTCCACAAAGACAACATCACGGCTAACCAGAATGCATTTACTCTGTGGATGATACAGACGATAACCTTTACTTTCAGAATTGTACCCAACAAAAATACATTTTACTGCCTTATTATCCAATTTTTTGCGATGTTGTTCAGGCACTAGTGCATATGCCGAACAACCAAAAACACGCAGATGTGCAACAGATGTCTTGCAGTCATGCCAAGCCTCATATGGAGTCATAGACTGCAGTGCTTTAGTGGGACACCTATTCAGTACATATGCTGCACACATGACAACCTCAAGCTAAAAACTATGAGGTAAAGCCTGACTCTTGACCATACACCTCGCCATCTCCACGAGAGACCTTTTCTTCCGTTCAGCAACTCCATTCTATTGAGGTGTATACGGCACTGTACACTGGTGTTTTATCCCACGTTCAGCTAGAAATGCATTAAAATTAGAAGACATATATTCCCCCCCTCGATCAGAACGGAGGGTGCCCATTTTACATGCTAATAGATTTTCAGCCAAAACCAAAAACTGTTTAAAGCACATGAACACTTTGGACTTTGCCTTGAGTGGATATACCCATGCATGCCTGGAAAAATCATCAATGAAAGTCACGAAGTAAAGGTAATTTCCAAAAGAGGGTGTCTGCATAGGACCACAGACATCACTATGTACAAGCTGCCATTTCTGTGTAGCCCGATCTGAACCATCTTTTGGAAAGGAGGAATGCTGCATTTTGCCCAAAATACAGCCTTCACAAACATGTTTTCCAGGTGCCTCAACTTTGGGTAAAGAGGACACCATTTCAGATTTCTGCAGGCATAGCAAACTAGCAAAATTCAGATGACCAAAGTGTGCATGCCAAAGCTTTGCATCTGACATAGCCTGAGAATCTTTTACTACACATGCCAAATCATTTTCAGATCTTTCATAGTCTATGAGCTTATATAGCCCACGACATAAAATGCCAGAAGCAATAATCACATCGCCATTTGACAGATCATGAACTGTACACCTGTCATCAACAAATTTCACAACCAAGCCAATCTTGGCTAATGCAGAAACTGATAACAGGTTCTTTTTCATCCTTGGCACAAATAAAGAACCTGACAAAGTGAAAGAACTACCATCAGTAGTAGTCAAAATTATCTTACCAACTCCCATAACAGGATAAAGAGGAGTTGTTGGCGCATGTAACAATATTCCCTGTAGGGGCAGGCTCGAACGAAGAGAAGAAACTGCGCTGCAAGGTAATATGTTTGGTCGCCCCACTGTCAAAATACCAAACATCTGAGTTTAGGGGGGGGAGGGCACAATGAATATGAATATGGTGATCATGAAAGTTGATGTCTACCCTTATGGAAAACAATGTTCACAGAGCATGTGGATGTGCGAGGCGAAATGGAATGGTAGGTTTTGCGTATGTTTTTGGTCACAATTGTCGTTTTGGAGCTCACATGCATATTATGGCTAACATGGGTGTAATGGTTGATGTTCGTAGTTGAATGAATGGTGTGAGTAAATTGCCGTGTCCCACTTTGTTTTGCAAAGGAACTCTTTTTTAGAGTTCCAATGGCTATGCTTCCTTTGTCCCTCTATGGTGTTACCTTGCCGAACCTCCATCTTTAAGTCTAATTGAAAGAAGCTGATGGATGTGGCACCAAGGGCTTTGGAGCAAGATGCATAGGATTCGGCAGGGAGGTCGGTGAATTGTGAGAGTGTTGAGTGGTGGTTAATTTGTGCCAAGGCAAATATCATGTAGATGAGCTGTGCCACACACTCCTTTCGCATGGATGAAATGGAACAGCCATGCATAATCTCAATCTCAATCTGTATAGAGCTAATGCCCCCAAAGGAAGGCAGAAACGCGTGTGCGCCATCGCTTGAACAAGTCTGCCTTTTCTTTTGGATAGAGACTAAGTCGAACAACCTAAATGGTGTTTTGAATGCGCATAGATTCTCAAGAGTCTCTCTCGTCGATCATGTTTGTTAAAAGAAAAGCCAACTTTGAAAGCCGATTAACCTATTAAATCGCAAAAGCTTGAAAGGCTCTCCGAGTACATGTGGAATCCGCAGCCTCGTAACCAACAAAATTGCAAAACAAAGTTTGGAAGGCTCCGACTATTAAGGGTTTGTGCTATACAGAAAACTGAATTATGTGTAGAAGGGATAGTCGTGTGCAGCTGTTCCATGAGTAGAGGGAGCTAAGAGGGTCATCGCATCAGCGTTTGTAGTCCAAGGGTTAGGATAATTGCCTTCCAAGCAATAGATCCGGGTTCGATTCCCGGCAAACGCAGATGCACGGTAGCGGGGTGTAGTGCGGTTATGAACGCTGGGAGCTTGATGTGGCATCCTCAAACCTCAAGAGCATCCAAATCTCGGTGACAAACGCTGGGAGCTTTGATGTGGCATCCTCAAACCTCAAGAGCATCATGAATCTCGGTGACAACCTCATCTTCACCTCTCCCGCACGGTTTCATCATCCACATCTTTTGTCTGGTTTTATGGAGTTCTGCATTTCCCCACTCGTTGCTTGGAACATTCACTTCTAAGAAGCATCACATGCACCATAGTAATGTAAAAAAAACCGAGAGCTCAAAACGAGTACCTGCGTTCACCCAATCCAAACTCATCATGAGGGATTGCATCATAACACCGCAGTCAAGTCTACATAACATATTGGAAAGTTTAGTTTAGTTACATGCTAGAACCGGTGAGCTAGACACACGCATCCTATAGCTTGAGATTGGTGAGCTTGACACCCCCCCTTATCGCATATTCATGCAAAAAGGACACCTACAGCTCTACGCAATCTATCCTTGCAAAGAAACATGTCACTAGAGAAACAAGAAACAAACTGTGTGTGGGATCATCCACCTCAGGATGTTCACACGTTCTATTCGATCTACACATCTGACACACAAACCAAGAATCTCAGGGCATAGACAAGGATGAGAGAGAGGGCAGAGACTATTATAGAGAATCATCCACCTCTCCAACATCTCACATATGTTTCATGATTCCCTATACAGATATTTGCGTGGATATACAGATTCGCCATTTCCTCATTCCTAATTGCTCGGCTTCTTGCTCCCAAAGCTAGGGTAGCATCAGCGTATACTTGACTCAAGCTGCCTTAAATCTTCAAGAATTAGCTTTTGTTTCTCTAGAGGAGGAGCAATCGAGGAAAAATTAGGTCCATTTACATGTGCTGCAACTCATTTGATTCTCGCCAGAAGGGCAAGGGTGAAAGTGGCCCTAGCAAGCACAAATTTGTGCATGTTGCACAATCAGAGATGGAAGAAAAAGATGAGAAGAAAGGGAATAAGTGGAAACAATGTTTTACGCATTGTAGGGCCAATGACCTGCTAACCTTGTGTGGAATGAAGGATGGAGTTTTACCATATGACCCACACTCTCCTCACTATTGTATGCACTATCAAGGCTCTATCACTAACGAGATCCTATTACCAATGTCGGAAAGTCTATACTTACCCCTTAGCAGAAAGAGAAGGCAATGAATGAAGGATTATGCTATGGGTGTCTAGGGCAGCACCTGTTCAACGACTATCCTCAGGAAAAGAAGATACCTGCCACCATAGTCATCAATCTCACTCAGGAAGGGAGTGATGATAATGACAAATTTTGAGATTCCCCATCAGTGCTTGAAGTAATTTGATGACGATGCACCATAGTGTGCTCTCCTTGTCGCAAGCTCCACACTGATATCCGTGGAGTAGAAATCCGAGCTCCTAAGGCCACACACGGTACTCTGCACAGAGACTGTAGAATATGCTAAAAAACACAGTACACAGGGAGCACGAAGATAGACTTTCATAGGTCTTACAAATGCAGTCAAACTTATAGTGTCTCGCTGACCAGTCCACTATATGTTTTATTAAAGAACATATACAAAGAAGTGTCCAGTGGCCATTTGGCCTTGCACATGGACACTGACGGTAATAGTCTCCCACTAAAGGCCAATATGGCCAAAGTAACTATGGGAGAAAAATAAAGAATGATATAGAATACTTGAGTGTAAGTATACAAACTATACCTCCCACCTAATGGGCATGTTACACAGTATACAAATGACTGTGTAAGATCATGAATCAAGTAACCCCCATCAAGTGACAATAGTGTCGAAAGCTATCTTGTGGTAGAGCTTTACTCAAAACATCTGCAACATTATCTCGAGTGTGAGCTTAATGCATTTATAGTTGAGTGCTAAAAATACACAATGGGTGGAGCTTAAGTCATGGCTAATGATGGCCCATAGAAAGCCTTTTCTGAGCTTCATGTTGATTTTTCCTGCTCCATGCCGACTTACTCAACAAAGATGGTACATTATTCCCGACAACATCACTCGATACAAAACGCCCCTCCAATGGTCGAGCGTATGTGGCAGATGGCAATCTTCTCATTCCCAAAAGCTGGAAAAGTCTCTCAATGCTAAGTGAGCTGTTTCTCACAGGAGAATGGAATAGTCAAACAAAAAGGAAAGGTTTGCGTACTAGATTCTCGGGATTTGAGAAGAAAAGTCATGCGTGATAACCATGATGTGCCTTGCCAAGGACATCCTGGTGTTGACAAGACAATACAACTTGTTGGACGAACATTTTGGTGGTCTAGATTAGCTAGAGATGTCCACACTTATGTTCAAAAATGCTTTATGTGTCGATTCAACAAAGCAAAAAGGGTAAAGACACTAGGTCTTTTGCATCCTTTATAGATTCCAGACCATAACTAGGACAATGTATCCATGAACTTCATAGTCAGATACCGTGGACCAAAGGAAGTAGGAAACTATCCTAGTTGTGGTAGATAGATTAAGCAAGATGGCTCATTTCATACCCATGCAGGAGATTATAGAAACTCCATAGGTAGTAGAGTTCTTTATCCAGCATGTCTTCAGATTGCATGGGTTACCAACATCCATAGTTTCATATAGGGATTTTAGATTCACAGGATACTTCTGGAAGTTTTTATTTGACAAAATAAAAGTGCCATTAAAGATGAGTAGTGGTGATCATCCTCAGACAGATGGTCAAACCAAGAGGGTCAACCAAATACTCGAGGACATGTTGAGGGCATATGTGTTTGAGAGACAGACCAATTGGGATAGTTATTTGCCACTAATTGAGTTTGCTTATAACAATAGGCCTCACAAGGTGACATATATGTCCTCTCCTTTTGAGATGAATTATGGCATGAATTCGAATGCTCCCAGTACCATAGGCATGTCAAAGAGATGTCCTAGTGCTTCGGAGTTCTTAGCAAACCTACAAGAAAAATTATAAATAGCTAAAGCCAAGATGTAGCAAGTTGCTGATACGGCTAAAGACTATTATGGGATCATCCACCTCAGGATGTTCACACGTTCTATTCGATCTACACATTTGACACACAAACCAAGAATCTCAGGGCATAGACAAGGATGAGAGAGAGGGTAGAGACTATTATAGAGAATCATCCACCTCTCCAACATCTCACATATGTTTCATGATTCCCTATACAGATATTTGCGTGGATATACAGATTCGCCATTTCCTCATTCCTAATTGCTCGGCTTCTTGCTCCCAAAGCTAGGGTAGCATCAGCATATACTTGACTCAAACTGCCTTAAATCTTCAAGAATTAGCTTTTGTTTCTCTAGAGGAGGAGCAATCGAGGAAAAATTAGGTCCATTTACATGTGCTGCATGTTGGGAATTGAACTCACAACGTCTCGGTTAGGAGTGCGATGGGCTAACCACTAACGAGATCCTATTACCAATGTCGGCACTATCCAATATTAGCTTAACAATCACGTTCATTGCTGATATGTGGGCAATACATGATCTCTCAATGATGGTAAAACAAAAAAAACCATTGAACCTAATACCACCTTAATAGTCACGCTTATTGATGATATGCGTACGCTACATGACCTATCTGCTTTTAATAGTATGCCAACACCTAAGACGGGCTACCCATATTCTCTCATTGAGGGAGTGGAGCATATCTATTTTGAGCTTAATGCATTTCTAGTTGAGTGCTGAAAATACACAGTGGGTGGAGCTTAAGTCATGGTTGATGATGGACCATAGAAAGCCTTTTCTGAGCTTCATGTTAATTTTGCCTCCTCCATGCCGACTTATTCAGCAAAGATGGTAAATTATTCCCGACAACATCACTCGATACAAAACGGCCCTCCAATGGTCGAGGATATGTGGTAGACGACGATCTTCTCATTCCCAAAAGGTGGAAAAGTCTCTCAATGCTAAGTGAGTTGTTAATTGGGCGCACATGCAATGCATTTAGATGTTTCGGTCAAACTCCTATGCCAAGAACAGATTGAGGGAAGCAATGTTGTGCTAGAAAATCGTCTACCAAGTGCTATGGTTTATCAACACGCCATCCCAAACTATTGTATCTAGCATGAATCGCCCCTTCTGCTCCCCACTAGAGACCATTGTGCATGTTTTTCTGGTGCCCCCCCACGCCCAAAATTATCGATACCATCTGCAAAAGTAGACACATGATCTCCACCATTCACCCCTCACATGGAAGGAAATCTTTTGGATAATCTAATAAATCAGCCCATTTTCCCATGTTTCTCAATGCATTGCGCATTCACTAGAGCATAACTTAGCTATATTTCAGAAATATCATTCTCTGACATAGCTATCTTTGAGAAATATCATTCTCCACCGATGTTGATTGATAACATTCTCATGTAGGTCCCTCAAGCTACAAAAACAAACCCTTCAATGTCGTCCCATGGAAGAAGAAGAAGAGATGGGTAGAAAGAATTAGTAGATGGCCACACAAATTATTTGCTCTAGATTTTGGTAAAATAGGCTTCTTCCTCGGCTTGTATCTAAGTCCAAGGCCTTGATGCAAGGACAAGTAACAATTATATTTTCATGTCAGTGAAAAGTAAACCAGCTCCTCAAAGTTGAAAACTATCTTGGAACTCGCTGTTCGAGAGGTTTTCTCCTTGCCACTGTGTGCTTTTCCATAGAATCTTCTCCTTTTGGCATTATCATTGCAATTTTCCTAACCTCGACTTGGTATTTTCTAAAGTGTTCACGTGTTTCAAAGAATTGTGATTCACTATCTTCCTCTTCCACATCTTGATTAGGCATGTTCTACTCCGACTTTGTAGCTTCCTCTTCCCTCGGAGAGGGGATGTCATCATGTTCTTGTGGGTGAAAAATAGTACAATCCTCTCCATTCACTTCTATTTGTGGTGGGAATGAAGCCCCTAGATGCTCTAAGAAAGGTTCGTCTGAATCAAAGGGAGTCTCCAAGAACAAATTGAGGGAAGCAATGTTGTGCTAGAAAATCGTCTACCAAGTGCTATGGATTATCAACAAGCCATCCCAAACTATTGTATCTAGCATGAATCGCCCCTTCTGCTCCTCACCCAAGACCATTGTGCATGTTTTTCTGGTGTCCCCCATGCCCAAAATTATCGATACCATCTGCAAAAGTTGACACATGATCGCCACCATTCACCCCTCACATCGAAGGAAATCTTTTGGATAATGCAATAAATCAACCCATTTTCCCATGTTTCTCATGCATTGCACATTCGCTAGAGCATAACTTAGCTATATTTCAGAAATATCATTCTTTGACATATCTATCTTTGAGAAATATCATTCTCCACCGATGTTGATTGATAACATTCTCATGTAGGCCCCTCAAGCTACAAAAACAAACCCTTCAGTGTCGTCCCATGGAAGAAGAAGAGGAGATGGGCAGAAAGAATTATTAGATGGCCACACAAATTATTTGTTCTAGATTTTGGTAAAATAGGCTTCTTCCTTGCTTGTGTCTGAGTCCAAGGCCTTGATGCAAGAACAAGTAACGATTATATTTTCAGGTCAGTGAATAGTAAACCAGCTCCTGAAAGTCAAAAACTATCTTGGAACTTGCTGTTCGATAGGTTTTCTCCTTGCCATTGTGTGCTTTTCCCATAGAATCTTCTCCTTTTGGCATTATCATTGCAATTTTCCTACCCTCGACTTGGTATTTCTAAAGTGTTCACCTGTTTCAAAGAATTGTGATTCACTGTCTTCCTCTTCCACATCTTGATTAGGCATGTTCTACTCAAACTTTGTAGCTTTGTCTTCCCTCGGAGAGGGGATGTCATCATGTTCTTGTAGGTGAAAAACAGTACAATCCTCTCCACTCACTTCTATTTGTGGTGGGAATGAAGCCCCTAGATGCTCTAAGAAAGGTTCGTCTGAATCAAAGGGAGTCTCCAAGACTATGGAACTATACTATGAGATGAACCCTCAGCGCGAATGAGTTGTGGTCATCTTGAAGACTTCTTCCATAGTAGTCCAATGCTAAGAACTTTTCAAACAAAGGATAGACAATTGACTCATAAATACTCAAGATCTAGACATCATAGCTTTCGGCATCACATCATTCAGCCATGTGTTTGTCATTGGTTGACATTTCGAATGTGGCCAAGATTCACGTCGAGTTGTATGTTCATGACTGAAGAACATAGGCATGTAAGCCGGATCTTTGATTGCTCTATTTAATGGTTTGTGCATGCCTTCTTTCTCTTTGTGCTTAATTATGGCTTCACACATGGTTTCTTTACAAAATGTCAAGTTAATGTCTTCTTGCATCTAGGAAGAACCTCTGAATGCACACTATGTATAGAGGCCATCTCTTCAACCTCGTGAAATGATTTGCATTGTAGTGGAGTGATGTCTTGAAAAGAGAAATCTTTTAGACTGATCTTTTTGGTTACACCTAAGTGTTGTACGTATATGGAATTAGATCCTAGCCTTGAACTACTTTGAGCTGTCTCTTGAAAGGCCTCCCTAAGATCATTTCATAATTTCTTACTTTTCTAAACTCACAAACAGTCATTGTGTACTCAAATTTAACTCTAGACATAGAGAGTACTATTTCTTCCAAAATTTCAAGAGAACGGTCTACATGTCCATCAACTAATTGGAATTTCATGCACATGGACCTCAAAAGCAAGGTTTCCCCATTTCTCCCAAATTTCTATAGTTTATATGGATACTCTTGCACTTGAAACTAATATTGCTTCTATCATGTAATCATTGTAGAGGATAGACAAACATGTGTTACCATTGTCCCCTTCACTATAATCTCCAACCTTATTCAATGAAATTTGTTTTATACATGAGATAGCTCGCATAAGTGGTGTCTAAGTTGGATGAATCTTGTTACTTCACTTGTTGGTCTAGACTCCCAAAAATGTAGCTTTAATTTTAGTGGCTCTTCTAAAGTGAGCATGAATGAAACTCTCATTTTTTTAAGCCTTGTACTATGCTTACTTCCTTTAATGCACCCTTTTCTCAATGTTGGCACTCTCTTGTATTCTATTCTAGCTTCATACCCCCTTATGTAGATAGGAAAGTGTGTAGACTAAAGATAGGAATACTATAGGAAAAGGGCCAACTCATCTTAGCCCATGAGGATCTTTGGTCCTTGGAGCCTATGCCCCTACGACCATCCTAGTAGACTAGAGCTATCTCTATGGTGTGTGCCAAAGAGTGAAACCTCTCCTTTCTCACTAATGGTCAAAATATTTCTCAAAGTCCCAAGCCAAATTTGTGGACTTGGAGAAACTTTGGGATAGAGTCTGATACTATAAGAAGTACTTTCCTATACTTTTCTGCATAGTCCTAGATTATCTGGTTTTTTTGAATGATGAAAAACTAGGTATCTAGTGCTGTGGACCTCTCATCTGGTGGTATGAAATTATAATAAGACAAGATCTCTAATTGTTCCCAAGTAGTGGGTTCTTTCTTATCTTCTTCAATGTTACACCACCACGTATAGACAACATCCATGAGGTTATAAGTTTTCTAATGTATCTTATGCCTATCATCCATGATAGGGCATAAGCAAAAGCACTTCTCCCAATTGTTGAGCAATTGCTCAATAGCGGCAGTAGTACATACACTTGAGGAGCCATGATATCATGGCGGTTTCAGATCATTAAACTACCATTTGGCTTCTCTCACTAGGATGCCCTACGCAGAGATTTTAAACAATGGCACTGAAAGCTAGCAAATAGAACAACAAAATCAACAAACACTATTAGTGTGCTCTCTACTTTTATGCATCAAACAACAATGCATGCAAATTCTAACATGTTTGGCAACATTTCAGTAGTAAAACAATAATCTAAAAAAAATTAACCAAGTGCTCTACATGCACTTAAAGACAAGTGTGCTAGCAAGTACACAATAAACAACAAAAATACTGAAAGGGCACTACACTCCTTATACAATAATCGACATGCTTGTAGCATGGATAAATTTCATAAGAACAGTAGAGAGAAGAGAAGAGAGTTTTCTCTTCTCCTGAAGTTGATGAATGCTCTCTGTACCTGCTCTGTATAAAGACACATCCACCTTTGTTAGCACGATATATGGGATTGATTCTCTCACTCTGCATGTCTCTCAGAAATCTTTATTGCCAATTTTTCGAAGTCGTTGTTTCTTGCCATAGCCCAGAGTTCATCTATTGAGCTAAGTGAACCCACTTATCTATACTAAATTGGCCATATCTTGCGCATCCAAGATCCAAATTTGGAGATTTTTCTCGTTAAGCATATCCCTCTCAAAGTTCTTTCCAAAGAGTGGCTGCAATGCACTTTTTGGATTTAGTCTCAATTCACTTCAAAGCTTGGAATTTTCTCTTTCATTGTCAACGACCCTCTTTGGAGCATAGTTTGAAGCACTGACTATTGGAAGAGTTTTGGCAAGCTATTCCGAGAGAGGGTGGACCATCTTCAACACCTACACACACTTGCAAATTATCTTTTGAACCTCCAAATAAGTCTCTTCTCCATTAATATGCACTGTTGGTTTCTTTTTGCATCATATTGCATATAGGACATGCAATTTTGCATAGTATCTACAATATACACATAGTTAAGACGTGGACTTGTATGGTACGATGCATGTATTCTTCTTTGTAGGGACATGTAAGTATTTTCTTGCAGGTTAGCGAGGAAAGAAATATAAATTTGTGTAGGTGTGTAATTCTCTTCAGTCTATTTGTAGTTAGATTATGCCTATTGGCACCGTTATTGCGGAAATTGTTTGAAGATTTCTTGGTATAATATTTTCCAGTTTTCAAAATTGGGTCATTATGCTACCAAAATTTCTAGAAGTTTAGTATGCATATGCATTAAAGTATACCAAACATACTAAAATTTTTTTGTTTCTTAATTTTTTCGTTGAGCAAAGGCTTGTGATTTGTTTCTTTTCCACTACCACTTAGTTATTTAGGTGTAAATAGATCGTACTATTTGAAAATCACAAATACAAAATCTACAAATCAGAAAATCAAAAACAAATTGACCATAACCTAGTATGGACTCAAAACCATCATCCTCTTCTAGAACAAATACACTCATGGAAGAGCAACCCGCAAATCCTATGCAGACCATGAGTAATTCAATTACCATTGATAACACACTCCACGATATCTTGGAACACGTGCATGGTTCCAAGAAAGAGGGAGTTGTGGGAGAGCATAATTTGCCAGGGATGGACATAGATGCTCCAGATGAGTCTCCAGCTCTAGAATTCCCTAGAGATAGCATTCTATTCAGAGAGGCCAGATGGCAGCTTAAGGATCTTAAGCCGCCAAGATATCATGGTTCGACTAGTGCTACAACTATTGATGTTCTTGAGTAGTGGCTCAACAAGTGGGAATAGTGTTTTTGCTTGTGTCATGTCATGGATGATAGACACAAGGTTCAGCAGGCCATGTATAACCTTATGGACGTTTCCCATAGGTGGTGACATAAGATCGAACAAGATAAGAAAGAGCCCAAGACTTGGGATCAATTCAAGATCTTGTTCTATAATAATGTTGTATTTCCTGATGAGAGGTCTAGAGCGCTAGACACCTTTTTCTTCATCACTCAAAAGAATCAGATAGTTTAGGACTACATGGATAAGTACAGAGAGTTACTTCTCAATGTGCTTGATACTATTCCAAACTTTCTCTAGGTTCACAAGTTTATCTTGGGACTTAGGGAAACTATTTCTTGGTGAGGAAGGAGAGATATCAGTGCTTGGCACAGGCCATGGAGATGGGTTTAGTCTATGAGGATGGACATAGGGGCACAGGCTTCTAGGGTCAGAGGTCCTCATGGCCTAAGATCAATCGATCCTTCCACACATGTACTCCTGGTTTGATCAGTGCACATCCTTCTCGAGAGGCTAAGCAAGTGCATATGATCAAGAAAGTCATAGGAGGTAAGAGAAAAGTGTCTGTTTTGGCTTAGAGGGCTTATAATAATTCTATACTTACCCCTCAACAAAAAGAGAAGGCAATAAAAGAAGGAATATGCTATGGGTGTCTAGGGCAACACCTATTCAAGGACTATCCTAAGAAAAAGAAGATAGCCGCCACCATATTCATAAATCCCACTCAGGAAGGGAGTGATGATAATGAGGAATTTGGAGATTCCTCATCATTGCTATCATTTTCCATAGTGGCTATGATGGTCACAAAGAAGGTCCCAATTGTGCGAGACGATGTGCTTTCGCCAATGGCACAAAAAGAATATTAGTTTCCCAACATAGAACTCATTGTCATGAGGGGACTCATGGCAAGAAAACATGTCAAGGTACTCTTTGACACTAGGTCGACACCTAATGTCATTAGTTCTTGACTAGTCAAGTGTTTACATCTAGAGACTATGTAGTCAGAGTATGCCTACACAATAGAGTTAGACATGTTGATCTACCTATTCAGATCCGATCCTATGAGGATATATTGGATTTTGAGATAGCGAGACTAGCACGTTTTGATGTAGTCCTTAGTAAGAAGTGGCATGCGAGGAAGAGACTAGTCATTGACTTTCCTTTGCATGTTTATCAGTTTGAGCATGAGGGGAGACGACTACTGATCCATGGAGAACCACATCTCCAACATATGAGATTGGTAAATGCTTTCAAGTTGCTTAAGATTGATTGAATATAGAGCATAGAATCAAATTGGTATTGGAAGCGAGTCCGACTGCTCGCCCACCATTTCAAATGAGTTTGCAAGAGGAAAATCAAGTCCGCAAGGTCATGGATGAGTACCTATAGAAAGGGCTGATTAGTCCTAGCTATTCACCCTTTGCAGCACCAGTTATTCTTGTGAAGAAGAAAGAGAGATCTTATAGGATGTGCATCGACTATCGACCACTCAATAAGATTACTATCTGACACAGATATCCCATGCCTAGGATTGATGATCTTTTAGATTCTCTAGGTGGAGCCATTGTATTTAGTAAGATCAATTGAACTCCTATGCCAAGAACAACCTAAGGGAAGCAATGTTGTGCTTGAAAATCATCTATCGAGTGCTATGGATTATCAACACGCCATCCCAAACTATTGTATCTAGCATGAATCGCCCCTTCTGCTCCCCACCAAAGACCATTGTGCATGCTTTTATGGTGCCCCCATGCCCAAAATTATCGATACCATTTGCAAAAGTAAACACATGATCTCCACCATGCACCCTTCACATGGAAGGAAATCTTTTGGATAATGTAATAATCAGCCCATTTTCCCATGTTTCTTAATGCACTACACATTCGCTAGAGTTAAACTTAGCTATATTTCAAAAATATAATTCTCCGCTAGAGTATAACTTAGCTATCTTTGAGAAATATCATTCTCCTCTGATGTTGATTGATAACATTCTCATGTAGGCCCTCAAGCTACAAAAACAACTCCTTTAATGTCATCCCATGGAGGAAGAAGAGGAGATGGGTAGAAAAAATTATTAGATGGCCACACAAATTATTTGTTCTAGATTTTGGTAAAGTAGGCTTCTTCCTTGGCTTGTGTCTCAGTCCAATGCGTTGATGCAAGGACAAGTAATGATTATATTTTCATGTGAGGGAAAACTAAACCAACTCTTGAAAGTCGAAAACTATCTTTGAACTCACTGTTGGAGAGGTTGGTTCCTTGCCATCATATGCTTCTCCCATAGAAGCTTCTCCTTTTGGCATTATCATTGCAAGTTTCCTATCCTTGGCTTGGTATTTTCTAAAGTGTTCATGTGTTTCAAATTTTGATTCACTATCTTCCTCTTCCACATCTCCATTAGGCATTGTTGGTGCAGGGAAATCAACAATTGAAGTTTTAATGAAGTATTGGAAGTCAAAGACTGAAGAAAAATTCAAGTTATGAAGCATGAAGGAAGTGCATATCCAGAAGATGAAGATGTGTACACATATGTACATTAGTTCAGAGATAGTTCACTTATACTTTTGTATAGTCAGGAAGTTTGTAAATATTTGCCTATATATACAAGGAAAAATGTCAAGGCAAATATGAGAGAGTGTAGAATACAAGAATTCAGAAGAATTAGAAGTGATTACACTCTTGAGAAGTGTGAAGATTAGCTCTCTCATCCAGATGTAAAAATTCTCTAGTAATGAAGAAAAATTGTGCCCGATGTTTCTGTGTATTCTCTTTCTGTGCTTCATCATTTCAAGAATCCTTTTGTAGAAGTCTAATTCCATAGTTAATGAGTCTATGGTTAAAGTTTGAGAGCCTAATTGTAAACAGGCTGTGAGAATTATGAGTAGGAACATTCATATGTGAAGAAGTGTTCACTGTTTTTTGAAACAGGCACAAAATTTGATGTTAATGTTTTGGTCAATTCTCCTTCTACAATGTAAATTTTTGAGCAAGCAAGCACTCAATCTTTAAGTTGGAAGGTAAGCTACCTATGGCTTAAAGCATTTGCATAAATGGTTTCTAGATTGAGAGAACCAAGTGTTAGAAGTTATAGGTGTCTGAATCGACTTCTTAGAAGAACAATTTTAGAAATAAGTGACTTGTTAAGTTCATATCTCAAGATCTAGTGAGTCTTTTGAAATGATTTAACTTGAAGAAGGTGCAAAAACTATAGACAACACCTTGTGCAAAGTTTTATAAAAAACTTGACACATTTGATAAGTCAATGAGAGAGATATGTGTAGCAGACTTTTTGTAGAATCATCTTCTTCACAGTTTATCCAGAATCTTTATAATTGATCATTAATCCTCCAAATTGGTGAAGGTTTTGAGTTACTCTTGATATAGAGGTGCTCTAACTTCAAGAGTAGCTCGTTCTTTTGGAGATTAACCCTCTCCATCAGTGGTATCAGAGCAGGAAGCATCAAAATTGAAGAAAGGAGGACCCCGATTGCTGCATCTGTAAAGAATTCAACATCTGGAGATTCAAAAGGTGAAAGCTTGAGAGCAAAGCTTGAGAGCAAAGCTTGAGAAGGGGGCCATACAACATCAAGGAAGACAAAAGGAGTATCATTTGAAGTAAAGGTACATCTATTACTCATAAAGTTTGAAGAATTCAATACACAGGTGAAGAAAGGATGGGAGATTCTCTTTAGATAGAGAAGTTGGATAGAGAGAACTATCCAACATGGTCAATGAGGATGGAAGCTCATATTATGAGCAAAGACTTCATAAGTTATATCACAGGTGAAGAAGAAAAGCCTCAGTTCAGAGATCGTAGTGTTTCGACTAGGGAAGAATTATGAGATTTGAAGACTTGGATGAAGAAAGATGCTCAAAGCCAGGAGCATTATCTACGTGGAAGTTAATGATTACTTGCTACCTCACATTAGAGGTCTTGAAAGTGCAAGTGATATATGGAATGCTTTGGAGGAGCATTTCCAAAACACCACAAAATCAAGGAAGGCATCTTTGTGGGCAGAGTTTACTACATTCAAGAAGAAGACCTCTCAATCCATCTCAGACTATGTAACAAGGATGAAGGACATTGCAGATGCATTAGGAGCAGTTGATGAAGATATTGAGGAGGATAAATTGGTAAGGCAAATCCTCACAGGTTTGAGAGGTGATGGCAAATGGAAGTCATTCATTTTGTCTATTGAATTATCACTTGATCATTTTACTCGTGACTTAAATCAGTTGCTAGGACATATGTTAACCTTTGAGTAGGATGTCGAAGGTGAAGGTGATAAAAGTACAGGTCATGCAATGTATTCAAAGGATAATAAGAAGAATATCAAAGGGAAGCAACAAGCAAATGAAGATGAAGGTACAACTAGCCAAGCCAACTTTCTAAGAGGAAGAGGGGGTGGCAAAGGTAGAGGAAGAGGCAGGAGTAATAAAGATGGAGTTAAAGCTTGCTAGATTTGTGGTAAGACAAATCACTTAGCTAATGATTGTTGGCATAATACTCAGAGTAATGGTGGATATAATCAGAACTTTAATTCAAGAGGAAGAGGTGGCAAAAATCAAAGAGGTAATTTCAAAGGTAGAGGTAGTAGAGGTTACTTTGGAAGAAATGCAGGTAGAGGATTTCAAAGTCAAGAATACAATAATACCTACTACAATTATGCTTCAGATCAGAAGGAGGATTCAACATTGATAATGAATGCAACTTGTGAAAGGCAAAGTGAAGACCAAAGAGTCTTCTACATTGACTCAGGGTGTAGCAATCATGTGAGTGGCAACATAGCTTTGATGACTGATTTGGAGAATAAGATAACTAATCATGTTGTTCAAACAGGTGACAATACAAAGCATAATGTGAAGTCAATTGGAACAGTGAAGGCTAAGGATGGAAGTACTCTCTTGAGTAAGGTTTTGTATGTTTCTACAATTCCTAAGAATCTGATAAGTGCATGCCAAATTGTTGAAAAAGGTTATGAAGTTAGGTTCACTAATGAAGGAGTGTTTGTGGAAGACCCGAGCAATGGGTATAAACAAATTGTTTCAGGGAAGAAAGAAGGAAGATTTTTCACATTGAAGATCCAAGGTAAGGTTGGTCATGCTTTGTTCACTTATGGAGGACATAAGATCTCTGAGTTAGATCTTTGGCACAAGAGGCTTGGACATTTCAATGAAAGAGGTATCAAAGATATGGTTAATAATGGTTCAGTGCTTGGATTGCCTAATGTTGTAGGTCAACATATGACATACAGATGTGAGGCATGTCAATTAGGTAAGGCTCATAAGCAATCTTATTCCAAGAATGGTTTTATGTATTCACAAAAGCTTGAATTGGTACACACAGATGTGTGGGGACCATCAAAGGATTTCAATATCAACCATTCAAGGTATTATGTGATTTATGTTGATGATGCTACTAGATAGATCACTATCTATGCGATCAAAGATAAGTCAGAGGTATTCAATACATTCAAACATTATCATGTGTATGCAGAAAGAATTACATGTCATAAGTTGAAGAGACTAAGGTTAGATGGAGGGGGAGAGTATTTCTCTAATGAGTTCAGTGATTACTTGTGGAATGCACGTATAAAAAGGGAAATTACTTGCAGGTACTCTCCTCAACAAAATGGTGTAGCAGGAAGGAGGAATAGAACTCTTGTTGAGTTTGCAAGATCCATGATGAAGGAGAAAAAATGCCCAAATTACTTGTGGGCTGAGGCTGTAAACACAGCTACTTATTTGGTCAATAGATTACCATGTAAAGCTTTGCAGGGTATGACACCATATGAGGCATGGTGGGGTAAGAGACCTACTTTAGATCATTGCAAAGTATTTGGATGTTTGGCATATGCATATGTGCCATCTCAATTAAGGCACAAATTGGAACCTAAAGCTGAAAAGTATGTATTTATTGGATATGATGATAAGCAAATGGGATATAGGTTGTGGAGTCCATCCACAAAACAATTCCTTGTATCAAAGGATGTTACATTTGATGAGCAAGGTACTTGGTATGCAGGTACAATCAATATTTATGCAGGTGATGAAGAAATTGTGAATCAAAAGAAAGGTAAATCAAAGATTCAGATATTGGATGAAGAGGAGAACAATGAAGTACAGGTTGAAGTTGAAGAAGTGCCAAGATTTGATCTAGAATGTGATGAACCAGAAACCTCAAGGAGTGGAGAACTCAGAAGGTCAACAAGACAAAAATGGCAGCCTAGAAGGTATAGCTATGACACTTCTTTTTTGGCTACCAAAGATTATGCTTATATGGTAAAGGCAGATGAAGACCCTTCTACATATGAAGAGACAAAAGGTAAGGAAAATTGGGAGAAAGCTATGCAGGAAGAATATGATGCATTGATGGAGAATCAGACATGGGATTTGATTCCTAAACCAAATAGTCAGAAGATCATTGGATGCAAATGGGTCTACAAGACAAAGAGGTATGCAGATGGAAGTGTGTCTAGGTATAAAGCTAGACTTGTTGTGAAAGGTTTTGCTCAGACATATGGTATAGATTATGCTGAGACCTATAGTCCTATGGCAAAGATGACAACCATCAGGACACTCATAGCTATTGCTGCATGTAAAGGTTGGAAATTATCTCAATTAGATGTGAAGAATGCTTTTCTAAATGGTTATATTTCAGATGATGTTTTCATGGAGCAACCACAAGGATTCAGAGATGAAAGGTATCCAGATCATGTATGCAAGCTCAAGAGAGCTTTGTATGGCTTGAAGCAGGCTCCAAGGGCATGTAATTATAGACTTGTGAAGTTCTTAAAAGAACTTGGGTTTCAAGTATCTAAAGCAGATAGTAAGTTGCTTGTTAAAGCAAGTGAAGATGGGCTCATTTACATGTGCATATATGTTGATGATATAATTCTTATAGGTACAGATGAGAAAGGCATTCAAAGTTTAAAGAAGCAAATGGAGAAAGAGTTTAAAATCAGTGATTTGGGAGACTTGTCATATTTTTTGGGCATGGAGATCTCATACACTCAACATGGAGTGTATATAACTCAAGAAAGGTATTTGAAAAACTTGTTGATCAAGTTTAAGATGAATAATTGCAAGGTAGCACCTACTCCAATGGAGGTGAATCACAAATTGAGCAGATATGGAGGAGAAGAGTTCAAGGACATGAAGCTATTTCAAAGTCTGGTTGGTAGTCTGATCTATGCTACTTTAACTAGGCCTGACTTGTCATATGCAGTGGGAGTATTGTCTCAATTCATGCATTGTCCTAGGAAAGAACATTGGATTGCAGGACAAAGAGTGTTGAGGTACATTAAGGGTACACTCAAAGAAGGTTTGTATTATGATTTTACATCAGATACAAACATCAAGATCTATAGTGATACAGATTGGGCAGGTAATCCTGATGATAGGAGATCAACTTATGGATAATTGTGTTATGTGGGAGATAAGTTAATTTCTTGGTGTTCAAACAAGCAACACACAGTTGCTTTATCATCTACAGAGGCTAAGTACAAAGGTATGGTGGAAGTTGCAAAGGAAGTGATATGGCTAAAGACTCTTATGAAGAGTTTTGACATCATACAGAGTACACCCACTATTCATGGAGATAACATGAGTTCATTGTATTTAGCTGCTAATCCTGTTTTTCATGCCACGACTAAACACATTGAGATTCAATATCACTTTCTAAGAGAGAAGGTGATGGATAAAGAGATTGAAGTCATACATACTTCAACAAAAGATCAGATAGCTGATATGCTAACCAAAAGCTTGGATGGACCAAAGCTACAGAGGTTCAAAGACATGGCAGGCATAAAGAAGATGGAGAAAACCTCAATTGATGATTGAGGGGGAGCTGTTGGTGCAGGGCAATCAACAATTGAAGTTTTAATGAAGTATTGGAAGTCAAAGACTGAAGAAAAATTAAAGTTATGAAGCATGAAGGAAGTGCATATCGAGAAGATGAAGATGTGTACACATATGTACATTAGTTCAGAGATAGTTCACTTATACTTTTGTATAGTCAGGAAGTTTGTAAATATTTGCCTATATATACAAGGAAAAATGTCGGGGAAAATATGAGAGTGTAGAATACAAGAATTCAGAAGAATTAGAAGTGATTAGACTCTTGAGAGGTGTGAAGACTAGCTCTCTCATCCAGATGTAAAAATTCTCTAGTAATGAAGAAAAATTGCGCCCGATGTTTCTATGTATTCTCTTTCTATGCTTGATCATTTCAAGAATCCTTTTGTAGAAGTCTAATTCCGTAGTTAATGAGTCTATGGTTAAAGTTTGAGAGCCTAATTGTAAACAGCCTGTGAGAATTATGAGTAGGAACATTCATATGTGAAGAAGTGTTCACTGTTTTTTGAAACAAGCGCAAAATTTGATGTTAATGTTTTGGTCAGTTCTCCTTCCACAGTGTAAAGTTTTGAGCAAGCAAGACTCAATTTTTAAGTTGGAAGGTAAGCTACCTATGGCTAAAAGGATTTGCATATACGGGTTCTAGATTGAGAGAACCAAGTGTTAGAAGTTACAGGTGTCTGAATCGACTTCTCAGAAGAACAATTTTAGACATAAGTGACTTGTTAAGTTCATTTCTCAAGATCTACTGAGTCTTTTGAAATGTAACTTGGAGAAGGTGCACAAACTATAGGCGACACCTTGTGCAAAGTTTTATAAAAAACTTTACACATTTGATAAGTCAATGAGAGAGATATGTGCAGCAAACTTTCTATAGAATCATCTTCTTCACAATTTATCCAAAATCTTTTTAATTGATTATTAATCCTCCAAATTGGTGAAGGTTTTGAGTTACTCTTGATATAGAGGTGCTCTAACTTCAAGAGTAGCTTGTTCTTTTGGAGATTAACCCTCTTTATCAGGCATGTTCTCCTTAGATTTTGTAGCTTCCTCTTCCCTATGGGAGGGGATGTTATCATTTTCTTGTAGGTGAAAAATAGTACAATCCTCTCTGCTGGCTTCTATTTTTGGTGGGAATGAAGTCCCTAGATGATTTAGCTTTGTCTCAATCAAAGGGAGTCTCCAACACTATGGAACTATACTATGAGATGAACCCAAAGCACGAATGAGTTGTCTTTGTCAGACATTGATCATGGATCATGAAATTGGTCCATAGGAATCATTCCATGTGTGTGAAGGACAAGTGCTAGCTAGCGAAGGTCCCAAGCTCAGGGGATACCCTAAGGTACTTGTTGGAGATTCACTCACTAATTAGACATAAAGACATGAAGACATATGAAGGATAAAGAAAGACAAAGAAAAGCAGAAACAAAGCATTCAGAAAAATCAAAGCCTTAGTGAAGGGACAAATTCACGACTCTAATGTAGTTCATAGAAACTTCCAGAATTATGAGTTTTGAGTCTCGGATCAAAAATTTATATAAGAGAGTTGAGAGATTGTTTAGATAAGAGGAAGAATATAGATGTATGTGTAGTAGACACAAGAGTGCATATATAGAGATGAATAATAGAACTTGAACAGCCAGGTATTCATCTGAGAGAGATGGTAAGGAGAAACTACTCAACATTAGCAGAGTTTTCCATGGCTATGAGCAAAGGAAGGCCAAGCCATTTTGTACACATCTTCTCTAATAGAAAACACATACTTATGTGGAAAGTTTGAGCACATTTTCCTTGTGTGAAGAAATCTAAGTGATTTCATGTTACAGTGAAAGTTAGTTAACAGTTATAGTTTTCTCAGTACATGATTTACGGTACTTTTGTAAGTTAGATCTCTCAGTACAGTGTAAAGGTTTTCATAAGTGATAGCTCATTTTGAAGCTAGTAGTCTCAACTACAAACTGATCAAAAGAATTTTGTGAAACGGGACATGTACACATGGTACAATGTCTGACCGTAAAGACATCCAGAACTGGTGAAGTTTTTCCTCAAACTTTAGATAAAGTTCATTCACTAAAGGAAGCTCAGGTATTACTTTGATACTTCAATTACAATCATTTGAAGTAACTACAAACAGAATTGCAGTTGATTTTGATAACATTCCGATAAAATTACAGTGAGATTATGGTGACATTCCGGTAACAGTCCGGTGATATTCTGGTGAGTCTAAACCACAATTTTGACACGTCTGAGTGACGGAAAGAATATCTAACAGTAAGCTAATGAAAAATTGTAAAGTCTGAAGTAAATCAGTTCAGAATTAAAGTCTGAAGGAAAGGTGAAGTTTCTGTAAAGTGAATTCTCAGAATTTACTAAATAGAGTAGTAAATTTTTCAGGTTGCTAAGCTACTGATGATTATAGAGGTGTTCTAACATCACTTTAGCTTAGTTATTGAGGCATGGCAAATTCTGCAGCTTAGTGTCAAGCTTTTGCCACGTCAACAATTGGTATCAGAGCAGAAAAGGTTTTGAAGAGAAGAAAAGGTTCTCAAAGAGCAAACGGAAGTAAATATACAAGAAAATTCAAAGAATTCTTCACAAGAAAGGTGAAATTGAGGAGATCAACAACAAACGGCATCAGAGAAGCATTCCAAAGTCATTCTCAAGGGTAAAGGTTTATAAAAGGTAAAATTCTTTAACGTTATACTCACTGGCAGTAACAAAAACAAGAAGATTATGGCAGATCACATTTCTATTGACAAATTGGACAGAGATAACTATCCCGCATGGGTAATGCGAATGGAAGACTTACTTATGAGTAAGGACTTAATGATATATGTGGAAGGAGAAGAAAAGAAGCCTACTTCTGGAGACGATAGTCAACCGAAGAAAGAAGAGTTAGAAGCCTTGAAGCTGTGGCAGAAGAAAGATGCAACGACAAGAGCTTATATCTACAATACTATTACAGATCATCTATTACCACATATTAGAGGTCTGGAGAAAGTGGAAGACATATGGAGTGCATTGTAAGATCATTTTCAAAACACTACCAAAGCTAGGAAGGCTAGCTTATGGACAGAATTTACAACATTCAAGAAAAAGCAAACCCAAAGCATTAGTGATTATGTCACTAAAATGAAGGACTTGGCAGACAGTCTTGGATCTATTGATGAGGATATCGAAGATCACAAGTTAATAGCGCAAGTGCTTGCAGGATTGAGAGGAGATGAAAGGTGGAAACCTTTCGTACTCTCAATTGAGCTTTCATTAAATCATTTTGTACTAGTTTTAAATCAGTTGCTTGGACTAATGCTAACATTTGAGAAAGATTTGAAGATAGATGGAGATAAAGGACATAGTTCTGCTATGTACACAAAGAGTAAGAAGAAAGGTGACAAAGGAAAAGAAAAAGATGAAGAAGAGATGACTACTCAAGCAAATTATGCAAGAGGAAGAGGTAATTTCAGAAGTAAAAGTAGAGGTAATACAAAAGGAAGAGGTAATCAAAATAACAACAAGAAGTCTTGTTGGATATGTGGATTAAGCAGTCATTTGGCTCATGATTGCTGGCATAATTCTCAAGGATCAAGTCAGAATAAGAATAACAATAGCAGAGGCAGAAGCGAAAGATATCAAAGAGGAAGACAAAGCCAAAGAGGCGGATATGGTAGAGGTGGAGCAAGAAGTTGGAGACAGAATCAACCTCACAACACTACCCACTACAACAATGCAAATGATACACAGAATGACAATCATACGACGTTGATGATGAATTCGATAAGCGTGTCAGAGAATGAAGATCTCAAGGTATTCTATATTGACTCTGGTTGTTCAAATCATTTGTCAGGAAATATAGAATTGTTATCAGAATTGGAAGGAGGTATTTTAAATCATACAGTACAAAAAGGTGATAACACAAAACATAATGTGCGGTCAATTGGAAAAGTAAAGTGTAAGAATGGAGCCGACCTACTAACAAATGTTTTGTATGTTCCAACAATCCCAAAGAATCTCATCAGCATGGGACAGATAGTAGAAAAATGTTTTCAAGTCAGGTTTACAAATGAAGGAGTATTTGTCGAAGATCCAGAGAATGGATACAATCAAATTGTCTATGGTAAAAAGGAAGGTAGACTGTTTATTCTTAAAGTACAAGGGAATGTTGGTCAAGCTTTGATCACACATGGTGATAAAGCATTTACAAAATTAGACATCTGGCATAAGAGGTTAGGACACTTTAATGAAAAAGGAATCAAAACTATGGTGGAAAAACAATCTGTATGAGGATTACCAAATATGAAAAATCAACATATGATTCACAAATGTGAAGCCTGTCAAATGGGAAAAGCACACAGGTTACCATTTCAGAAGAATGGTTACAAACACAATGGTCTGCTAGAACTCATACATACAGATGTATGGGGGCCAACAAAAGAAGGATCTATCAGAGGCTCAAGGTATTATGCTCTTTTTATTGATGATGCAACAAGATGGATAACTCTTTATGTTTTGAAAGAGAAATCAGAAGTGTTTGGAGCTTTCAAGCATTTTCATGCATATGTTGAAAGACTTACAGGACAAAAACTCAAAAGACTAAGGTCTGATGGAGGAGGAGAATATTTTTCTCAAGAACTCAATGATTATCTGTGGAATGCAGGTATCAAAAGAGAAATAACTTGCAAGTATACACCGCAACAAAATGGAGTAGCAGAAAGGAGAAATCTAACTCTAGTTGAGTTTGCCAGAGCAATGTTAAAGGAGAAGAATTGTCCAAACTATCTTTGGGCTAAGGCTGTAAATACAACCACATATCTGGTAAACAGATAACCATGTGCAGCTTTAAATGGAATGACCCTTTATGAAGCTTGGTGGGGTAAGAAACCAACACTTGATCATTGCAAAGTGTTTGGATCAGTAGCTTATGCTTATGTGCCATCACAACTTAGACATAAGCTTGAACCAAAAGCTGAAAAATACGTGTTCATCGGATATGATGAAAAGCAGATGGGTTATAGACTATGGAGTCCTCTAATCAAACAGTTTATTGTTTCCAGAGATGTGACATTTGATAAGGAGAAGAGCTGGTATGCAGATAAAGAGCATAATGATGAAACAATTGAAGAAGAGATAAGAAGAAATGGAAAAGGTAAATCACATATGAAGGTAAATGGAGATGAAGATCATATACAGGCAAGTACATCCAGGTATGGACCAGTTATGAGAAATGAAGATGCACCGAGATTTGATGAAGAAGTGTATTCAGATACACATGAAGAGTATAAGCCAAGAAGGTCAAACAGAGTAAGGAAACAACCAATAAGGTATTCCTATGATACTTCTTATTTGACTCAGAAAAACTATGCTTACTTAGTAAAGGAGGATGAAGAACCTCAGAATTATAGTGAAGCAAAAGGTAAGGAAAAATGGGAAGAAGCAATGAAGGAAGATTTCAATGCACTTGAGGAGAACAAGACTTGGGAACTTGTTCCAAAACAAAATGGTAAGAAAGTGATTGGAAATAAATGGGTTTACAAAGTTAAGAAGCTTGCAGATGGAAGAATAGCCAGATACAAAGCTAGACTGGTAGTCAAAGGCTATGCTCAGACGCATGGCATAGATTATGATGAGACATTTAGTCCGGTGGCAAAGATGTCAACTATAAGGACAATGATTGCTATAGCAGCATCAAAAGGATGGAAGCTAAGTCAATTGGATATAAAGAATGCATTTCTAAATGGATATATATCTGATGAAGTCTACATGGAACAACCTGAAGGGTTTGTAAGTTCCAGTTATCCAAATCATGCTTGCAGATTAAGAAGAGCACTCTATGGATTGAAGCAATCTCCAAGAGCTTGGAATTACAGACTTGTAAAGTATCTCAATGACCTTGGATACCAAAGTTCAAAGGCAGATGCAAGTCTACTCATCAAGAGAACAGATGAAGGTATGATCTACATTTGTATTTATGTAGATGACATTATAATCATAGGTACCTCAGATGAAGGAATCAAGGAGGTAAAGAGACTACTTGAAAAAGAGTTCAAGATCAGTGATCTAGGAAAGTTATCATACTTTCTTGGTATGGAAGTTACATATACAGATCATGGTATATGTTTCACAAGAAAGGTATCTTCTCAACTTACTGAAGAAGTTTAACATGGAGAATTGCAGAGAAGTTTGAACACCACTTGAGGTCAATCATAAACTCAGCAAATATGATGGTGCGGAGTTTAAAGATATGAGAAAGTATCAATCTTTTGCTACGCTAACAAGACCAGATCTTAGTTATGCAGTAGGAGTTCTCTCACAGTTTATGCATTGTCCGAAGGATCAACATTGGGTTGGAGGACAAAGAGTTCTTAGATATATCAAAAGAACTATAAAGGAAGGATTATATTATCCTTTTACATCAGATATAAAGCTGAGAGCATACAATGATTCAGACTGGTCAGGAAGTCAAGATGACAGAAGGTCAACGCATAGGTATATGATATACCTAGGAGATAAGCTTGTCAGCTGGTGTTCAAAGAAGCAGCATACAGTGGCTTTATCATCAATTGAAGCTGAGTATAAAGGACTTGTGGAAGCAGCAAAAGAAGTGATATGGATGCAGACCTTGTTCAAAAGCTTGGGTATTGATCAAGGTATACCTATCATACATGGAGAGAATATGAGCTTTTGTATCTTGTAGCAAATCCAATATTTCATGCAAGAACAAAACACATAGAGATTCAATATCATTTCCTGAGGGAAAAGGTAATGGAAAAGGAGATTGAAATAGTATACTCCTACAAAAGATCAGATTGCAGATATTCTGACAAAGAGCTTGGACGCAATAAAGACAAGCAGATTCAAAGAAATGGCAGGAATAAAAGAAAAGAAGAATATATGAAAGATCGGAAGATGCAAATTAGTGATTGAGGGGGAGCTGTTGGAGATTCACTCACTAATTAGACATAAAGACATGAAGACATATGAAGGATAAAGAAAGACAAAGAAAAGCAGAAACAAAGCATTCAGAAAAATCAAAGCCTTAGTGAAGGGACAAATTCACGACTGTAATGTAGTTCATAGAAACTTCCAGAATTACGAGTTTTGAGTCTCGGATCAAAAATGTATATAAGAGAGTTGAGAGAGTGTTTAGATAAGAGGAAGAATATAGATGTATGTGTAGTAGACGCAAGAGTGCGTATGTAGAGATGAATAATAGAACCTGAACAGTCGGGTATTCATCTGAGAGAGATGGTAAGGAGAAACTACTCAGCATTAGCAGAGTTTTCCATGGCTATGAGCAAAGGAAGGCCAAACCATTTTGTACACAACTTCTCTAATAGAAAACACATACTTATGTGGAAAGTTTGAGCACATTTTCCTTGTGTGAAGAAATCTAAGTGATTTCATGTTATAGTGAAAGTCAGTTAACAGTTACAGTTTTCTTAGTACACGTTTTACAGTACTTCTGTAAGTTAGATCTCTCAGTACAGTGTAAAGGTTTTCATAAGTGATAGCTCATCTTGAAGCTAGTAGTCTCAACTACAAACTAATCAAAAGAATTTTGTGAAACGGGACATGTACACATGGTATAGTGTCTGACCGTAAAGACATCCAGAACTGGTGAAGTTTTTCCTCAAACTTCAGATAAAGTTCATTCACTGAAGGAAGCTCAGGTATTACTTCCATACTTCAATTACAATCATTTGAAGTAACTACAAACAGAATTTTAGTTGATTCTGATAACATTCTGGTAAAATTATGGTGAGATTATGGTGACATTTCGGTAACAGTGCGATGAAGTTCCGGTGATATTCTGGTGAGTCTAAACCACAATTTTGACACGTGACGGAAAGAATATCTAACAGTAAGCTAATGAAAAATTGAAAAGTTTGAAGTAAATCAGTTCAGAATTAAAGTCTGAAGGAAAGGTGAAGTTTCTGTAAAGTGAATTCTCAGAATTTACTAAATACAGTAGTAAAGTTTTCAGGTTGCTAAGCTACTGATGATTATAGAGGTGTTCTAACATCACTTTAGCTCAGTTCTTGAGGCGTGGCGAATTCCACAGCTAAGTGTCAAGCTTTTGCCGCGTCAACAGTACTTGGTAGTAATGGGGATGATTGTTGCATGATGGCTACATGTTGACACTAGACCATTTGAGAACATTGCTATTTTTAGAGTACAAGAGGGTATATATATGGATGGGAGGAGAGTCACACACACATCATTCAAGCCTTTCTTACAATTGGTATCAGAGCATGGGATTGATCTTGGTTTTCTTTTGTGTACGTTCTTGGAGTTTTTCTACCTTCTTCAAGGACGTCTGCACATTTTGAGTTTTTGGTTGTCCACCGCTTGGAGCAGAGATTTAAAAGAGTTTTGGGGAGCCATAGGATCCCCCCTCAGGTGATCCATATGCTCAAGGGTGCTCAACCCATATATATGCCCGCCCCAATACGGTACTATTTTCCCACACCCGCATGCTACCCGACGTTCTAGGAGAGCTGCCAATGATTCAGTGCAGAGGGATAGAGAAGAGAAGAGAGTTTTCTATTATCCTAAAGTTGATGAACGCTCTTTGTACATGCTCTATATAAAGATGCATCCACCTTTGTCAACATGATATATGGGATTGATTCTCTCGCTCCGCGTGTCTCTAAGAAATCTTCAGCGCCAATTTTTCAAAGTCATTTTTTTCTTGCTATAGCCCAAAGTTCATCTATTGAGCTAAGTGAACCCACTTATCTATACTAAATTGGCCATATCTTGCGCATCCAAGATCCAAAATTGGAGATTTTTCTTGCTAAGATAGCCCTCTTAGAGATCTTTTGAGAGAGTGGCTGAAAGGCACTTTTTGGCATCAGTCTCAGTTCACTTCAAAGCTTGCCATTTGTTCTTTCATCATCAATGACCCTATTTTGAGCATAGTTTGATGCACCCACTATTGGAAGAGTTTTTGCAAGCTATTTTGATGGAGGCTGGACCATCTTTAGCACCTGCACACACTTGCAAATTATCTTTTGAACCTCCAGATAAGTCGCTTGTCAATTAATATGCATTTTTGCTTTCTTTTTGCATCATATTTCATATAGGACATGCAATTTTGTATAGTATCTAGAGTATACATGTAGTTAAGATGTGGACTTGTATGGTACAGTGCATGTATTCTTCTTTGAAGGGACAAGTAAGTATTTTCTTGTAGATTAGCAAGGAAAGAAATATAAATTTGTGAGGGTGTGTAATCCCCTTCAATCTATTTGTAGTTTGATTGTGCCTGTCGACACCGTTATTCTAGAAATTCCTTGATGATTTCTTGGTATAATTTTTCTAGTTTTCAAAATTGCGCCATTACGCTACCAAAATTTCTGGAAATGTAGTATGCATATGCATTTAAGAATACAAAACATACTAAAAGTTTCTTGTTTCTTCATTTTTCCATTGAGCAAAGGCTTGTGATTTATTTCTTTTCCATTGCCACTTACTTATTTAGGCATAAATAGAGCATACTATTTGAAAATAAAAAAAAGAAAAATCCACAACTTAGAAAATAAAAAACAAATTGACCATAGCCTAGTATGGACTCAAAACCATCATCCCCTTCTGAGAGAGATACACTCATGGAAGAACAACCTGCAGATCCCATGAAGATCATGAGTAATAGGATTATCAGTCTAGAGAGCACACTCCACGATATCCTAGAACATGTGCATGGTTCCAGAAAGAGGGAGTTGTGTCAGAGCCTGATTTGCAAGGGATGGACTTAGATGCTCTAGATGAACCTCCAGCTATAGAAATCCCTAGAGATAGCATCCTTGTGAGAGAGGCCAAATGGAAGCTTAAGGATCTTAAGCCGCCTAAATATCATGGTTCAACTAGTGCTAGGACTACTGATGTTGTTGAGTAGTGGCTCAACAAGTGGGAACAATGATTCTGCTTGTGTCATATCATCAACAATAGACACAAGATTCACTAGGCCATGTATAACCTTATGGATGTCACCCATAGGTGGTAGCATAAGATTGAACAACATAAGAAAGAGCCCAAGACTTGGGATCAATTCAAGATCTTTTTCTATAATAATGTCTATTTGCTGATGAGATTTCTAGAGCACTAGACACCTGGTTCTTCATCAGTCAGAAGAATCAGACAGTTCAAGAGTACGTGGATAAGTACAGAGAGGTACTTCTTAAAGTGCCTGATACTATTCCAAAGTTTCTCCAGGTCCATATGTTTATCTTGGGACTTAGGGAAACTATTAGACCATTGTTGAGGAAGGAGAGATGTCAGTCCTTGGCACAGGTAAGAGAGATGGCTTTAGTCTATGAGGATGGACATAGGGGCACATGCTTCCTTGGTCAGAGGTCGTCATGGCCTAAGGTCAGTAAATCCTTCCACACACTTACTCCTGGTTTGATTAGTGCACAACCTTCTCGAGAGGCTAAGCAAGTGCATATGATCAAGAGAGTCATAGGAGGTAAGAGAAAAGTTTCTACTATGGCCGAGAGCGCTTATAATAATTCTATAATTACCCCTAGAGACATGGGATCGACACGTTGTTGATCTACCTGTTCAGATCCAGTCCTATGAGGACAGATTGGATTTTGAGATAGGGAGACTAGCACGTTTTGATGTAGTCCTTAGTAAGAAGTGGCATGCAAGAAAAAGACCATTCATTGACTTTGCTCTACATGTTTACCAATTTGAGCATGAGGGGAGGTGACTACTGGTCCGTGGAGAACTAGATCTCCAAGAGACAAGATTGGTAAATGCTTTCAAGTTGCTTAAGATTTATTGAACATAGAGCATAGAGACAAATTGGTACCGGAAGCGAGTCCGACTACTCGGCCACCATTTTGAATGAGTTTGCAGGAGGAAAATAAAGTCTGCAATGTCGTGGATGAGTACCTATAGAAAGGGTTGATTAGACCCAACTATTCACCCTTTGCAGCATCATATCTTCTTGTGAAGAAGAAAGATGGATCTTATAGGATGTGCTTTGACTATCAAGCACTCAATAAGATTACTATCAGACACATATATCCCATGCCCATGATTGATGATCTTTGAGATGCTCTAGGTGGAGCCGTTGTATTTAAAAGATAGATTTAAAAAGTGGCTACCATTAGATTAGAGTAAGAGACATGATGTACATAAGATAGCTTTCAAGACCCCTTTTGGACATTATTAGTATTTGGTCATGCCATTTGGTTTGATTAATGCACCAACTACATTTATGATGTTAATGAATGACATTTTATGACCGTTCATCGGAAAATGTGTTGTTCATTCGTGGTATCGGTTGATGGGGTTCAAACAAATCCCAAGAAGGTCTCACTTATATTATTTTGGCCTACTTTTGAGGATGAGGGGCAGTTACGATCATTTCTAAGACTTTGATTTCTATCGAAAATTCATCTCTTCTTATTTGTGGATAGCAGCACCTATGACGAACTTGCTTCAAGGGGAAGTTCGATTTGCATGGATGCAAGATTAACAAGAGAGTTTTGATACTATGAAACAAGCTGCTTCAAAGGCTCCTGTACTCAAAGTGGTAGATCTACAGAAACCCTTTGAGTTAGAAATAGATGCTAGTGGGATAGCCGTAGGAGCAATTTTGAGCCAAGATGGCAGGCCAATAGCTTTTGAAAGCAAGAAATTGAGTAGTGCACAATGCAATTGGATATTGCATGAACAAAAGTTGTATGCAATGGTGCATGCACTTAAAGTCGAGAGACACTATCTTTATGGTGCAGACTTTAAGGTATACACAGATCACCATACACTTAAGTATTTTTGTAGTCAGCCAGATCTTCAAGGAAGACAGACTCGTTAGGCTGAGCTCATGCATGAGTTTCACATGGAAATCCTGTATAGAAGAGGCAAAGAGAATATAGTTGTTGATGCATTATCATGGATAATGTATCAAATGAGCTTTACAGTTCTAGAAAGCTCATTGCCTCAAGAGATAAAGGAAGCAATGGTGGAAGATCCACATTTGTTATAGATTATTTGATCCATCAGTGATGAATTTATCATAGGAGATGGGGTAGTTCCAACTATTTCTTCACCTAGAAGAACGAACAAGTCCAGTCCATATTCTAATTTCTCACAGGAGAATGGAGTAGTCAAATGGAAAGGAAAGGTTTGCATACCAGACATCATGGATTTGAGAAGGAAATTCATGCATGATAACCATGATGTGCTTTGCGTAGGACATCCTAGTGTTGACAAGACAATACAAGTTATTAGATGAACATTTTGGTGGCTTGGATTAGCCAGATACGTCCACACTTATGTTCAACAATCTTTTATGTGTCAAGTCAACAAAGGAGAAACGGTAAAGGCACTAGGTTTTGCAGCCTTTATAGATTCCAGATCATAACTAGGACAGTGTATCCATGGACTTCATAGTGGGGTTACCGCAAACCCAAAGGAAGCGGGATAATATCCTAGTTGTGGTAGACACATTAAGCAAGATGGCTCATTTCATACCCACGTAGGAGATGATAGAAGCTCCACAGGTAGCAGAGTTGTTTATCCAGCATGTCTTCAGATTGCATGGGTTACCAACATCCATAGTTTCAGATAGGAATGTCAGATTCACAGGACACTCTTGGAAGTTTGTATTTGACAAACTAAACGTGTCATTAAAGATGCGTAGTGGTGATCTTCCTTAGACAGATGGTCAGACCGAGAGGGTCAACCAAATACTCGAGGACATGTTGAGGGCATATGTGTCTGAGAGACAGATAGATTGCGATAGTTATTTGCCACTAGTTAAGTTAGCTTATAACAATAGGCCTCACAAGGTGACAGGTGTTGGTGCAAACATCCAAGCCATCACACTTGGCTAGGCTTGAAAGGAAATATGTAGAAGCATATGAACCATTGCTTGTAATGCTACATTATTTACCTCTTGTAAAAGATAAAGTTCTTGAAAGAATATTGTAATATCATTCAATTCGTGGAGTTTGGAGGGCTAAAAGCTACGAATCTCATTTGGTAGAATCATTCCTAACTAAGAGGAACCCTTTTAGGTGAAGCCAAATTTGAATTCAAGTTCAAATTTGAATGATGAACTCATTATAAAAGGTACTTGAAACCTCACGGCTTTAGAGCCTCCATTCTTGAGCCTATTGCTGATCATTTGTAGAGGTTGAGTGGCTTACACCATATCCTACTCTTCTCACTATCATTGAGCATCATTTTGTATGCCATCATGTATAGCATTGTTCTATAATACATTATATCTTTGATCATCTCTATTCATCTCTCTGCCATGTCTACTCAGAACAATGTACTTGTGGTGCTCATATCTTTGTGATCCCTCTATCATTTTCCATGGTCTATAGCTTCTTCAAACAAGCTCAAAGTATACTACAAGCTCTAAAAATTTGAAGAAGTTTGATTCAACAGATTGGGAGAAGGTTGCCTCGAAGTTCTCATTGGTCATTCTCCATGTAGCTCCTAAAAAGTTGGGAGTAAGGCTTGAGTTGCTAAATTGATTGCTCAGTGTGTAGTTTATCATTCTAAGTGATTTCACTTGGAATCATTATCTCTCTACGTTAATTTGATTCACCCAAAAGAAATTTTCCTAATTGCTACTGTACTATGAGCACTGAGCAAAATATCCAGTAGTTGTCAAAACCAAAATACCAAGTTTTGGTCACAAGCTAGTTCCAAAGTTGTCTGTTTTGATTAAATTGTTTGAATGATTAAATTGTTTGAATCATCATCTCCAAAGTACATAGGTACTTTATTTGTGTCATTTTCAAGCTAAGAGGGCCTACAACACAACTCTAAAGTAAAATAGGGCAGGTTCTAAGTAGGGTTCGGGAGTACCAGCTCATTTCTTGTGGTATTCATCCATCTCATCCAACAATGGTATCAGAGCAATTGAGGTAAAATGGGAGATGGTTTCCCTTCTTTTATTGATAAATTGGACAGGAACAACTACCAAGCATGGTCCTTGAGGATGAAGAATACTTACAAGGAAGGAGTCTCTATGGATACATATCAGGAGATGAGGAGATGCCCATGTTCAGAAGCAAAGGACAACCTACAAGAGAGGAGCTTGAAAGACTCAAATCATTGTGTGCCAAAGATGCATTAGCAAGGCCATACTTACTTAAATCTATCTCTGAATTTCTTCTTCCACACATTAGGAATTGTAAAACTTCCCAAGAGACTTGGGAAACATTGTCTTCATACTTTTCTTCTAGTACAAGAGCTAGAAAAAACCAATTGTGGATTGAGTTTACCACTCAAAGGAAGCAACCCAAGAAAAGTGTTTTAGAGTATGTAACCAAAGTCAAAGATGTGGCTAACCAATTGGCAAGCATAGGAGAGGATATTGAAGAGGAGCAAATAGTGAGACAAGTAATCAATGGCATCAAGCCAGATGATAAGTGGGAAGCTTTCACAACTGCTATGGACCTTTACATGGATATGCAGATTCCAGGTCTTACCACACTCATGGGACAACTCTTTACCCATGAAGCCAAGCTCAAAAAAAATGGAGAACCATCAAGGAGTAACAACTCTTCTGCCCTATACACAGATAAAGGAAAGTCTAAAGAGAAAGGGAAAGCAAAAAAGTTGAAGATGAAGGTACTACTTCTCAAGCTAACTATGCAGGGAGAGGTAGGAACTCAAGAGGAAGGGGAAGGGGAGGTAAGCAAGGTAGGGGGAGACCTTTCAACTCTTCCCCATGCAACATATGTGGATTGTCTAATCACACTACAGATGAGTGCTATAGGAACTACAAGAATCACAAAGGAAGAGGATATACAAGAGCTGGCTACTCACAATCAAGAGGAGGATTCAATCATACTCAAGGCTACAACAACAACTACGACAACTACCAACGAGACTACAAATCAAGGAAAGATTTCAACAATTACACAGAGGATCAAGAGGATTCCCTTCTGATTATGAACATGACTTTAAAGCAAGGTATGAATGATGAACACCTCTTCTATATTGACTTAGGTTGTTCAAACCATGTGGTGGGTAATGTAGCTCTTCTCTCTGACCTTGAGGAACCCAAGGGAAAGCACCAAGTGCAAATAGGTGATGACACCAAGCATTCAGTGGTCAAGGTAAGAATTGTCAAAACTTCTGATGGGAATAGAAATTTGTTGAGCAGGGTTCTTTATGTACCTACAATCACCAAGAATTTGATGAGCATTGGACAGATTGTGGAAAGGGGTTTGCAGGTTAGATTCAACAAATATGGAGCTTTTGTGGAGGACCATCAACATGGATTCAAGATAATTGCCAAGGGAGAAAAAATAGGTAGATTATTTACATTTGAACTTGAAGATACAAGGAACATTGCACTTTACAATTACAAGATCAAACATTATCACAGCTTGAGATTTGACATAAGATATTAGGGCACATTGCTGAGAGAACCTTGAAGCAAATATGTAGAGATCAATGTGTGCTTGGGATATCTAAAAGTGTTCAGTTGCTTTAAGAAATATCTTGCACTTGTGGAAAATCAAACAGGAAAGAGTCTAAAGAGGCTAAGGTCAGATGGAGGAGGTGAGTACTTCTCAAATGAATTTGATGCATTCTTGCAAGACAGAGGTATCAAAAGGGAGATTACTACAAGGTATACCCCTGAGCAAAATGGGGTAGTAGAGAGGAGAAATAGGTTGATTGTTAAATCAAAGGGCAAGGCCAACATGAAGAGGTTGGAAGACTTACCTGAATCATCCAACCAAGCTCTAAGGAGATCACAAAGGGAAAGCAAGAAACCAATCAGATATGGGTATGACACTTCTTTAGTTACTAAGCACTCCATTTATCTTGCTAAGGATTCATCAATTAAAGAACCTACTGCATATGAAGAGGCAAAGACCAAGGTAGAATGGAAGGAAGCTATGAATGAAGAAATAGAAGCACTCCAAGAGAATGATACTTGGGAGCTAGTACCCAAGAAGGCATCAATGAAGGTAATTGGTTCTAGATGGATTTAAAAAATCAAGAGAAACTTAGATGGATCCATAAAGAAGTGTAAAGCTAGACTTGTGGCCAAAGGTTTTGCACAAACCCAAGGAGTTGATTATGAAGAGACTTTCTCGCTTGTGGTCGAAATGCCAACCATCAGAGTATTGATAACTGTGGCTGCATCAAGGAATTGGAATATGTATCAATTGGATGTAAAAAATGATTTTCTCAATGGGTGGATTTCAGAGGAGGTTTACATGGCTCAACCTCTTGGCTATGAAGACCCAAGCAAGGTAAATTATGTGTGAAAACTGAACAAAGCTCTTTATGGTTTGAAGCAGGCACCTAGGGCATGGAACCATAAGTTAACTACCTATCTTCAAGATCAAGGATTCGTGATGAGCAAAGCAGATACTTCTATGTTTGTCAAGAGAAGTAATTTAGAGGTGATATACCTATGTGTGTATGTTGATAATATCATACTTATAGATAGTGATGCCAATGGCATCAAACAAATCAAGAACCTAATGATGCAGGAGTTCAAAATCAATGACCTAGGGTTTCTGAAGTATTTTCTTGGACTTGAATTGGTCTACACAAATTCTGGAATTCATATTACTCAAATAAAGTATGTGCAGGACATGTTGAAAAAGTTCCACTTGGAAAATGCCAAGATAGCTAGCACTCCTATGGAGGTAAACCAAAAATTGAGTGCTCATGAAGGTGATTTGCTTGAAGACATTGCAGAATATCAAAGCATAGTAGGACGCCTAAATTATGCAACATCGACAAGGATTGATATTTCTTACGGAGTAAGTGTTTTAAGTCAATTCATGCATAGACCTAGAGCACCTCACTTGGAAGCTGCCAAAAGGATTTTGAAGTACCTCAAGGGAACTCAAAATCAAGGTTTATACTTTCCATACACATCAGATCTAGACATCAAGCTATACTCAAATGCAGATTGGGCATGTTGTGAGGATGATAGGATGAGTACTTCTGGTTATCTTTCTTTTGCAGGTGATAAGCCTATTTGATGGTCTTCCAAGAAGCAACCTACTATTGCTTTATCTTCAACAGAGGCAGAATATAGGGGATAAGCCAATGCTACACAAGAAGCCATATGGATTAGATTGCTATATTCAGATTTGGGACTTCACACTCACTCACCTATGATCTTTGGTGACAACACAAGTTCTTTACATCTTGCATCCAGTCCTATCTATCATGCAAGAACCAAGCATATAGAAGTTCACTATCACTATGTTAGGGAGAAACTATTGAGCAAGGAGATTCAGTTGGCATATGTATCTACAAACATGCAGTGTGCAAATTTATTGACCAAAGCATTTGATGGTACTAAACTTTGCATGTTGAAAGCTATGATTGGATTGCAGGACATTCAAGAGAATTGATGAAGAAGTCCAAGCCAAGATGGGGAGTTGTTGGTGCAAACATCCAAGCCATCACACTTGGCTAGGTTGAAAGGAAATATGTACAAGCATATGAACCATTGCTTGTAATTCTACATTATTTACCTCTTGTAAAAGATAAAGTTCTTGAAAGAATATTGTAATCTCATTCAATTCATGGAGTTTGGAGAGCTAAAAGCTATGAATCTCATTTGGTAGAATCATTCCTAACTAAGAGGAACACTTTTACGTGAAGGCAAATTTGAATTCAAATTCAAATTTGAATGATGAACTCATTATAAAAGGTACTTGAAAACTCGTGGCTATAGAGCCTCCATTCTTGAGCCTATTGCTGATCATTTGTAGAGGTTGAGTGGTTTACACCATATCCTACTCTTCTCACTATCATTGAGCATCATTTTCTATGTCAATGATCATGTATAACATTGTTCTATAGTACATTTTATCTTTGATAATCTCTATTCATCTCTCTGCGAGGTCTACTCAGAACAGTGTACTTGTGATGCTCATATCTCTGTGATCCCTCCATCATTTTCCATGATCTATAGCTTGTTGGAACAATATCAAAGCTACTACAAGCTATCAAGATTTGAAGAAGTTTGATTCAGTAGATTGGGAGAAAACCACCTCGAAGTGCTCACTGGTCATTCTTTGTGTAGCTCCTAAAAAGCCGGGGGTAAGGCTTTAGTTGCTAAATTGATTGCTCATAGTGTAGTTTATCATTTTAAGTGATTTCACTTGGAATCATTAGCTCTGTAAGCTAAATTGATTCACCCAGAAGGAATTTTTCTAATTGCTACTATATTGTGAGCACTGAGAAAAATAGCCAACAGTTGTCAATACCAAAATAGCAAGTTTTGGTCACAAGCTAGTTGCAAAGTTATCTGTTTTGATTCAATTGTTTTAATCATCATCTCCAAAGTACATAGGTACTTTATTTGAGTCATTTTCAAGCTAAGAGGGCCTACAACACAACTCTAAAGTAAAATAGGTTAGGTATTAAGCAAGGTTTGGCAATACCAACTCATTTCTTGTGGTATTCATCCATCTCATCCAACAGCAAGCATGTCTCCTTTTGAGATGAACTATGGCATGAATCCCAATGCGCCAAGTACCATAGGCATGCCAAAGAAATTTCCTAGTGCTTCAGAGTTCTTATCAAACCTCCAAACAAATTTAGAAATAGCTAAAGCTAAGATGTAGCAAGCCACTAATAGGGCTAAAGAGTATGCTGATAGGAAGAGATCTCCTAAATCCTTTGAGGAAGTAGACACAGTATTTCTTTAGGTACCTGCTAGATCTACTTCACTCTCCACATGGAAGTGTAGTAAGATTTCACTAAGGTTTTGTGGACCTTGGAAGATAGTTAAAAAGCTAAGTGAAGTTGCATACTGATTAGAGCTTCCTCCAGAATGTAGAGTTCATCTAGTGTTTCATGTCAGTAAACTTTGGAAGTATATCTCAAGGGAGGATAATCTAATAGAGGATATTGTTTCTTTGCAAGAAAGTGATAACACAAATCATTCTCCAGACATGATATTAGATCAGAGACACAAGCGATTGAGGAATCGTGTCATCTAGGAGTATCTATTAGCTTGGAGAGGATTACCACTTACTAACTCTACTTGGGAATCAGAAGCTCTGGTTCACAAGTATTTTCCCTCATTGATCATTGAGGAAAATGATCTTTAGAAGGAGGAGAGAGTGTCAGATATTGATCCACAGGGATCATGATATTGGCCCATAGGGATCATTCCATGTGTGTGAGGGACAAGGGCCAACTAGCCAAGGTCCCAAGCTTGGGGGATACCCCAAGGTACTTGGTAAAAATGGGGACGAGTGTTGCATGATGGCCACATGTTGACACTAGAACATTCCAAAACATTGCTACTTTTAGAGTACAAGAGGGTATATATGGATGGGAGGAGGGCTACACACCCATCATTCAAGCCTTTCTTATAGTGCTCATCTTGAAGACTTCTTCCATAGTAGCGAAGATGAAGACATCATAGCCCTCTGCATCATAGCATTCGGTCATGTGTTGCTCATTGATTGACGTTTCTAAGGTGACCAAGATTCACATCCAATTGTATGTTCATGATTGAAGAACATAGGCATGTAAGTCGCATCTTTGATCGATCTATTTAATGGTTTGTGTATGCCTTCTTTCTCTTTGTATTTAATTATGGCTTCATACATGGTTTCTTTACAAACTATGAAGTTAGTGTCTTGTTGCATCTAGGAAGGAACCTCTGAATGCACACTATGTATAGAGGTCATCTCTTCATCCTCGTGAAAGGATTTACAACTTTGAGCTGTCTCTTGAAAGGTCTTCCTAAGATCATTTCATAATTTCTTCCCTTTTCAAACTAACAAATAGTCATCGTGTACTCAAACTTAACTCCAGACATATAGAGTACTATTTCTTCCAAAATTTCAAGAGAACAGTCTACATGTCCATCTGCTAATTGGAATTTCATGCACATGGACCTCAAAGAAAGGTTTCCCCATTTCTCCCAAATTCTATAGTTTCTATGGCTACTCTTGCACTCGAGACTAATATTGCTTCTGTCATGTAATCATTGTCGAGGATAGAAAAACATGTGTTTCCATCATCCCGTTCACTATAATCTCCAACCTTATCCAATGAAATTTGTTTTATACATGACCTAGCTTGCAAAGAAGTGGTGTCTAAGTTGGATTAATCTTGCTACTTCACTCGTTGGTCTAGATTTTCCCAAAGATGTGGCTTTACTTTTAGTGGATTTTCTAAAGTGAGCATGCATGAAGCTCTCATTTTTATTTAAGATTTTTACTATGCTTACTTCCTTTCATGCACCCTTTTCTCAGTGTTGGCACTCTTTAGGCTAATAATGTCTTCCTCATAGATATTCAGGTTTTAAGCATCACCATAAGAAGATCCTTTTGGATGCTTTTCCTTTTGTCCCATGACTAGATTTGGGATAGGTAGGTTGCTTTGTTGCCCTTTCTTCCATCTAGTTTCATGAAACCTTTTCCAAATCAAGAACTTGCAGGATACTCAAATTCAGATTGGGTTGTTGATCTTGATTCTTCACAATCTACTTTTGGTTACATATTCTTCTTTGGATCATGAACTATATCTTGGGCAAGTAAAAGCACCCTAGAGTTGCTCTATCATTCACCGAGGTTGAGTACCGAGCATCTAACTTTGCAGCATGTGAGGCCATTTCACTTTGACGTTTATTATCTAACATGCCATTCAGCCATTACTTTCATGTACTAAGGAGACATCCTTTAGCTCCAAAGACATGTATGCTACTTTGTTGCCTCTTTTTACAAGTGGATAGTCTGGTGCTGGTCCTAATGAGGCAACTTCTCAACCTTTGCAGGTTTCATGTGATGATGCAGATCATTCCATTTCTGATGCAGACTTACATGATGCACTTGATGAGAGAGCTGATATTGAGTAGACAAAAACATTGCCAAAATGGCTCGTGCAGACTTTACGTGATAGCAAATTAGATGCACCTTTGTCATATCATACTCGTTCAGGCTCTCATAGTGCCTCTTTTGCATTAGATTGCTATGCTATGGCTCCCTCTAGTCTCTGTGATGAGACTAAACCTGTTTCCTTTGATGAATCACAAAATTCTGAACATTGGATGGCTGCAATGCAATCTGAATATGATGCTATCATGAAAAATGGTACCTAATCTTTATGTGACTTGCTTCCTAGCAACAAGGCCATTGGCACTAAGTGGGTATACAAGCTCAAGTGTAAACCTGATGGAATAGTTGACAGGTATAAGGCTAGGCTTGTTGCAAAGGGTTATGCACAGGAAAGAGGCATTGATTTTGATGAAACCTTTCCTTCTACTTGTCGAATGACTACTGTTCATAGCATCTGTGCACTTCCAGCTCATCATGGTTGGAATGTACATCAGTTTGACATTAAAACAACATTTCTGAATGGTGACTTGCATGAAGAAGTGTATGTTTTTCAGCCCCATGGCTTTGTGTAGAAAGGGGCATGAAAACCAGGTGTGCAGGTTAAAGAAGGCATTATATGGTTTAAAGCAAGCACAACATGATTGGTATGAAAATATACATGCCTATCTCATTGCATATGGTTCAGAACAATCCAATTGAAAGCACCTTATATGTTAAGCTTGCTAATGATGTGCTTCTGATCATTGTGGTGTATGTTGATGACATGCTGCTCACTGGTCCTCATGACATGCATATTGCTGATTTTAAGGCTGGTTTGCATGCCTCATTTGAGATGTCTGATTTGGGGCATTTGCATCACTATTTGGGCATTCAATTTATACAAGTTGATGGTGGAATGGATTTGTGTCAAACGAAATATATTGACACATTATTGCATGTTTTGGACTTGAAGACTGTAAGCCTATTACCACTCCTATGGAGGTAGGTTTACGATTGAGTCTTCATGATGCTAGAGATGCATTTGATGTTGTTCTCTATTAATAGGCTATTGGATGCTTGATTTACTTATGCATCACTCGGCTAGATATTTAGTTTGCTATCTCACAGATGAGTAGGCTTATGCATTGCCCAGGTGTCAAGCATTGGTAGGTGGTGTCGGAACGAAGTCATCCTTCGAACTGACATACACGAAAATTGAAAGTTTCTTATAAATTGGTAAATTCTAAGACACTTTCAGATATGTTTTACATGAGCCTTTGATTTGTCTAAAATCTCTCTTATGTATTTGCAGGCCAAGGAAGATCGAAAAGGGTATTTGTACTCTTATTTGAGCTTTCCAAGTCCTCATTTTGGGTCTCCTTATATACCCTGTCTTATTAACCCCTATGAGCATTATGAATAATCATTATATGTAAGGCTTTGAGGCATGAGTTAAATGCTTGTATGTGTTGTGACTTGATATGTTTTTTTATATTATTATTGGTCCTAATAGTTACACTTGCTTTTGATTTTGAGAGTTCCCTATATTTGAACAAGCCATATTTATCATTATTATATATTTTGGAATCTCGACTTAAAATATGTTAATAATTGCTTCCATATAGGTTAATATATGTTAGTACATTTGACTTAATAGTGTTAATATATGTGTGTGATTAGTATTTGATTTAACTAATCTAATGATTACATAATTTAAAGGAAGAAAAATAAAAACCATAATTAAAAATATCAAACATTGTAATTATAAAAGAAGCATACGCTGTGACTACTTGCATGTGAATGCTTGTGTTAAAGTGAAAGTTTGTGTGAGTGTGAAACATGCGTATGCATGTGACTGTGTGTCAGTATAAGTTAAATTACGTGTTAGTATGTGTGTATTACTATGACTATACATATCTATATTGTGTGTACTTATTTTTCTGATGTTTCTTTATACAGGTACAAGAGAGAGAGGGAGAGATAGAGGGTTCTCTGTATGTGTCAGGGGAGCACTAGATTGTGCTCTCTGACTACAGTAGACGAGATTTCAAAAATACACTTCTGATAACAAGAACACCCACCCAAGGGAAAACAATACAAGAATATATGATTGATACAAGATGTCCCACAACCCGGGACTGATAGGTATGAATAACTCGACTAGAGATGATACAGGAGATCCCACAACCCGGGATCGTAAGTATGAGACAAGATATCTGGACTACAAGAACTCCCTTCTCGGAGATGAACTGGATACAAGAAATAACTCGACAGAATCTCGTACTATGAGATTACAAGAGGACAAGATAGGATGTCCAAGAACTAGACTAGAACAAGGAACAAGACAAGAACTAGAACTGGAACTTGTAGAGTACTTACTTGGCGGTCAAACTAATGTTTGTGTGCATACATATAAATTTGGTGTATGTATGAGTATAAATGTGAGTATGTATTAACATATGCATAAGAGAGTTAATTAGCATGTATTAGTATGAGTATAAAATATGAATGTGTGTTAATTTTATATGTGTTAGGTTTATGTATGTATGTAAGCATAAAGGTATGCGAGTTAGTAAAAGTTTATTAGCTTATGATTGCATGCATGTATATGATGATGAGTGATTCTATATGCATATGCATGAGTAAACCTAAGTATGAATGCATATGCATAAGTAAACCTAAGTATAAATGCATATGTAGAAGTAAACTTAAGTATGAATGCATGCATAAGTAAACCTAAGTATGAATGCATATGCATAAGTAAACCTAAGTATAAATGCACATGTAGAAGTAAAATTAAGTATGAATGCATATGCATAAGTAAACCTAAGTAGGAATGCATATGTAAGTTAAATGCATGATTAGTGTATGAATGCATGCATGTATATGTAAATACATATGCATGCAAAATTACATATGCATGAGAAATGTCAGTATGTATGTCAATAATATGTGTATAGAATATGAAAGTGTGTGTGCATATACATGATGTGCATAAGCATATTAGATGTGTGTGTATGCATGTGAGATGTACTATGTATGCATATGTCTAAGTGTATGTAAGACTATGTATGAGTATAAAAAAAATGTATGAGAATGTATGAGTGTGATATATGTATGTGTGTTTTATGTTTTATGAGACATACTTATGTTTTTTTCTAATGTTTCTTTATACAAACCATTTGAAGAAGATTGACGATCAGTGGCGACTTGACGATACCTACGAGCTTTTGACTAGGAGTTTGGAGCTGCATTTATGCTGCTTCTCCTAGTTTTCCTTTATGTCATTTGAAACTTAAGACATTGTATTAGGATCTTTAATCAAAGCACTTGTATTAGACTTTTTCAGCAAAGTATTTGTATAGGAATTTTATCAAGGTATTTGTATAGGAATTACTTTCCTCAAGATTCTATAGCAATCAAAAGGTCTTAGCATTATTACTAAACAGTTCAACTATCAATCAAAATGTTACATTACACTTTATTTCTCATGTATGCAAACAATGCATCTTTAAATGAATCTACCAATGAACATAACATACATACCTCTTTTATTTTAGAAACGTTATTACCTACTCCTATTGAGAATACTACTACACAATCTAACGAAAACAAAACTAATGAAGAAGTAGAAGTAGAAGAAGTAGTTAAAGACCATATTGTTAATGAATCTTTAATTTCTCTATCATACGATCACTACTTATCTAGGTTTTTAACTTTGTTTAAAATCGCATCACCTGAAACTAAGAGTAGCGAGAATTTGTTCCCTCCACCTCTAAAAAGAAATACTCAACCTAAGCAAACAGAAAACAACATGGCTGAAATTATCAAAGATTGTATAACTGATGAAGAATTAATCTTGCAATCATATCAAGACACTATTTCTAGGTATAGAGCTCCTCAACTGTATGTACCATAGATTCATAGACTAATCTTAAATAGTGTATTAAACTATAGTTAATCACTTGTCACATACTGAAAACACATCTTAGCTCCTAAAGTATGCGACGAAACACCCTACGTGCAGTCACATAGTGAGGCTATCACAAGTCAGTTATGATCTATGTCTGTCTTCTTTCACACCCCTCGACAGATTTGGTGAACCTCACATGAATCGAACACACAACCTTCAAGTCCAGAGATATTATAAGCTCAAATTAAAGTAAAGTTTGGAATTAAAAACTCACAAGTTAAAAAGAGAAATCAAATTATAAAACCAAACTTTCAATTCTAGAGATATTATAAGCTCATATTAGTAAACAAGTTGAAAAAAATATTGATAAAGGAAAACATTAATAGAAAAGCCTAGGAGTTGGTAAAGTCAATATTCCTGGCTTTATCATCTAGGGATAGATTCAAACAGTTTAGAGAAAGATTATAGCCTGCTATTAGAGACTTATTACTCCATTCTAAGCATTATCAAGAATGCAAGATGGAGGAAATGTTTAAGACTATGATGATAGAGAAACAAGGAACACACACTGTACAAGAAATTTTGAGAGAAAAAGGTAAATTTACTAGCTTAAATATCATAGAGCACATCGATGCATTTGAAGAGCAAGTACAAATCCAAAGGTTTACCTGATGACGTGTTAGTAAAGTACTTTGGTCGTGTAGTCTCTAGTTCCATACTAGAAAGCATTCAAGTACATGTTAATAAAGCTTGGGAGGAGTTTAGGAAAGAACTGCACAAAATGTTTTATCTTGAGGACTTTAGTCAGCATAGTCGTGATGGATTTTTGCGATGGGTAAACTCCCCAAAGACCAATGAGTCTCTAACTCATCTTCATGGTGAGTTCATGAGACGATTTGCCCAGCTTCCCGAGGAGGATAGAAACACATTAAGTCCAGATCTGATTATACATTTCCTTAAGATATTGAGTCCAGATGATAGAAAAAAAGTAGAGAGAAGAATAGAAGAGCCAGGCAAAAGATATGGTCTCAGTGATGTTTGGGAAAAAGTGAAACATGAAGTAGAGGCTATCACCCAAATGAAGCAATGACAATCTGTTTTAAATGCAAAACCTAATTCTTCTTAGCCTAGGGAGTTACCTACTGCAGGGAAAACTGATATGCCAATGCCTACAATAACGGCTATGACTAACGTTGTAGTTGTCCCTAAAGCTCCAATTGAATTTCAATTAGACATTTTATGTAAACAAATGGAAAATGTTATGAATATGCAGGCATCTCTTTCCAAAGAGGTTGACCAATTGAATAATAAAATATATTCCATGAGTTTCAATGATCCTAGAGCTAGCAGTAGTTGCGTATGCCAAGCAATACCCATACAGCATGTTATGCCACAATACGCTCCTCCTCATACGGTTTATCAGCCAGCTCCACCTACTCAGTTCGCTGCTCAGCTAGCTTTTCAAAGGAACATTGAAAAAAAAGGAACTGGCGAAAAATGGTGTGCTTGGTGTGATAGCCAGGAACATGCAACTTATGCTTGTGATGAGTTAAAGAGTGCAAAAGAAAATCAATTATTAGTTGAGATTGATAGGAAATTGTGTGACTTTAGGTCACGACTTCCTTTAGCCATTAACTAGGGCAAAGGATGTATGAAAATTTAACGATCTCTAATGCAATTGCCAGTACCTCGGCTGCTAGATTAGAGCGAGCAGATGATAGGCCTTTTTCTACTGCAAGCCAAAATCCTTATTCAATTGAGGTGCTGGTGAGAGTTAGAGATGAAATAATGTGCAAAAAAGCATGGTGATCTCCTATTGACCAAGCCTCTATCTATTCTCACATTGCCAATGTTGACGAGAAATAGAGACGAGATGATATGCAGGATGATATAGAAGAGGGAGATAGGAGAATGACCAGAAGACAAACTAGGGAGAATGAGAAGAAAAATGACAAAAAGATACAATTTGAAGAAACTGCAAATTTGTCGCAAGAGGAGAAGAGAAGAATAATTAAAGAAGGAAAGAAACCAATAGAGGAAAATACAAAATCATAGGAAATCATAATATCCCAAGTAAGGATGAAAAGAGGAAAACTGAAAATGAAAATAATCAAAATCAAAATACTAAAAACGAACAAAAAGATGAAGAGAAACAAAGTGATGAAAAAGGAAAAAAGAAAGGAAGGAGAGCTTCTTGAGCAATAATGATATCGGAGCTCGAGAAAAAGAAGGATGCTAGGGAGATCCTGAATGATATACTTCTAAAAAGTCAAGTAACAATGTCCCTTGAACAAGTGTTTTCAATTGCAAAACCTGAGTTCAAGGATAGTTTTATTCGACTTATTAGAAGGAGACAACTTCCACTGCCACAAGATGAAGATATGCAAGATGTAGCAGAGGAAACTCTAGCAATGAAGGATGTTGTAACATTTAGCGATAGTGATCATGAAGAGGAAGAAGAGTTTTCGACTTTAAGTGTGAATATAATTTTTTTAGGTCCAATTCAACCTGAGGAAAAAATGTTGAAAAGTGAAAGTAAATTTAATACAACCTTCTGGGCACTAGGAACTCCAGAAGTGAAAATTAGGATTGGAGATGAAAAAATTCATGTTTAGTTCTGGCTCTGATTGATTCGGGCTCAGAGATAAACATTATCTCAAAGAAATTTTTTGATAAGTTTAGATGGCCAATTGACAAAGAGAATGGTTGGAGGATGAGAACAACCGATAATGGCTCTGGGATTCTATTACGTGCATGCGCACATGTGCCTATTATGATAGGAGGTGTTGGAGAAGAATTTCACTTCTTTGTTCAAGATAATTGTTCGTATGAAGTAATTTTCGGGGAGCCATTTATAGTAGAGATGAGGATGGAAATGAAAGCGATGAATGATGGGTCACCATATGCAAGAATTCGATCCAAATCTGGGATGGATTCTCTACAAGTCATGATAGTCTACCCAAATCATCCAAGAAATAGAAAGAATCTATGGAGAAACCCCATTGACTCGTACAGTCATGTGTGTGAAGATTCACCACTTGTTAGAGAATTTGGGGCATATTACGACCAAAATTTCTGTTAGATTCCACTATTGAGCGGGACAATAGTGGACATTGTTTTGATATCTCGCCTAACGATGTATATAAATTTGAAAATTTTTTAGTTTGCACTCCTACTACTAGTTTGCATGATGAAAGAAAACCTTAAAAAACCATTTAGAAAAGAAAATGAAAAATATTTAAGAAAATTAGGATTAATTTTACCTGATGAAAATGTTGAATATATAATTGAACTCTCCAAAATTACTACTTTGATAGAAGAGCTTGAGGCTGCTTCCCAAGAAAAACTAGAATCAAAATTGATTATTCTTGAATCTATTAAGGAGTATGAGTTTATTACTAATTTTATTCTAGAACATGAAGTTAACATTGAAACTAAATATAAAACAGTCGTAAAGAAAATTAAGCATGTAACTCAACCCTTGCCTAAGGATAGTTATGATATATTTAAACGAGTATCTGAGGACCCTATTCTTAGAGACCGATCTAAGAGAGGTCATACGTTTATAGAAGAACTAAGAAATATATTAAATTTGGAGATGAATTCTTTGAGAGATAGAAAAGGATCAATTTAGAAAGATGATCATACGTCATGGAAAATTGTTTTCTTTATTTCCACATGAAATAGGATGCACTGATCCAAAGCTTGTAGCACCGATGATTATATTTACAGTACCGCACATTCCATGGAATCTTCGATTGATACCAGTCCCAAAGGATCATTTACCTGAGCTAATGCGATTGTTAAAGGAGAAGCTTGCCATGAGAATTTTGGAACCATCATCGGCACCTTACTCCAATAGGTGGTTCAAGGTACCTAAAAAGAATAGGAAGCTATGCTTTATTCAAGATCTGCAACGTGTGAACAGAGTCACTATTAGGAATGTAGGAACAAGTCCTATTGTAGATGAGTTTGCCGAGGCATTTGCCGATCACTCCATCTATTCAATGGGAGACATGTACTCATGATATGATCAGTTTCAATTAGCTATTGAAAGTCGAGATGTGACCACGATGAAAACTCCTTTGGGTCTAGTACGTATGTGTACTTTACCACAAGGAGTGACAAATTCTATGGCACACATGATGAACACTATGAACCTGGTCTTACATGACTTTATCCCCAAAACGACAATGCCTTTTATTGACGATATTCCAATAAAAAGGTGTGTGGAAAAAGAAAAAGATGAGACTTTAGATTCATCTGGATGTACGAAGTTTCTTTCCAGCCACATTTCTTATTGTGAAAAGATCTTTCAAAGATTTGAGGAGGTTGGATTGACTTTCTCTTTAGAGAAGTCTACTTTTGGTGTTAGCGACGTGCTGATAGTTGGAAATTTTTGCGGACATTATGGTCGTAGGCCTTACCCAACAAAAGTTGATGCCATTAGTAAAATTTCTGAAAGGTGTCCCAATGTTAGTGAAGTAAGGAGACTCTTAGGTGCATGTGTCTTTTATGTCATTTGGATCCCTCACTTTGCTCATGTTGTGAACCCACTTTATGATTTGTTACCAGAAAGAAAGAACTTCTTTTGGACTGAAGGGCATACTAGAACGACGACACGATTGAAGCAATTGCTTATCAATGCTCCAATCTTGAAACGTATTGATTATTTAGGAAACAAGCCTATAATCCTAACGGTTGATACTAGTCCTACTGTTATAGGCTCGGTCATTGGACAGGATGATGAGAAGGAGCAAAGATATGTAGTTCGCTTTGGAGCAGAAATCTTGCATGATACTCAAAGAAATTATCCTCAAATTAAAAGAGAGCTATGGGGAATAGTTACTACTTTAAAAACAGATAAGGAATATTTTATAGGAGCTAATGTAATAGTTGATACTAATGGTCTTCCATTAATTGGATTAATTGCAAATTGTTCATCTCCTGATATTGCTATGTTACGATGGATTGCCTTTGTTAAGTTTATTAATCTAGCTTTTGTACATATTGCTCGAAAGCATAAAACTGTTGCTCATATGCTCTCCCGAGCAAAATTTGATGATGATCGAGAAGCAATTGATAGACATATAAACTTAATTAATTATGAAACCTCTACTTTTATGTATGAGAGATATAGAGAAGATGACTATGAGGGAGAATGGAGAGATATAGGTTAATATTTGAGTACGTTTCAGCCTATTCCTAGCTGTTCATCAAGTTGATTCCGGAACATCAAGAAGAAATCTTTCAACTTCTTCTTGAAAGATGGATATCTTTGGAGACATGCTAAAGGGAAGGTGAGAAACCCGCAAAGAGTGTTAGGCTTAAGAATTTTTCAAGTGCAAGTTATGAGGGAAATGCATGGAAGTGCATCGGCTGGTCATAAGGGTTTTGAAGCTACATATGAGAAAATTTGGGAAAGTTACTAGTGGTTGAGGATGTATGTAACTGTAAAAGAATTTGTGAGCACTTTGTACTACATGCGAGTTACATTCCTCAGTGAAACATAGAGACCCTTTACATCTGGCCTATCCACCTTGTATTCATTACAAGTGGGTAGTCGACCTTGTGACTATGCCTAAAAGCAATAGTGGTATGAGATACATAGTACTTGCATGTGAAGATTTAACAAATCATGTGGAAGTTCGAGCACTTCATTCTAATACTACCTATAATGTATGCTTATTTCTTTTAGAAGAAGTATTATCCAGATTTGGATATGTTGAGAAAGGCGTAGCAAATCGAGGTGAACTAGATGCTAGAGAGGCAAGAGAGTTCTTTGCTCATCATGGAATTCGATTCTCTTATGTCTGCCTACAACCTAGAGGCAAATGGAAAGATTGAATGAGGACATCCTTCCATAGTGAAGGCTATTTCAAAAGCATGCCATGGAGATATTGGACAATGGACAACATATCTCCCATTTGCTTTATGGGCTAATAGGATGATGTACACAAGAACAACTGGTTTTATGTCCGCTGAACTCATGTACTGTCAAAAGCCGATATTTCCTATATGTACTCAGATAGTAAACTAGATGAGCTTAAAATGGGAAGATAATTTATCATGAGAAGAATTATTAGCATTAAGAATTAAACAGTTAAAACAAGCTAATGAAAATTTAAAAGGAGTTATTAAAAAATAAAAAACATCACGATTGAAAAATAAAATTTACTTTGACAAGAAACATCGGCTGAGGCCACAACCGATAGAGAGTGGGGATTGGGTACTTGTATATGATAGTACTTTTGAGACTCAATATAATGTGCACCGTAAATTAACTAAACGTTGGTTTGGGCCATATGTTGTTGTTTCTGTTTTTGACACAGGTACATATATGTTATGAGAACTTGATGGTACTGTTTTAAGAAATGGGATTGTAGGAAAGAGGATAAAGCTATTTAAAAGAAGGGTAAGCACTGAGTTCGAGTTGGAAAAAGACATTTTGGAAGATGAAGATGAAGATAAAGCATAATCAGGTGAAATAATTCTAATTGTTCTTTATTTTTATATAAAAATTTCTTTTCATGCATTTCATACTTAGGAATTAATTTGTTTTTGGTATAAAAGGAAGTTTATTAAAATTATGTGGATAATGAAAAAGAAATCAGGGAATGTGTATGCAAGTTCAAGGTCCAATTTAGGAAACTTATAATTTGTTATGAGGATAGGAGAGTGGAACACTTGACTTGTGACCCTCAGTAAAGGTAAATTTACTTTATACATGTAGGCTTCTTTATTTTCTGAAAATGTTTAGCAAATCAGATCGCGAAGAAAAACGAAAGAAAAATGAATACATCAAGCAGAACATTAATGGTTGCCGCAAGATGAAAAAAGAAAAAGAAAAGAAGAAAAAGAAAAAGAAAAAAAGAATATAAAAAAGGAAAAAATTATTATGATTCAGTTGTGGTCTCGAAATCACTCCTAAAATATATTGCGGGCTATATGAGGCGGAGATCTACTATAGAAGAATTAGTTAGACCTATCTTATAGCAGACGACTAAGAGATAAAAGATAGAATACTTATATAAATTAAATATTACTTGTGAAAATGGTTAATGGAATGGTAAGTACCGCGACTATCTAAATAACTACTATAGGATTTTTCTAAATTTATCTTTTGACTTCATGCATTGAATGAAATGATTTCCAATTCACATTTACATGATTTTATAGATTTTCTTTATTATCAGAAACTTAATTTGAATTCAGAAGCATTTATTATCATCTTAGTTAAAGTCAATTTATAAGCTTTTTCCAAAGAATTTGATGCTGCTTTCCATGATCTACAGGTTGGCCCATCGGGACGATTTTTAGGTTTGGTGGGGGCAAATGTTAGAACAAATTCATCCTTCGAATTGATACACACAAAAATTCAAAGTTCCTTATAAATTGGTAAATTTTAAGGCAATTTAAGATATGTTTTACATGACCCTTTGATTTGTCTAAAATCTCTCTTAAGTATTTGTAGGCCAAGGATGATCGAAAAGGGTATTTGTACCCTTATTTGAGCTTTCCAAGTCCTCATTTTGGGTCTCCTTATGTACCTTGTCTTATTAACCCCTATGAGCATTATGAATAATCATTATATGTAAGACTTTGAGGCATGCGTTAAATGCTTGTATGTGTTATGGCTTGATATGTTTTTTTATTATTATTGGTCCTAATAGTTACACTTGCTTTTGCTTTGAGAGTTCCCTATGTTTGAACAAACCATATTTGTCATTATTATATATTTGGGAATCTCTTCTGAAAATATGTTGATAATTGCTTCCATATAGGTTAATATATGTTAGTACATTTGACTTAATAATGTTAATATTTGTGTGTGATTACTATTTGATTTAACTAATTCAATGATTAAACAATTTAAAAGAAGAAAAATAAAAACCATAATTAAAAATTTAAAACATTATAATTATAAAAGACACATATGTTGTAAGTACTTGCATGTGAATGCTTGTGTTAAAGTGAAAGTTAGTGTGAGTGTGAAACATGCATATGCATGTGAGTATGTTAGTATAAGTTAAGTTACGTGTTAGTATGTGTGTGTATTACTATGACTATATATATCTATATTGTGTGTACTTATTTTTCTAATGTTTCTTTATACAGGTACGAGAGAGAGAGGCTTCTTTGCAGGTAGTGATGTGATAGAGAGATGATGTAGAGAGAGAGAGCTTGAAGCTTTTTACTTCCTTTCTGGTAGGATGCAGACGTGCGACTCTGAAGAAAAGCCCATCATAGAGAGAGAAGGAGATAAATATACATCGGCACTACTAGGCCTGTTGTACATCCTAGAGGATAGAGAGAGGTAGTGCCAGGCGCTAGAGAGAGCTTCATGGGGAGAGAGAGAGAGAGAGAGAGAGAGAGAGAGAGAGAGAGAGAGAGAGAGAGAGAGAGAGAGAGAGAGAGAGAGAGAGAGAGAGAGAGAGAGAAGTGCAAGAAAAGGAGGCAGAGATGGTCCACCGTAGCATGCACACACAGAAAATTCGAGACGAGTTGGAGAGAGAGAGAGAGAGGGGGGGAGAAAAGCCATTTTTGGCTACTATAGTTCATCTCCTCCAACTATTGTCCATAGGAATCTTGGTTTCTCTTTCTGGCCATTGCAGGTAATGGATACATAGAGACACACGTAAGCATCAATAGAGAGAGATCAAGAGAGAGAGAGAGAGAGAAGCGAGAGATTCTGGATGCACGGTGCTATGATGTGGATAGAGAGAGAGAGAGAGCGAGAGAGAGAGGAGAGAGAGGGTGAGAGACAATTCTAGCACTATTTTGGTAGCTAAAGCTCTGAGGCTGCCTTTTGGTCGAGATGGAAGGTCCAAAGCTCAGTGAATGTGTTCTGTATATGGCGACTACCCCACCTCTATTTGATCTTACCCAACACATCGTAATTAATTGCATCCTATTTGGTGGGAGAGAAAGAGTCACCACTTTGGTGAGAGAGAAAGAGAAAGGGATGGCAGAGAAAAGTCCTAACGCTGGAATGGCACCGCAGAAAGAGAGAATTAAGAGAGAGGGAGAGACAGAGATGCTTGGGTGCTACAGAGGAGCGGAGAAGAATTCAAAGGAGAGAGAGATGCCTGGTTTTGCACTACCCGCCACAAAGCTGATGTGGTAGAGAGAGAAAGAGAGGGTAAGATGGGTGGCTACAGAGTCCATCACCAGAGGTGACAGAGAAAGATTCATGATGCTAGAGTACTATCAACATGCACACAAAAGAATTCGGGATGAGTTGGGGGAGAGAGAGAGAGAGAGAGAGAGAGAGAGAGAGAGAGAGAGAGAGAGAGAGAGAGAGAGAGAGAGAGAGAGAGAGAGAGAGAGAGAGAGAGAGAGAGAGAGAGAGAGAGAGAGAGAGAGAGAGAGAGAGAGAGAGAGAGAGAGAGAATGAAGCAACCATCAACTGTTATGGACGGTAGTAGAAATCAAGGCAGAGCATTGGAGAGAGAGAGAGAGAGAGAGAGAGAGAGAGAGAGAGAGAGAGAGAGAGAGAGAGAGAGAGAGAGAGAGAGAGAGAGAGAGAGAGAGAGAGAGAGAGAGAGAGAGAGAGAGAGAGAGAGAGAGAGAGAGAGAGAGAGAGAGAGAGAGAGAGAGAGAGAGAGAGAGAGAGAGAGAGAGAGAGCAAAAGAGAGGGAGGGAGAGAGAGAGAGAGAGAAAGAGAGGGAGAGAGAGAGAGAGAAAGAGAGAGAGAGAGAAAGAGAGAGAGTGCGTGTTAAAGAAAATTATTTCATAGTTATATAAGTGAATGTATAGTTAATTAATAGTTAATTACTATTTTAATTAGTAACCATGTTTAATCATTTTAGTTATATGACTATATATGCATAGTGAAAGCATTTCTATACATATGGTATGCATATATACATAAATATATATAAGCATGTGCATGAATATGCATGTGCGATGTTAATATGAATGCATAATGAAATGTGCATATGCATATTAGATGTGTGTGTATGCATGAGAGATATAGTATGAATGCATATGAATGTTAGATGCATATGTGAAGTCAATAAGTATGCATGAATATGATCATGATGCATATGTCTGTTAGTAAACATACATGAATATGCATGCGCATAAGAAGGAGTGCATGTATGCATGAAGCTAGTGTGTATGCATGAGAAATGTTAGATATGTTAGTATAATTTTTAATGTATGCATTAGAGTGAATGTAAATGCTTTAATGTATGCATGAGCATGGACGAATTAGATGCATAAGTAGACATATTTATGTTTGAAATGAACATAGATGCATGGTGTGTATGTAAACATGTATGTAAGTACACATGTATAGAGTTATGTGCATATGTGTATGAATTACTAAGTGTCTGCATGTAGGTATGTAAATAAGTGTTAGGATGTTATAACTTATGAAAGCGAGTTAAAGAATGTTAACATGTGCATATGCATGAAAGTGTGTGTGTTAGCATATGTGAGAATGCATATAAGTAGTATGTTTACATGTCTCTATGCACACATATGTATGTTAGGAGAATGCATGTATGAATGTGTGTATGTAAGTTAATGCATGAGCACGAATAGTATTATGCATGTATACTGCATGATATTAGAAGCATGTGCATGTGTATTAATGAGTGAGCATGAATGATATAATGCATGTATGTATAAAAATGATGAGAGTATGCTTGTGTGCATGAATCCATGTGTATGAGCATGTGTTTACTTGTGCATAAATGCATGATAGGCATGAATGTAAGAGTATTAAATGTATGTGATAGTGTATGAACATGCATATTAGAACTAATGTTTGTGAACATACATATAAATTTGGTGTACGTATATGAGTATAAATGTGAGTATATATTAACATATGCATAAGAGAGTTAATTAGCATGTGTTAGTATGAGTATAAAATACAAATGTGTGTTAAATTTATATAAGTGTTAGGTTTATGTATGTGTGTTATCATAAAGATACGTGAGTTAAGAAAAGTTTATTAGCTTATGATTGCATGCCTGTATATGAGGATGAGTGATTCTATATGCATATGCATGAATAAACCTAAGTATGAATGCATATGCATAAGTAAACCTAAGTATAAATGCATAATTAGAAGTAAACTTAAGTATGAATGCATATGCATAAGTAAACCTAAGTATGAATGCATATGCATAAGTAAACATAAGTATACATGCATATGTAGAAGTGAACTTAAGTATGAATGCATATGGATAAGTAAACCTAAGTAGGAATGCATATGTAAGTTAAATGCATGGTTAGTGTACGAATGCATGCATGTATATGTAAATACATATGCATGAGAAATGTTAGTATGTATGTCAGTAATATGTGTATATATGAATATGAAAGTGTTTGTGCATATACATGATGTGAATAATTAGATGTGTGTGTATGCATGTGAGATGTAGTATGTATGCATATGTCTAAGTGTATGTAAGTCTATGTATAAGTATAAAAAAAATGTATGAGAATGTATGAGCGTGATATATGTATGTGTGTTTTATGTTTTATTGGACATACTTATTTTTTTTTTCTAATGTTTCTTTATACAGACCATTTGAAGAAGATTGACGAGCAGTGACGACTTGATGAAACCTACGAGCTTTTGACTAGGAGTTTGGAGCTGCATTTATGTTGCTTTTCCTAGTTTTCCTTTATCTCATTTGAAACTTAAGACATTGTATTAGGATTTTTAATCAACGCACTTGTATTACACTTTTCTAGCAAAGTATTTGTATAGGAATTTTATCAAGGTAATTACATAGGAATTACTTTTCTCAAGATACTATAGCAATCAAAAGGTCTTAGCATTATTACGAAACAGTTCAATTATCAATCAAAACGTTACATTACACTTTATTTCTCATGTTTGCAAACAATGCATCTTTAAATGAATATACCAATGAACATAACATACATACCTCTTTTATTTTAGAAACGTTATTACCTGTTCCTATTGAGAATACTACTACACAATCTAACGGAAACAAAACTAATGAAGAAGTAGAAGTAGAAGAAGTAGTTAAAGACCATATGGTTAATTGATATTTAATTTCTCTATCATACGATCGCTGCTTATCTAGGTTCTTAACTTTGTTTTCAATTGCATCACCTGAATCTGAGAGTAGCGAGAATTTGTTCCCTCCACCTCTAAAAAGAAATACTCAACCTAAGCAAACAGAAAATGATGTGGCTGAAATTATCAAAGATCGCATAACTGATGAAGAATTAATCTTGCAATCGTATCAAGACACTATTTCTAGGTATAGAGCTCCTCAACCGTATGGACCATAGATTCATAGACTAATCTTAAATAGTGTATTAAACTATAGTTAATCACTCGTCACATACTCAAAACACATCTTAGCTCCTAAAGTACGTGACGAAACACCCTGCATGTAGTCACATAGTGAGGCTATTGCAAGTGAGTTTTGATCTGCCCCTGTCTCCTTTCACACCCCTCGACAGCGGTTAAGCACATCTTTCGCTACTGGAGTGGTACCTGACTACTTGGGTTGTGTTATCCCAAGGGGAGATCACTACCACCAGATTTGCATGCTTTTTCTGACAGCAATTGGGTTGGTTGTTATGACACTCATGTGTCCACCAGTGGTTTTTGCTTCATGCTTGGTAGCTCATTTATATCTTGGTTGAGCAAGAATCACCCTACTGTGGCCACTTCCAATTGTGAGGCTGAGTATAGGGTAGCTTTCATAGCGACTATTGAGTGTGTGTGGCTCAGATGTCTTATGGCTGATTTGGGTGTTGGTTAGTCTTCTGCCACCACTGTCTTCACTGACAGTCAGAGCGCATTGGCGATTGTGAGGAACCCTATGTTCCATGATCGCACTAAGCACATTGAGGTGCATTATCATTATGTCAGGGAGAGGTTCTCTATTGGGGAGATCAACTTGGCATATGTGCCCACACATGGGAACATTGCAGACCTTTTTATGAAGGCTCTGCGTAGGGAGAAGTTTGAAGCTTTTACAAAGCTTTGGGCTTACTTCCTTTTGTGGATTGATTCCAAATAGCTTGGCACTTCCTTATACATGAGTGCCATTGCCTTCTTCACCACATTACTCCCAAGGGGGCCCCTTACGCATGTTGTTGGTCCATAGCAAGGGCCAATTTTAGCTCCTTCCATAAAAGAATTAATGTGGGGGGATGTAGTACAAAACATCCCCTAGACATCCCAGCCTCGTCCAAGTCAATGGATAGTCAATGGCAAAAGGCATTAGAAAATGTCTTATTTATCCCATTCTTCACTTTGTGTTCCCCCCTCCATCCATGACCACGAGCTCGAACAGAACAATCATAGTAGCATAAACTTTTGAAAAAAAGCCAGGACAGAACCAGTGGATCCCATCTTTACATGCATGAAGTTCCAAGAACCAATGGATTAGTTATCCCATGTTTTTCATCTTATATGCCTTGGCAACAATGTTTGTAGTCCAAGGATTTATCCCCCTAAGCAATAAAGCTGGGTTCGATTCCGAGCAGATGTTAATGCCCTCCAGTCTTCGACATAGTGGGGGATTGTAAGCAGAAGATGGACAAAGATATATGATGTTTCATTCTCAAACCTCAAGAACATCCCAAAGTCTCGGTGACTACATCCATGTTTTCCTCTCTCACATGATTTCATGATTCTCCATATGTTTGCTTTGAATTTATGGAGCCCCCCTCAATGTCTAGAAATGTGTGAATCATAAGAGCACCCACAAGTCTTAAGGGTGCTTCCCAATGATTTCACTAGCTCCTAGATAATATCTTTCACCACCTAAGTTGATTTCACTAGCTCTCATATTCAATGATAATATCTTTAAACATAGACACACCTTGGAGTCCTAAAAATTGGCTTTGCATACAAGAGCCTATGATTAACCAACGATGGCACAATTTCTCTCCAAAGCTTTTGGTTTCTTTTACTTGTGCTTAAGCTTATCAATACAACTAGATCTTGAACTTGAGGATGTTTCTTATTATATGCTTATCTTGAGGATGTTTCTTATAACATGCTTATCTTGAACCACGTAGGGCAAACATGAGACTTATGACTTGGAATTTCTTAAACCTTGAATTTTCAAGTATTTTTTATATCACTGATGATGTCATGTATGCTATCAACCCTCCTTAATGCAGTCCCAATCTCGTGTATAGACAAAGGATGAGCATATGGGATGTAATCATACAAATCCAATTACAAAACTTTTATATTTCAATAGATCAAGCAAGCTTTCTTCTCCTCCCCTTAATTTCTAATGCTGCAGAAACTCTCATCCAATTCCTTCTCCTCTTATAGTACCGCAACAATAACCCAATGCACCCTTAATCAAATAAACACCTAAAAGACTGTCTTTTCATCCACATTGATGTCCTTTGTTCACCCTTTAGCTTTCTCATTTCTCCTTTGCATTATCATCCTCTCTGATGCAATCATATTCCTCTTTCAAAGCTAGGTGATGGCTCTTCTATGAACTATTTGTGATGCACAAACGTGCCTTCTTCCAATCCCTGATGACATGAATAAGTGCTTGGCTTAACCCCCACAGTGTTACAAGCATGAATAACCAATTAAAGGAGATGCAAATACGCTTCTTGCTACTAGCTGACTAATCTATACATGTCACTCCACATATCCCTTGATAGCTACATTCATCCTCCAATGCGCTATGCAGTTGAAAATGCACATTTCTGCCATCCTCTCTTCTCTCTTCACTACGTGCTTGCCTCCCTCTTATCAAGGTCCTAACTTCCAACACAAGCTTACAACAAGTTTAATGCATCCTCAAAGCTATGTCCATTGCCCACACACATATTTTCTATGTTACTCAATCAATTGAAAATAAGTCCCGTACTAAAAATGTCTTAACTACCTAACAAAAACAAAAATATAAGGCCAACTTGAAAAGAAGATGAAATGCATATGTACATAGGTCTTACCACGTTCCCCATGATGAAACAGAGATTATAATGTGCAAATGATCATGGAAGAATGCAATTTACCCTTCCCACATTCATTAGATGAATCAAAAACCTCTCCCAAGCTTCAAGCTTCAATGGAGACCTTGAATAGAAGCACATCCTCTCAATGGTGCCAAAAATTGTTGTAGATATGCTAGAATGAAGGTTAACTGGCATGAAGTAAATTAGATCAACTTTAAATTTTCAATTCAAGCATGTTTACCCATTCAAATGTTTGGAGAATTTTCTCATGAAGCTATGGAGTCCACACTTGTAATCAAGAAGAAGATCAACCCACACACAAGTAGCACTTAGATATAAACATAAGAAAAAGCATGCAAAAACACTTGCCATATGTGGATATAGGGTTGGGACACCTCAAGAATGCCATGGAAGCTCCACATGAAGAAAGAAATGAGAGAAAAGCGCTCAAGAAATAAGATGCACGAAATATTCTTCAAAATGAGTGAAGATTTGATACAAACATATAGTTTTTTGTCCTTTGTACTGAAATATTTGCCCCATGTCACATGCGTTTTGGACAAAATATACTTAATGGTCCCAAATGACTATTTGATCTTCAAATTGAGGCTCCTAAAGAGGAAATTCACTCTCGAGGATCAATGAATCTCTGGCTTTTACAATAATTGAGTGTCTATACAAGGAATATACAAAGCTTGCTCAAAACTAGGAAAATTTGACATAAGTTGCCTAGTTGCCCCAACACTTTTGCACTTTGACTTCCATTATTCCTTGGCATCTTCCAAGTGATATTGCATTGATTTCATGGCCCAAGTGGAAAAAATTTGATAGGCTCCTTTACTTCTATAGTGCTTGTCCTTCACTTCATTTCTCCATTGCAAACTCAACAAATGCTAGTTAGAGGGGAGAGATACCTATTCCTCTAATCTATTTCCAGGTATTTGGTACTTCACACACTTGATGTGCTCTTTGAAACCTCAAAATCATGCATTTTGATTTGTAAGCTTTGCTTATTTCATATGATTGAGACCGGATCCAATCCATATCTCTATGTTGTTCTTAGATTTCTATGTGTGGATGTCTATCCATCTATCTATCTACTCTATCTATATGCATCAATCAATATTCAATCTTTCTATGATATTTAATCTATCCATATGTGAGAATCTATACATATGCATGTACGAAAATTACTTAGTTGTTTGGCCACTGAGATAAATGCATACATCCATCCATACATATCTTTCTCTTGTTTGCATAGATAATTGCATGTTCTTGGGATTCTGGTTTAATTGATAGTTAATACATGGATAATACTGATAGGAATGTGTCACTCCCAAAAGTGCATGCTTTTAGGGGCATAGAAGAAGAGTTTAGATATGAATGTTATGTGTTCTTTGGAGTGCTTTTTACCTTCATCGAGTATTGAGGAGGAGTTACATGCTCCCTCATGGAATAGGTGAACAAGAACCACCCATGTTAATATGAATAGATGAACAAGAACCACCCATGTTAATATGAAGGATACTTAGAAATACTATAACTGTATGGAAAACTACATCATATGGTTGTGGTCTACAAAGCAAAACAAAAGAAGGGGTGAAAAGGGCCCTCTAGAAAACAAGGGAAATACAACCAAAAGGTGGATGAAATAGAATAAATAATTTGCTCATCTTGATAATCTTATCTTGTACTGTGTAATCTTCAAGCCTTAATGCAAGTTATGATTGTGAATTTGGTGATCATGAGAGTTCATCTATATCATTATGGAAAACAATGTTCAAGGAAACACACATGAACTGCTTAGAGTATTCTCGCATCTTACTCGATATGGTTTAAAGATATCCATGACACATGGATTACGACCATGTTGAAAATGATATGTATTCATTTGAACTATCTGGATTAAATGAGGTGTTTACATTTGAGTTAAGTGAATTATGTGGAGTAAATGAAGTGCTATCATTTGAGTTATGTGGATTAAATGTTGTAGATTCATTTAACAAATGTGAATTAAATCTTGTGGATTCATTTGACTTATGTGGAATAAACAAAGTGTTTACATTTGAGTTAAGTGGATGAAATAAAGTGTAATCATTTGTATTAAGTGGAGTAAAAGTTGTGGTACCATTTGAGCTAAGTGGATGAATTGAAGTGTAATCATTTGTATTAAGTGGAGTAAATGTTGTGGTATCATTTGAGTTAAGTGGATGAAATAAAGTGTAATCATTTATAATATATGGATTAAATAATGTGGATTAATTTGAATTATGTGGAGTAAATGAAGTGCTATCATTTGAGGGATGTGGATTAAATGTTGTGGATTCATTTAACATATGTGAATTAAATCTTGTGGATTCATTTGAATTATGTGGAATAAATGAAGTGTTTACATTTTGATTTACGTGGATGAAATGAAGTGTAACCATTTGTATTAAGTGGAGTAAATGTTGTGGTATCATCTGAGTTATGTGGATTAAATGTTCTGGATTTATTTAACATATGTGAATTAAATATTGTGGATTCATTTGAATTATGTGGATTCATTTGAATTATGTGGATTCATTTGAATTCTCTTAAGATAAAATTAGTGTTTTTATTTTGCAGAAGTAAAACATGGCAAGAATGCCAGATGTGAATGATGATCTTGATCATACTGAATCTCAAAGGATTTTATATGAGCAAAATGTTCAATTTGCACAATAAGGATTAGCATTTTTATTCCATCAAGATTTAGAGCCAGAGGGATTAGAAGGAGAAGCATTATCAATGAAAGAAATAAAAAAGCTATGTACAAATTATTTTGTTCGTGATGTTCTCTTTTGGGTTACAGGAAGGGCAAAAGAAACAACACCCTTAAAGCTTTCAGACTTACAACATAAAAGATTAGCAGAAACGCTACTTCGATGCTTTGTGCAAGTTGAGAGATCATTATCAAATAATAATCAAATAGTATTATATTTCATTCAAAAGGTTTTTGTACAAGATATTCTTCATTGACGTGTAGATTGGGATGATCGTCCGAAGAATGCAGGTATCGGTTTGGGTCGTCCTCAAAATCGAGCCGAATTTCGTAATCATGGAAAGGAAGGCCCTCTTCCTTGAAAGTGACCCTATATTTTGCTACCTGAAGAACATAATCTTATACATGATTTGTCGTCACAAGGGGCAGAATTATACAATGAAGGATTAACAACTCCTACATTACAAAGAACAATAGATGATCAACAAAAGAGGATTGATGATCTACAAAATAAAGTGAAAAATTTACAAATTTCTGTGGATGTTTATGAGAGAAAATATGGAAGACTCTCAGAGGCACCATCATCTTTTGATCGATTCACTGTCGATGAGTTATTGAATCAAGAAAACATTAAGTAGGCAAGCTTTTTTTGTAATCAAAGACATGACTTGTATTCGATTTTGCAATTGAATATAATCATAGTATTCACAGTACATCATTTTCTTCATTTTGAATATCATCATCTATGACAGGTACCATGTCATCTATTTCTTCCATGTCTGAACCATCATTATGATCTACATCTAAATCATGATCACTCCATGAATCATTTGTTAAACTTTTATGAGTTTGAAATTCTCCAAAAGTTTGTTGTGTTGTTGTAGAAGCTATCTTGGTTGGAACATGTAAGAAATGCATATTACAAAACACATATACCAAATCATTAGCACGTGATACACTTAAGCAATTTCTTCATTTTGAATGAAGAAAATAATAGGCACTCCAATTACGTACACAACTACCACTTGAAGCTGCTATTGAAAGCACTCTCATAGCTATATGTTGCAACTCCACTGCTTCACCTCCATACTCTTTCCACCAAATAGGAGGTGGATGCTTTTGAATCGCTTCAATATGCCATAGATCTCCAAAAGATCCTTCACGATTTACATACGCTACTCTTTGGTGGAATGCATCTCGACCATTTGTACCTAGAAGTAATAATTGAAATGTGGTTTTGAAGTTTGCCATGACTTCTTTGTTTGATGCTTGACCATTGAGTTGAAATGTTGGATCCAAAATGAATGTTGTTCCATGCAAATGAGTATGCATTTGCATCCATCTCTTCTCTGCTAATGATACAATATGTGTTTTCTCTCGTAATGAAAATTGATTAAAGTCCTTTACTTTTTGAATAGCTTCTGACATAATCCAATAATTTTTTCCAATAAGAAATTTATCAGTATCAACCATTTGTAAAAGTTCCACAAAAGGTTTAGTGATACCAACAATTTTTTCAAGATTACGCCAAAAATTTTGTGATTGTATTAGACAAGTACATTTGGATGCTGCAACTCGATAATAAGAATACTTCTCTAGCCATGCCTCCCATCTTCGATCAACAATCATTTCTACAAGAGTTGGCTTAACTTCCAATAATCCACTAAGTACAATGTAATCAGTTGCAAATCGTGCGGCACAAAAAATCTGAAGTGCTTTATTGGGAGATTGTGATCGGAAGAGCGAATATGAAAATTGATGCTCTCTAATAAATTTGACCACATGATTTGCATCTAATAATCTTTTTTTAATGAAAGATAATATACCTATATCTTTCAATAATAAATTTAATGTATGAGATGCACATGGAACCCAAGTAATGCCTTCATACTTGTTTTGAATTGTAATTCCAACACTTCGAAAATAAGAGGCATTATTTGTCACCATCGCAGTCAAATTCTTCGGCCCACCCATGCACGATATAGCATGTTCATATACCTTTACAAGAAAAGCCGAATTTTTCTCTTTAACAGAAGTATCAACATCTCCTAAAAACATGTTTCCTTTTGGACATATAACCATGACATTAATCAATGGTTTCTTTTGACAACTTGTCCATCCATCCAATGCTATTGTGCATCCATGCATGGGTACATAATCAAGTATTGTTCGCTTTAAAATAGCTTCAATACTTTTTATCACTTTATCTACATACTCTGTTCGCATTTTGTTATAATCTAGCATGATGAAACCTTTTTGTGCAGTTGACATCAAAGCATCTTTGAAAATGGGATTACGAATGACATTGAAAGGAATCCCACATGCTAAGAATGCTTGAGTCCATTTAAGATGAAGATCTAGACAATCTTGCTTTTCAAAAGCTATATGTATAGTATTTTGTGATTTATTGCGGACAAAGCATGGTGACAAAGTATTAGATCCACCATTTTTACTACATTCACCAATTCCACTCTTTTTTGATGTAGTTGGAGAAAATGGAGTACATGTATCGTGGTTATTCTCAAAAATAGTTTGGGAGACTTGAGTAGAAATATCTTGATGATCCTCTACTGTCATGCATCTACTCCTTCTTGCTCTACACTTGGGCTACTTCGAAAGTGATATGAACTACTCATGCTTTTTAATCTTTTTGATGTGATACCTTGTGATTTACATTTGTTTGCATAGATTGCAAAATGTACCCATATATCACTATGTGGATTAGAGCATCCTGCCACATTATTACATGTACTAAAGAGATGCTCTTTTATTCAAGTTGCATTTCCTACATAATGATGCCCACAACATTTGCATTGTATTGTGGATATTGTTTTACCCTCTTGATGAACAATCACATATGACCATTCTTTTCCCTTTCCCATAGTGCTTGCAAATTGCTTTATGAAGACTATACCTACAAAAAAAAACAATATAAATCAATATCAAATAAGATATTTCGATCAACGTTGAGTCAAACAATTATGATAGACTTTAATTCTCAATCATGCACCCATATACAAATTATAATCATTGTTGAGTTAAACAATCATAATAGATTTTAATTTTCAATCATACACACATATACATTTATACTTACATATACTTACACATACTATTGTGAAATACAAATCAAACATAATCTACCTATATCTTTCAATAATAATTTTAATGCACCACAACAGATTTTAACTTCCTAATCATATGCACATACACTTACACATACTATTGTGAAGTAAGGATCAATGTTGTATCAAACAATCACAATAGATTTCAAATTCCTAATCATATGCACAAATATTTACACAAACTATTGTGAAGTAAGAATCAATAGAGTTAAACAATCACAATAGATTTTTCATTCACAATTATACACTCATATGCATACTCATACTCATACTCATACACACACATACATATACTATTATAGAGTAAAAATCATTATTGAGTCAAACATAATCTACCTACATCTTTCAATAATAAATTTACTGTATCACAATAGATTTTAAATTCTTAATCATATGCACATACACTTACACATATCCTGGTGAAGTAAGAATCAATGTTGTATCAGACAATCACAATAGATTTTAAATTCCTAATCATATGCACATACATTTACACATACTATTGTGAAGTAAGAATCAATATTGAGTCAAACAATCACAATAGTTTAAATTATTTAATATTTATAGTAAAAAATTATACCTTGTTCTCTCTACGACACTTTAAGTTCGTAAAGAACAAAGTAGCTTTTATGAAAAATGAGTAAGAATCAATGATAATAGATTTTAAATTCACATATATATACTATTGTGAAGTAAGAATCAATGAGTCAAACAATCACAAAAGTTTCAATTATTTAATATGGCAAAAATTTATACCTTGTTCTCTCTACGACACTTTAAGTTCGTAAAGAACAAAGTAGCTTTTATGAAAAAATGAGTCTAGTTCTACTATTTTATAAAATATTATTCGATCAAATATTTTTCGAGCGAAAGCTTTTCGATCAAAAAATTATCGATCGAAAGCGTTTTCGATCGAAAGAGGTTGAATTTCCGTGCAAAAACTATTTGCGCGTGTCCGAATAAGCTGACGTGTCACCGAATAATTTGATCGAATAATAAGAGCTTGCCATAAAATTCTGTAATTATTCACGAATAAACGAATTGTCGAATAATGAATAATGCAACCTAGTTCTTGACTTTGTGTTCCCCCTCCATCCATGAACACAAGCTCATATAGAAAAGTCATAGTGGCACAACCTTTTGAGAAAAATGAAGGGCAATACAATACGATGCCATGCATGAAGATCTGAGAACCAATGGATTAGTTGTACCATGTTTTTCATGCTTTATCACGAGAAGACCATATTAGAACACATATATCTTTGAACCACCCCCTTGAACCAATTGGTGAAGTTATTGTCCTTGAACTCTTCCACATGTCCATCCAAGTGTGTCTCATGTTGGCACTTTCCTAAGGCTATCACATGCCTCATAGTTAAATTCAAGATGCCCCTCTCATGTACACTGAAAGATGACACATGGATAAGCTTCTCCCAAGACTAAGGCTGCCAAGTATTACAATACATAAAGCCTAAATGTTGAAACAATTCAAATGTGAAGTATTTTGATGGCAATGCACCACAATGTGCTCTCCTTCTAAAGATCTTCAGGATGATGTCCTCGGAGTAGACAACCGAGCTCCAAGCGCCACACATGGTACTCTGCATAGAGGCTACAGAATACATAGTAAAACACAATACATGGGGAGCATGCACACATACTTCTTAGGTGTTACGAATGTGGTTGAACTTACAGTTTGTGGATGACCAAGCCACTATATGTTTTATTATAGAACATATACAAAGAAGTGTCTCATGGCCATTTAGCCTTTCATGTGGACACTAATGGTAACAATCTCCCACTAAAGGCCAATATGGTGAAAGTAAGTATGGGACAAATATAAAGAATGATAAAGTATACGTGAGTGTAAGTATACAAGTAAGTTATACCTCCCATTTGATGAGCATGTTACACAATATACAAGTGACTGTGTAAGACCATGAATCAATTAATCCCGATCAAGTGACAATAGTGTCAAAAGCTATCCTATGGTAGAGCTTTAGTCAAAGAATCTGCAACATTATTTTGAGTGTGAACCTTCTCAAGAATAATGCAGTTGGTGGCTAAGCAATCTCTAATGAAGTGATACCTCATCTCAATGTGCTTGGTCTTTGCATGATAGACCGGATTCTTAGCGCAAGCAATGGCACTCTGACTATCACTGAGCAAACGAGGTACATGCTGAGGTAAACCCATATCACAAGCAAGACAAGAAAGCCACAATGCTTCCTTACATGCCTCACTTGTTGCAACATACTCTGCTTCCGTGGTGGAAAAAATTGTACATTCTTGAAGATGCGATCTCCAAGAGATAGCACCGCCAGCAACATGAAAAATGTACCCTGATGTAGACTTATGATTGCCTACACAACCAACATAATTAGAATCTATGTAACCAAAAATGTATGCTTTCCCTCTAGCTAAGCATGGAAACTTGTCCTTAGTGCCACTTAGATATCTTAGAATCATCTTAACCACTTCCTAATGTTTCTTGCTAGGATTAAACATATATTTGCTCACAAATCCCACTACAAATGCAATGTCTGGTCTTGTAGCTACCATAGCATACATGAGACTATCAAGAGCAGACTGATAGGGAATTTTGGTCATGAATTCACTTTGCTCATCTAATTTGGGGCAATCATCCTTGCTCGATTTCACATATGTGGGTAAAGGTGTACTCAATGCCTTTCCACCCTGCATATGGAACTTGTGAAGTACTTTGGATATGTACTCACTTTGAGACAAGTATATGCATCTTTTACTCCTATCACGAGTAATGCGCATGCCAAGAATATGTTTGGCATCCTTCAAATCCTTCATATCAAATGTGTGACTCAACTTCTTTTTGAGAATTGACAAGTCATAAGAGGATTTCCCAGCAATCAACATATCATCGACATAAAGTATCAAGCATATCAAGCTGCCATCTGAGCATCTCTTTCTATAGAGGCAATGATCCTCATTGCTTCGAGATTAGCCTTCAAACTTCATAAAAGCATCAAACTTTTGGTACCATTGTCTAGAGGACTGTTTAAGTCCATACAAGCTCTTTTTGAGCTTACAAACTAGAATGTCCTTGTGAGGAACTACATAACCCTCTAGTTGTTCCATATAGATCTCATCTGTAAGATCTCCATGCAAGAAAGCCATTTTCACATCCATTTGGACTAGTTCTAAGTCGTCCATTGCAACAATTCCAAGCAACATGTGTAGAGTAGTCATCTTGACCACTAGAGGGAAGATTTCCTCGAAATCAACACCATGTTGTTGCTTAAAACCTTTGCAACAAGTCGTTCTTTATACTTTGGAGAAGCACTATCTGATGTGAATTTCAGCTTATACACCCATTTACATGGTAAAGATTTCTTGCCCTTTGGCAAAGTTACTAAATCCCAAGTACCATTTACTGGCATTTCTTAGCATAACAAAACCTAGAACATATCTATCATGTGGATGTGAGACACGTGCACAGCCTCTCAATGGTTGCTAAACAAGAACATTTGCAAAGTGATATGATCGGACATTCTCTTGAACATCCCTATGTGCAACATTTTCATGCATGCTAACAAGAGGATTAGTATCCTCAAACACTACTCTTCTCACTTCAACCTCCTTAATGGGTTTTTTATGCATCTTAGAATCATTGAAAATGACCACTACTTTTGATCACTGACCATGTTTTAGGATCCCATAAGTGATATCCAAATTGTCCTTCTTGACCATATCCAAGAAAATTGCATTTCTTTGACTTATGGTCCAACTTTTGTCTAAGATTCTTGGGTATATGCAGATATGCTTCTCACCCAAAAACTTAAACATAATCATAATAGGTGGCTTCCTTGTCCATAACTCTTGTGTCACTTTCAAACCTTTTTGGTAGTACTAGGTGAAAGTTTAATCACATGGACTGCAATCAATACTTCTACCCAACAGCCTTGTGAAAGGTTTACATGATGCAACATAGAGAATACTCTATCTTGAATAGTTCTATTCATCCTTTCAGTTAGACCATTCTGTACTTAGGTATACACAGGTGTAAACTCTCTACGAATTCCTCTAGACTGGCACAAAAGGCTGAATTCATGTGAGGTATACTCAACTCCATTATCTAAATGTAAAGCTTTGAGCTGAGTTCCTTTTCTAGTATCCAGTAAAGCAAGCCATTCTCTCAAAGTAGGGAATACCTCATCCTTCGATTTGATAGGAGATACCCAAAATTTTCTAGTAGCATCATCTATGAAAGTGACAAAGTAAAGTGAACCACCTAAAGACCTTGTGGGCATAGGACCACACACATCTATACGAACAAGATCTAAAGGCTGGATTGAAGAGTCAATGTGCATTCTATGCACATTTCTGGTTTGCTTTCCATATTGACAATGCTCACAAAATGAAAAATCAGAGAAAGATAACACAAGTAAGTAGCGAGAATGAGAAAGATTTTCCATTCCACTACGAGATATATGGCCCAAACGACCATGCCAAATACAGGCCATAGGTTGTTCAGAAACAGCTAACAAGTGTTCTTTGTGAGATACAAATAAAGGATAAAGTGATCCAACTTTGCTTCCTTTTGTGATAACCATATTTCCCTTTGATATGCAAAAGTACTGAGCATAGAAGACCACCTTATAACCAAGGCCATCAAGTTGACCAACTGACATGAAACTACATGATAAATGAGGTACATGGTAGACATTATGCATAGTAAATTTTGAACCATCAATGAGCTGCACAACCACATCTCCAATCCCCACAATGTCACACTGGTAAGAGTCACCAAGTCTCACGGTACCAAGAGAGTTTGCTGCATAATTAGAGAACCATTGTCTATATGGTGTCACATGGAAAGAAGCACAATAATCTAGCAGCCACATGTGGGAAAGAAAATCAGCCATAAGAGCCTTAGTTGGCATAGTACTATCAAGTGTCAACACATCAACATCATCACAAATATCATTAATTTCTTCAATCTTCACAGTCAAAGTAGATGGTGCAACATTATGTCCTTTACCTTTAGCATTCTTTAATGCATAACAATCTTTCTTCATGTGTCCTTTCTCATGACAATAATGGAATTCGATATCCCTCTTCCTTGATTTACTTCTACTCTTATTCTGTTGAACATTCTTTTCTTTGTTCTTGCTCCTGCTATGTTGTTGATTCTTTCCTTGGTAAGAATCACAAATATTATATGCATCTCCACTCTGAGTGCCAACCATACATTTTCTATGAATCTCCTCATTCAAGAGTGCTCCACATATGTCATCATTGAACAACTTACCACCAAGTGCACTATTGCTAATAGTTGTGCAAAACATATCCCATGATGATGGCAAGGTGCATATTACCAAGATTGATTTCGTTTCATTATCCATATCCATTTTCTAAGCCTTTAACTAGGAGAATATAGCATCAAACTCATTTACATGAGTAGAAACACTATCTTTGTCCTTCATGCAAAGGTCATATAACATTCTCATCAGATATACTTTATTTGATGCAGTCTCTTTTTCATATGTATTGCATAAATTCTTCGAAAGCTCCAATGCACTTTCATAGTCTAATATTGTAAAGTAAACATTATCTGCTAAGTGCAATCAAATGGTGGACCTAGCCATTGGATCTAATTCATCCCAATCATCTTCATCCATGTTAGTAGGCTTTTTTGAGATTCCATTTACTAGCTTCCATTGCCTCCTTTGAATCAGCACATCTTTAATCTCATTCTTACATAGAGTGAAGTTTGTGCCGTCAAATTTTCAGATCTCAAAATGGTCTTTGCGCTCCAAGTTATAGCTCCTCCTCGAAACACATGCACTAGACCCTGATCCACCAGATGTGCATGAGACCTCTGATGTCATGATGGTAGACAAATTGAATAAAATGATAATGGAACTAGAAGAGTCCAAACACCACTAAGGCTCAAAGAAGGATGACCAGGTGTCAGATTCTAGGAGAGAAAATATTCCCAAAAAAATGAATTAATGAATAGTAATGATCGACCAGAAGGATTGTGTGAGAATAAATGTGCTCACACCAATAAGTGTATCAAGGAGTAAACCGACCATTGTATAGTTGACAAAACCAAAAAATCTAGAAAAATTTTGCTAGAGTATCCTCTACAAAATGAGCATATGGCTAGTGTCAAAATCTTATAAAACTCCAAGTACTAACATGTTTACTTGCATAGCGAATCACTGACTCCATTGCATATAATCAATTACCCAAATGAAGCAAACTAGGCTTATCAAGCACCTCCTATGGCGAGGTTGGGTAAGTCTTCCACTTGCATCATCGAAGAGACCCCGACATTTGAATGTCTCCGAGTTAAGAAAACCTCACCAGGACCCTCTTTATCAAACGTAAAAGGCATTATGCAAAAACATAACTGCTATATCAATGACCACATGGATGTACATAAGCGGTATCCACTGAATCCTATATAGTGTATATGTGCTCAATATATGCAGTAAAATGACACTGAAAGGCTGAATCCACAGCCCAAAAAACTAGCCTCCAACACCTGCAAGTGTCTGTGAACTATATTGTTTAGGTTCAAAAAACCTGCATAAATTTGCAGTGGTTACTCCCACCACAACTGAAAACCTTTTGAGAAACCTGTAGTTTTACAAGTGTGGCTGAAAACATGGCTCCAAAGGTGAATACTTATTTTTGGAGAAGTAAAAAAAACACTCTTCTTGATGTTCTTGAGCCTGTGTGAAGAGACCTATGCACGAAGGTACTCCAAAATGGCTCCAAAAATCACCCCAAAAATGCTTCAAAGACAGGCTTTGAAAGCAAAGAATGATGTTTTGTGGGACCAAAACATGTTGAAGGTAATGTTAACCTTAGTCTTTCCCCTTCTTTAGACACCACAAGAGTGTAGCTTAGTGGCAAGAGATTGCCACGGTTAAGAGAGCTCCGGGGTGAACAGTACTGGGATGAGTGACCTCCCGAGAAGTACTAGGAACCTCTATCTTCCTTCATTGTTGGGGTCCTCCCTCGCATGCGACCAACAACACCAATGGTGACTTCGGTGACTCAGATGACAAGGTATGCCAAGGTCTATGCCTTTGTTGTTGCCTTAATCGTAAGCCTTGGGTGGGTGCTCGCTTCGCTTGCATAAAAGGAACAAAGCTTTTGCATCGAAATGCTCTGATACCAGTGAAGTAGTTTGATGGCAATGCAACACAGTGTGCTCTCCTCCTCTAGAGCTCCATGAAGATATCCGCAGAGTAGAAAACCAAGCTCCAAGCGCTACACGTGGTACTCTGCAGAGAGGCTGAAGAATACGTAGTAAAACACGCTACACAAGGAGCATGCACAGAGACTTCTTAGGTGTTACGAATGTGGTCAAACTTATAGTATGTGGCTGACCAAGCCACTATATGTTTTATTAAAGAACATATACAAAGAAGTGTCTGGTGGCCATTTGGCATTTCACGTGGACACTAACGGTAACAAAACGGGAGAAAATATAAATACATAACCTAAGGGCTCAAACCAAGGGTATTTATACAAGATTCTTCCCCCCTCAAATCATTTTCATTGAAAATGTGTAGAAGTATACTACATGGAGTAGTCTATGCACCATAATTAGTCTTGTTGATCATGCACTCATTCTCAAAGATTTACCTCTTTTTTTTTATTTAAAATTTAAAAAGAGAGAAACGTTCTATTGATGGAACTTACTCATTTCCAAGTGGTGCTTTGCTTTGTTTTATCTTGTACTTAACTAGGCTCTCTTTATCTAAAAGACTTCTTGTATTTCTATATCAAGTGCATACTAATCTCTCTCGTTCATTAAGGGATGCCTTGTAGTGGTATAGGTTGGACTACTGTTTCCAAATATACAAGATTTTCTTGCTGAGCTTGCTTCTTTTTTAGCCTAATGACATTAAACACTAGGAATCACACAATCTTCTCAAAGCTTCAATTGGTTCCAAGATTTCTAAGGATTATGAAAGGGCCACAATACATTGGAGATAGTTTCGGAAAATGTCGTGTTTCAAGGTTTTTGATTGCTTAAGAACTTTTAAATAAAATTTTTCTCCAAGGTACAAGGAGATTTCTAGACTTTGAAGGTTGTTATATGGTTTATCTCTATCCTAGGCTTTCCTTAGGTTCTCTTAAGCTTCCTTTAGCTTAAAGTTCATGTCTTCCAGGAAATCTTTAGGAGCTTGGACTTTCTGATTTTGTAGTCTGACAACATATGGGGCTCTAGGTTGAAACCCTTATATTAACACGAATGGACTAGATCCAGTTGCAGAATGCTTGGCACTAGTGCAAGCCAATTGAACTAAGTGTAAAGAGTATTCCCACTCAATTTGATTTGGAGATACGTATGCTCTCAACATATCTTCAAGTTTTTTATTGAATCTTTTCTTTTTTGTGCATTTGAATGTGGATGCTCAACAATACTCATGCTCAAATTTGTTTGTAATTGATTGAAAATAGTTGCACTTTGACTTCCATTATTTCTTCGCATCTTCCAATTGATCTTGCATTCGTTTCATGGCCCATGTGGAGAAAAGTTGGTGGGCCCCTTTCCTTCCATGTGGAGAAAAGTTCATCTGTCTATTGCAACCTCAACAAATGCTAAATAGAAGGGAGAAAGAGAAAGGAACAGCTGGGAAAAACAATGAGAATCAAAATCCAAAAGGATGAAAAAATGAATCAAAGAGTTAGATAATCTATCTACCTATCTATCTTGATTTGGAAGCTTTGCTTCTTGAATATCATTGATACCGGATCCAATCCATATCTCTATATTTTATACTGCTTTTCTATGTTTACATGTTTATCCATGCATCTATCTACTTTATCTATGTACATCATGTTCCTGTCCTTGTGCTTTAGTTGCTCATTCATACATGGATAATACTGACAGGAATGTGTCATTGCCAAGAGTGCATACTTTCTAGGGCCTTGAGGAAGATTTTGGATATGAATGTCATGTGTGCTTTGGGGTGCTTTTTACCTTCATCAAGTAGTGAGGAGGAACTACATGCTCCCTCGTGGTATAGGTGAAGAAGAACCACCCACGTTAATATGAAGGATACTTGGAAATACTATAAGTGTATGGCAAACTCCATCAGATGGTTGTGGTCTACAAAGGCAAAACAAAAGAAGGGGGCCCTCTCTAGAAAACAAGGGAAGTACATGAAAAAAGGGGGGGGGGGGGACTCAATGAATATGAATATGGTGATCATGAAAGTTGATGTCTACCCTCATGGAAAACAATGTTCACGGATTCGACAAGCGTGGTGCATGTGGATGTGCGAGGCGAAATGGAATGGTAGGTTTTGTGTATGTTTTTGGTCACAATTGTCGTTTTGGAGCTCACATGGGTGTAATGGTTGATGTTTGTAGTTGAATGAATGGGTGCAAGATGCATAGGATTCGGCAGGGAGGTCGGTTAATTTGTGGCAAGGCAAATATCTCTTTGGCCATGAAGGAAGGAAGAGCTACTGCCCCCAAAGGAAGGCTCTATACATGTGGAATCCGCAGCCTTTGAAGCTTCGTAACAACAAAAATTGCAAAACAAAGTTTGGAAGGCTTCGACTATTAAGGGTTTGTGCTATACAGATAACTGAATTACGTGTAGAAAGTGCGGAGATCTTCTCATTCTCAAAAGGTGGAAAATGTGTGAGCTGTTAATTGGGCGCACATGCAATGCACTTAGAGCTTTCGATCGAACTCCTATGCTAGAAAATCGTCTACTATTGTATCCAGCATGAATCGCCCCTTCTGCTCCCCACCGGAGACCATTGTGCATGTTTTTTATGGTGCCCCCCACGCCCAAAATTATCGATACCATCTGCAAAAGTAGACGCATGATCTCCACCATTCACCCCTCACATGGAAGGAATATCATGTTTCTCAATGCATCGCACATTCGCTAGAGTATAAGTTAGCTATATTTTTGAGAAATATCATTCTCTACTAGAGTATAACTTAGCTATCTTTGAGAAATATCATTCTCCACCGATGTTGATTGATAACATTCTCATGTAGGCCCCTCAAAAACAAACCCTTCAATGTCGTCCCATGGAAGAAGAAGAGGAGATGGGCAGAAAGAATTATTAGATGGCCACACAAATTATTTGTTCTAGATTTTGGTAAAATAGGCTTCTTCCTCGGCTTGTGTCTGAGTCCAAGGCCTTGATGCAAGGACAAGTAACGATTATATTTTCATGTCAATGAAAAGTAAACCAGCTCCTGAAAGTCAAAAACTATCTTGGAACTCGATGTTCGAGAGGTTTGCTCCTTGCCATTTTGTGCTTTTCCCCATAGAAGCTTCTCCTTTTGGCATTATCATTGCAATTTTCCTACCCTCCACTCGGTATTTTCTAAAGGTGTTCACGTGTTTCAAAGAATTGTGATTCACTATCTTCCTCTTCCACATCTTGATTAGGCATGTTCTACTCAGACTTTGTAGCTTCCTCTTCCCTTGGGGAGGGGATGCCATCATGTTCTTGTAGGTGAAAAAGAGTACAATCCTCTCCACTCACTTGTATTTGTGGTGGGAATGAAGCCCCTAGATGCTCTAGGAAAGGTTCGTCTGAATCAAAGGGAGTCTCCATGACTATTGAACTATACTATGAGATGAACCCAAAGCGCAAATGAGTTCATAGCTCTCGGCACCACATCATTCAACCATGTGTTTCTCATTGATTGACATTTCTAATGTGGCCAAGATTCACATCCAGTTGTATGTTCATGGTTGAAGGACATAGGCATGTAAGTCGGATCTTCGATTGTTCTATTTAATGGTTTGTGCATGCCTTCTTTCTCTTTGTGCTTAATTATGGCTTCACGCATGGTTTCTTTACAAAATGTCAAGTTAATGTCTTCTTGCATCTAGGAAGGAACCTCTGAATGCACACTATGTATAGAGGCCATCTCTTCATCCTCGTGAAATGATTTCCATTGTAATGGAGTGATGTCTTGAAAAGAGAAATCTTTTAGATTGATCTTTTTGGTTACACCTAAGTGTTGTATGTTATTAACCCCTTCACTATAATCTCTAACCTTATTCAATGAAATTTGTTTTATACATGAGATAGCTTGCATAAGTGGTGTCTAAGTTGGATGAATCTTGTTACTTTACTCGTTGGTCTAGACTCCCAAAGATGTAGCTTTAATTTTAGTGGCTTTTCTGAAGTGAGCACGAATGAAACTCTCATTTTCTTAGGCCTTCTAGTATGCTTACTTCCTTTAATGCACCCTTTTCTCAATGTTGGCACTCTCTTGTATTCTGTTCTGGCTTCGTACACCCTTATGTAGATAGGACGAGTGTGTAGACTAAAGATAGGAATACTATAGGAAAAGGGCCAACTCATCTTAGCCCATGAGAATCTTTGGCCCTTGGAGCCTATGCCCCTATGACCATCCTTGGTAAATGTTCTCCTTAGATTTTGTACCTTCCTCTTCCACATCTTGATTAGGCATGTTCTCCTTAGACTTTGTAGCTTCCTCTTCCCTAGGGGAGGGGATGATATCATGTTCTTGTAGGTGAAAAAGAAAACAATCCTCTCCACTAGCTTCTATTTGTGGTGGGAATGAAGTCCCTAGATACTCTAAGAAAGCTTCATCTGAATCAAAGGGAGTCTCCAGGAGTATGGAACTATAATATGAGATGAACCCAAAGCACGAATGAGTTGTGTTTGTCAAACATTGATCCACAAGAATCATGATATTGGTCCATAGGGATCATTTCATGTGTGTGAAGGACAAGGGCCAGCTAGCCAAGGTCCCAAGCTCGGGGGACACCCTAAGGTACTTGGTAGTAATGGGGATGATTGTTGCATGATGGCCACATGTTGACACTAGACCATTCCAGAACATTGCTATTTTTAGAGTACAAGATGGTGTATATGGATGGGAGGAGAGTCACACACATCATTCAAGCCTTTCTTACAATCGGTATCAGAGCATGAGATTGATTGTGCTTTTTTTTGCATGCGTTCTTGGAGTTTTTCCGGCATTTTTGCGTCGTCTTCTTCGAGGACGTCTGCACATTTTGATTCTTTCAGTTGTTGATTGCTTGGAGGAGAGATTTAAAAGAGTTTTTGGGGAGCCATAGGATCCCCCATCAGGTGATCCACATGCTCAGTGGTGCTCAACCCATAGATATGCCCGCTCCAAGATAAAACTGCCTACCCACACCCACGTGCTCCACGGCGTTCTAGGAGAGCCACCTATGATTCAATGCAGAGGGAGATAGAAGAGAAGAGAGTTTTCTCTTCTCCTGAAGTTGATGAACATCTCTGTACATGCTTTCTATAAAGATGCGTCCACCTTTGTCAGCACGATATATGGGATTGATTCTTTTGCTCCACGTGTCTCTTAGAAATCTTCAGTGCCAATTTCTTGAAGTCGTTTTTTTCTTGCCATAGCCCAAATTTCATATATTGAGCTAAGTAAACCCACTTATCTATACTTAATTGGCCACATCTTGCGCATCCAAGATCCAAATTTGGAGATTTTTCTTGCTAAGATAGCCCTCTCAGAGCTGTTTTGAGAGAGTGGCTACAAGGAACTTTTTGAATTAAGTCTTGATTCACTTTAGAGCTTGGTGTTTGCTCTTTCATCATGAATGAACCTCTTTCGAGAATAGTTTGAAGCACCAACTATTGGAAGAGCTTTGGAAAGCTATTCTAACAGAGGCTGGACCATCTTCAACACCTACACACACCTCCAAATTATCTTTTGAACCCCCAGGTAAGTCTCTTGTCAATTAATATGCATTGTTGCTTTCTTTTTGCATAGTATCTAGAGTATACGTGTAGTTAAGATGTGGCCTTGTATGGTACGATGCATGTATTCCTCTTTCCAGGGATAGGTAAGTATTTTCTTGTAGGTTAGCAAGGAAAGAAATATAAATTTGTTAGGGTGTGTAATCCATTTCAGTCTATTTGTAGTTAGATTATGCCTGTCAACACCATTATTGTGGAAATCGCTTGACTATTTCTTGGTATAATTTTTTCGGTTTTCAAAATTGCATCGTTATGCTGCCAAAATTTCTAGAAATTTATTATGCATATGCATTAAAGAATACAAAACATACTAAAAGTTTCTTGTTTCTTGATTTTCCATTGAGAAAAAGCTTGTGATTTGTTTCTTTTATGCTGCCACTTACTTATTTAGGCATAAATAGAGAGTACTATTTAAAAATCACAAAAAAATCTACACATTAGAAAAAAATAAAAAATTGACCATAACCTAGTATGGGTTCAAAACCAACATCCCCTTCTAGGGGAGATACACTCATGGAAGAGCAACCCGCAGATCCCATGCAGACTTGGAGTAATAGAATTATCAATCTAGAGAGCACATTCCACAATATCTTGGAACACGTGCATGGTTCCAAGAAAGAGGGAGTAGTGTGAGAGCCTCATTTGCCAAGGATGGATGCAGATGCTCCAGATGAACCTCGAGCTCCAAAAATCCCTAGAGATAGGATCCTAGTGAGAGAGGCCAGATGGTAGCTTAAGGATCTTAAGCTACCTAAATATCATGGTTCGACTAGTGCTAGGGCTACTAATGCTATTGAGAAGTGGCTCAACAAGTGGGAACACTGCTTCTGCTTGTGTCATATCATGGAAGATAGACACAAGATTCAGCAGGCCACGTATAACCTTATGGATGTTGCCCATAGGTGGTGGCATAAGATTGAACAAGAAAAGAAAGAGCCCAAAACTGGGGATCAATTCAAGATCTTGTTCTATAGTAATTTCTACCTCTTGATGAGAGGTCTAGAGCACTAGACACCTCCTTCTTCATTAGTGAGAAGAATCACGCAATTCAAAAGTACATGGATAAGTATAGAGAGGTACTTCTTAAAGTGTCTGATACTATTCTAGAGTTTCTCCACATCCATAAGTTTATCTTGGGACTTAGGAAAACTATTAAAGACCATTGGTGAGAAGGATAGATTGCATGGAGTACTTGCATTCACCCAATCCAAACTCATCATGAGAGATTGCATGATAACACCACATTCAAGTCTACAAAACATATTGGACACACACATCCTATAGCTTGAGATTGGTGAGCTTGACACCCCCCTTATCGCATAATCATGCAAAAAGAACACCTACAACTCTATGCAATCTATACTTGCAAAGAAACATGTCTTTCAAGAAACAAGAAACAAACTATGTGTGTAGAGTATTATGGGATCATCCACCTCATTATGTTCAAAAGTTCTCTTGGATCTACACATCTCATACATAAACCAAGAATCTCAGGGGATAGACAAGGATGAGAGAGAGGGCAGAGACCATTATAGAGAATCATCCACCTCTCCAACATCTCACATATGTTTCATGATTCTCTATACAAATATTTGCGTGGATGTACATATTCACCATTTCCTCACTCCTTATTGCTCGGCTTCTTGCTCCCAAAGCTAGGGTTTCAACTTCCATATTTCTCCTAGCATCAACATATACTTGACTCAAACTTCCTTAAAAGTTCAAGAATTAGCCTTTCTTTCTCTAGAGGAGGAGCAATTGAGGAAAAATTAGGTCCATTACATGTGTTGCGACTCATTTGATTCTTGCCAGAAGGGCAAGGGTGAAAGTGGCCCTAGAAAGCACAAATTTGTGCATGTTGCACAATCAGATATGGAAGAAAAAGATGAGAAGAAAGCGAATAAGTGGAAAGAATGTTTTACCAATTCTAGGGCCAATGACCTGCTAACCTTGTGTAGAATGAAGGATGGGATTCTACCATATGATCCACACTCTCGTCACCATTGTATGCATTATCAAGGTTCTATCACCAACAAGATCCTATTACCAATGTCAACACTATCTAATATTAGCTTAACAATCACGTTCAAATGATATGTGGGCAATAGATTATCTCAATGATGGTAAAAGAAAAAAAACCATTGAACCTAATACCAGCTTAATAGTCACGCTTATTGATGATATGCATAAACTACATGACCTATCTGCTTTTAATAGTATGCCAACAGGTAAGACGGATTACCCATATTCTCATTGAGGGAGTGGAGCGTATGTATTTTGAGATTAGTGCATTTCTAGTTGAGAGATGAAAATACAAAGTGGGTGGAGCTTAATTCATGGCTGATGATGGCACATAGAAAGCTTTCCTTGAGCATCATGTTAAGTTTACCTGCTCCATGCCGACTTATTCCCTTATTCAATAAAGATGGTACATTATTCAAGACAAGGTCATTCGATACAAAACGGCCCTCCAATGGATCTTCTCATTCTCAAAAGGTGGAAAGCTATCTCAATGCTAAGTGGGGTGTTAATTGGGCGCTCATGCAATGCACTTAGAGGTTTCGATTGAACTCCTATGCCAAGAATAGGTTGAGGGAAGCAATGAGAAATATCATTCTCCACTAGAGTATAACTTAGCTATCTTTGAGAAATATCATTCTCCACTGATGTTGATTGATAACATTCTCATGTAGGCCCCTCAAGCTGTAGAAACAAAGCCTTCAATGTCATCCCATGGAAGAAGAAGAGGAGATGGACAGAAAGAATTATTAGATGGCCACACAAATTATTTGTTCTAGATTTTGGTAAAACAGGCTTCTTCCTCGGCTTGTGTCTGAGTCCAAGGCCTTGATGCAAGGACAAGTGACGATTATATTTTCATGTGACTGAAAAGTAAAACAACTCCTTAAAGTAAAAATCTATCTTCGAACTGAGTGTTTGAGAGGTTTGCTCCTTGCAATCATGTGCTTCTCCCATAGAAGCTTCTCCTTTTGACATTATCATTGCAATTTTCCTACCCTCGACTTGGTATTTTCTAAAGTGTTCACGTGTCTCAAAGAATTGTGATACACTATCTTCCTCTTCCAGATCTCGATTAGGCATGTTCTCCTTAGAATTTTTAGCTTCCTCTTCCCTAGGGGAGGGGATGTTATCATGTTCTTGTAGGTGAAAAACAGTACAATCCTCTCCACTGACTTCTATTTGTGGTGGGAATGAAGTCCCTAGATGCTCTAAGAAAGCTTCGTCTTAATCAAAGGGAGTCTCCAAGACTATGAAACTATACTATGAGATGAACCCAAAGTATGAATGAGCTATGTTTGTCAGACATTGATCCATAGGGATCATGAAATTGGTCCATAGCGATCATTGCATGTGTGAAGGACAAGGGCCAGTTAGCCAATGTCCCAAGCTAGGGGATACCCTAAGATACTTTGTAGTAATGGGGATTATTGTTGCATGATGGCCACATGTTGACACTAGAACATTCCGCAACATTGCTATTTTTAGAGTACAAGAGGGTATATATGGATGGGAGGAGAGTCACACACACATCATTCAAGCCTTTCTTACAAACGGTATCAGAGCATGAAATTGATCGTGGTTTTTTCTTTCACGTGCATTCTTGGAGTTTTTCCAGCATTTTTGCATCGTCTTCTTTGAGGACGTCTGCACATTTTGAGTTTTTTGGTTGTTAGTCGCTTGGAGTAAAGATTTAAAAGAGTTTTCAGGGAGCCATAGGATCCCCCCTGGTGATCCACATGCTCAATGGTGCTCAACCCACATATATGCCCACTGCAAGACGGTACTGCAAGCTCACACCGGCATGCTGCCTAACGTCTTAAGAGAGCCCCTTGAGATTCAGTGCAGAGGGAGAGAGAAAAGAGAGTTTTCTCTTCTCTTGAAGTTGATGAACGCTCTCTGTACATGCTCTATATAAAGATGCATCCACCTTTGTCAACACAATATATGGGATTGATTCTCTCACTCCGCGTGTATCTCAAAAATCTTCAGTGCCAATTTTTCGAAGTCATTTTTTTCTTGCCATAGCCCAAAGTTCGTCTATTGAGCTAAGTGAACCCACTTATCTATACTAAATTTTCCATATCTTTATCATGCACGATAGACATAAGATTTAGCAAGCCACATATAACCTTATGGACATCGTCCATAGGTGGTTATGATTGAACAAGATACGAAAGAGCCCAAGACTTGGAATCAGTTCAAGATCTTGTTCTATAATAATTTCTACCACTTGATGAGAGGTCTAGAGCACTAGACACCTAGTTCTTCATCAGTCAGAAGAATCAAAGAGTTCAATAGTATGTGGATAAGTACGAGAGGTACTTCTTAAAGTGCATGATACTATTCCAGAGTTTCTCCAAGTCCGTAAGTTTATCTTAGGACTTAGGGAAACTATTAGACCATTGGTAACAAGCAGAGATGTCAAAACTTGGCACAAGCCACAGAGATGGCTTTAGTCTATGAGGATGGACATAGGGGCACATGCTTCTAGGGTCAGAGGTAAGGTTAGCCGATCTTTCCACACAGTGCACAACCTTCTTGAGAGGCTAAGCATGTGCATATGATCAAGACAACCACAGGAGGTAAGAGAA